>CM031625.1:36215625-36220625 GCA_018398815.1 Conus ventricosus
GCCCCCGCACCCTAACGGTCGCTTAGGCAAACGCTCCTTGCACTCTTAACACACCACACCATGCATCATGCATGGTCCACTTAATAGCTTCCACCCCACCCTCCCCCTCCAACCCCACCCCCTTCTCTCCCTCCTCCTTCTCCTTCCGTCCTCACCCCTTCCCAGTCGCTGACACGCCAAACATGACACCTTCGATGAAAGGAGCTTTTTTTTATAATAAATTCCTGTCACTAATGAGTTACCGATATTGGGACGTAAATCCTGACTGTTCGTAACTTTTTGTGGGTGGAGGAGGTGGGGCGAGGAAGGGGTGGGGAGGGATGGGGGGTGGAGGGAGTGGGGTGGTGGATATGAGGGTGGATGGGTGGTGGGGTATCCGCCGCCAACTTCTCATTAGGTTGTTAGATATCGGGGGTTCAGTTTCCTTGGCTGGTTGTTGCTCGGTTGGTTGGTTGGTTGGTTGGTTGGTTGTGTGCGTACAAGCACGCACTCGCGCGCGCGCGCGCGCGCGCGCGTGTGTGTGTGTGTGTGTGTGTGTGTGTGTGTGTGTGTGTGTGTGTGTGTGTGTGTGTGTGTGCGTGCGCGTGTGTGTGTGTGTGTGTGTGTGTGTGTGTGTGTGTGTGTGTGTGTGTGTGTGTGTTGTGCGTGCGTGCGTGCGTGCGTGCGTGCGTGCGTGCGTGCGTGGTGTGTGTGTGTGTGTGTGTGTGTGTGTGTGTGTGTGTGTGTGCACTTCGCGCGCTAGTAATCATACCAACTAATCAAACGAGATACAGGAGAAGTATAACTCCATGAGTTAGTTTTGAATCGTATTTGCATAATGATTGTTTTCCCCCTGACTGCTAGCATTTCTATAGTGCTGGAAGTCTGAACCCTACCATACGTATATTCCACCCTGTCTCTGCATGGCCCTATGTATTCCACTATATCTACATTCCACCACGTCTGTACTCCACTACATATTGCCCTCTGTCTGTACGCCACCATATCTATATTCCACCATGTCTGTACTCCATCATATCTATATTCCACCATGTCTGTACCTCATCATATCTATATTCCACCATGTCTGTACTTCATCATATCTATATTGCACCATGTCTGTACCTCATCATATCTATATTCCACCATGTCTGTACCTCATATCTATATTCCACCATGTCTGTACCTATCATATCTATATTCCACCATGTCTGTACCTCATCATATCTATATTCCACCATGTCTGTACTTCATCATATCTATATTCCACATGTCTGTACTACATCATATCTATATTCCACCATGTCTGTACCTCATCATATCTATATTCCACCATGTCTGTACTTCATCATATCTATATTCCACATGTCTGTACTACATCATATCTATATTCCACCATGTCTGTACCTCATCATATCTATATTCCACCATGTCTGTACCTCATCATATCTATATTCCACCATATCTGTACTACATCATATCTATATTCCACCATGTCTGTACCTCATATCTACATTCCACCATGTCTGTACTTCATCATATCTATATTCCACCATGTCTGTACTTCATCATATCTATATTCCACCATGTCTGTACCTCATATCTATATTCCACCATGTCTGTACCTCATATCGATATTCCACCATGTCTGTACCTCATATCTATATTCCACCATGTCTGTACTTCATCATATCTATATTCCACCATGTCTGTACTTCATCATATCTCTATTCCACCACGTCTGTACCTATCATATCTATATTCCACCATGTCTGTACCTCATATCTATTTTCCACCATGTCTGTACTTCATCATATCTATATTCCACCATGTCTGTACTTCATCATATCTATATTCCACCATGTCTGTACTTCATCATATCTATATTCCACCATGTCTGTACTTCATCATATCTATATTCCACCATGTCTGTACCTCATATCTATATTCCACCATGTCTGTACTTCATGATATCTATATTCCACCATGTCTGTACCTCATATCTATATTCCACCATGTCTGTACTTCATCATATATATATTCCACCATGTCTGTACCTCATATCTATATTCCACCATGTCTGTACTTCATCATATCTATATTCCACCATGTCTGTACCTCATATCTATATTCCACCATGTCTGTACCTCATATCTATATTCCACCATGTCTGTACTTCATCATATCTATATTCCACCATGTCTGTACTTCATCATATCTATATTCCACCATGTCTGTACTCCATCATATCTATATTCCACCATGTCTGTACCTCATATCTATATTCCACCATGTCTGTACTCCATCATATCTATATTCCACCATGTATGTACCTCATATCTATATTCCACCATGTCTGTACCTCATCATATCTATATTCCACCATGTCTGTACTTCATCATATCTATATTCCACTATGTCTGTACTTCATCATATCTCTATTCCACCACGTCTGTACCTATCATATCTATATTCCACCATGTCTGTACCTCATATCTATATTCCACCATGTCTGTACTTCATCATATCTATATTCCACCATGTCTGTGCTCCATCATATCTATATTCCACCATGTCTGTACTTCATCATATCTATATTCCACCATGTCTGTACCTCATATCTATATTCCACCATGTCTGTACCTCATCATATCTATATTCCACCATGTCTGTACCTCATATCTATATTCCACCATGTCTGTACCTCATATCTATATTCCACCATGTCTGTACTCCATCATATCTATATGCCACTATGTCTGTACTCCATCATATCTATATTCCACCATGTCTGTACTCCATCATATATATATTCCACCATGTCTGTACCTCATATCTATATTCCACCATGTCTGTACTCCATCATATCTATATTCCACCATGTCTGTACCTCATCATATCAAAATTCCACCATGTCTGTACTCCATCATATCTATATTCCACCATGTCTGTACTACATCATGTCTATATTCCACCATGTCTGTACCTCATATCTATATTCCACCATGTCTGTACCTCATCATATCTATATTCCACCATGTCTGTACTCCATCATATCTATATTCCACATGTCTGTACCTCATATCTATATTCCACCATGTCTGTACTTCATCATATCTGTATTCCACCATGTTTGTACTACATCATATCTCTATTCCACCATGTCTGTACCTCATCATATCTATATTCCACCATGTCTGTACCTCATATCTATATTCCACCATGTCTGTACCTCAAAGCTATATTCCACCATGTCTGTACCTCAAATCTATATTCCACCATGTCTGTACCTCGTATCTATATTCCACCATGTCTGTACCTCATATCTATATTCCACCATGTCTGTACCTCATATCTATATTCCACCATGTCTGTACTTCATCATATCTGTATTTCACCATGTCTGTACTCCATCATATCGATATTGCACCTTCTATGTGCACCACTATGTATATGTTCTACCATATTCTGCTATGTCAGTATTCCACCATATCTATACTTTATCCACATTTTCATTTCTCCATGTCGGGTATTCCACCTTATCTATATTCAACCATGCCTGTATGACACCATTCTTATATTCTTCCTTATTTCTTTATTCCACCCTTATTTATACCCTGCCAGCATGACTATGCTAAGACTTCTTAAAATTCATGAATGTCCCTGTTTCATTTTTTCCTTGCGTACCGACTTCATTCTCATGTTTCTCCGCATAAAGATCGACACTACTCATTTCCCTACCTTTCTGATCTTATCTCTATCTTCCTTCCGGGCAGTTGCGTTCTTCTACCGACAACACTCTGCTCAAAATCCCTCGATTTCCAACTAAAACCTATGGCGGTCGTTCTTCTTTTCAGGGTCCGGTTTCTTGGAATAAACTCCCAATATCTTTGCGTAGTTCAAACTCTCTGTCTGCCTTCAAGACATCTCTTAAAAGGACCCTCTTCACGTATCAATAGCAGTTCTTTCTTCCCTTTCCCTTGCCCATCAAATGGATTCTGAGACGTGTGTGTGTGTGTGTGTGTGTGTGTGTGTGTGTGTGTGTGGTGTGTGTGAATATGCACCCATGTTTGTAGGTGTATGGTGCTTATTGCAATTTCATCTTCATATTTTTTTAAAATTTTCTGTATTTGTAAGTGCTTAGGGCTGATGATGTCAGATTAAGCGTCATAAACGATCATTATTGTTATTATCATATCCCTTGACTTGCCTGTTCGAGTGTGCATATCCCTACCACCCCCACCCCCCCCACCCCCACCCCCACCCCACACACCTCAATCTCTCCCCTCAGTGGAGGTTTTCCAGTAACACGTGGTGTCCTCTGCCTTCTCCAAACAGACTATGCCTTCTCCATCTTGTCACACCTTCTTCGCCCTCGCCCTCCTCGCCACCGTCTTCCTCTCCTGCGTTCCCGCGAGATCCTTGCCGGAGGACACCCTGCCTATGGTCCGAGACCTCACGTCGTCTCCCAGCGCCGTGGACCCCGACTACTACACCTTCCTGCACCATCTGCTGACGTTGGTCGACGATTACGTCACGAGGGGCGTGGTGGTCGGCGGGATGAGGCGATCCTGGCAGGAAGACGTGGAAGACGGCCTGTTCCCGACCGGTGTAGTCAAGAGGGTAGCGTGGACGCCGCTGGGTCACCTGCCAGCGTCGGCCCGCATTGGCCGCCCGACCGGAAATTCCCGACCTCACGCTGAAGGGTCCGGAGCGTCGGTGTTTCGCTACGGCTAAAAAGGAGAGGAGAGAAAGGAAAGAAAGGGGGGGGGGGGGGGCGGGGGGGAAGGGGAGGGGGGGGGTCCGCCTAGGGGTGCCGCTGTGAAGAAGACTGTGTTGTGTTCTTTTGTCGTCTGTAATCTTCGGGTGCAGACTTTGTGAGGGGAAGGGGGACGTGGGACGTGGGGAGGAGATGGGGAGAGAGGAAGGGAGATACGGAGGGTGTGGGGACTGGGGATTATTGCGAGGTGCGGACTGGAATAAAGGAGTGAGGGATACTTTTAGAAAGGTGGTGTGCTGAG
>CM031625.1:36225625-36243125 GCA_018398815.1 Conus ventricosus
GATCACTGAAAACCACTTCAAAACCAGATATGCAAACCACAAACAGTCATTCAACAAAGAAAAATACAAAAATCAAACTGAATTGAGCAAATACATTTGGAAACTTAAAGACGCAAAAATAAACTATAACATATCCTGGAAAATCATAAAAAGGGCATCACCATACAGCAATATTTCAAAAAGGTGCAACCTATGCCTAACTGAAAAATGGCTAATACTATGTAAACCACACTTAGCAACTCTTAATACTAAAACAGAAATAGTAAATAACTGCAGGCATAAATGGAAATCGTTGTTAGTGAACGCACCCCGTACAACAACCTGAAAAACACGTGCAACCAACACGCACGCAAAAACAGCTGCAACTGGGCCTCACACGCTATATAACATCGGCGGTGGGCAACCCAAACTTCATCCTGACGATAGCCAAGCCGCTAGAAACAAATTTGTAGATAGTTTTAAGATTCCTCTTACTACTTGTTTTACTAATGTTGCTCCCCAAGGGGTTGAGCACATATAAAATTGTTTTAGGCATCTTAAATATACTGATCTCTCTCTCTCTCTCTCTCTCTCTCTCTCTATATATATATATATATATATATATTATATATATATATATATATATATATATATATATATATATATATATATATATCATACACAAGAAAACAAAACAACAACACTTTTCCGGACTGCAAATATTTCGGCGATTGCCTTTATCGATGCTTATTGACAGTGACGCATTGCAGAGATCATCATCAGTATAATGACGTTTTTCTATGAACCCTACAATGACGTCAAGCTCACAATGATAACCACGTTCGCAAATTTTCAATTTCTTTCTAAGACGGCTGGGAGGAGCGGAGGGGGGGGGGGGATGCATTGCACAACTAGTTCGGTGAGGCATGTAGGTGCGTCTGCCATTGTGTATTTTCTTTTTGCTGTGTGCATGAATATTGTATGAATAAGTGCAAATGGTGGATGTAAGCGCATTGAGTTGTACAACAAGAAATGCGCAATATATGTATTATACATTATTATTATTATTATTATTATTATTATTATTATTATTATTGCAGAGATCATTATCAGTATAATGACGTTTTTCTATGAACCCTACAATGACGTCAAGCTCACAATGATAACCACGTTCGCAAATTTTCAATTTCTTTCTAAGAAGGCTGGGAGGAGCGGAGGGGGGCGGGGATGGGGGGGGGGGGGAATTCAGGGGGGTGTCAGGCCCCTCACCATCACCCCAACCCACCCAGCCCCCCAGATCACCCGACTCCACACCCCCATCCAACTCCCCATCTCACCCCACACCCATTCCCTCATTCGCCCACCTACCCCAAGAACACCCACCCCCATCCTAGCCCCCAAGTCACGCATCCCCCATTCCCTCCCCCCCCCCCCCCCCCCGGGACCCCCTAATTATTTGTATCCCCTGATCCCTGGGGACCCAAGACCCTTAAACTCCCCCACCCCCTAACACCCAGGGACCCCACCTCTCTGCCCACCAAGGTCCCCAGCCCATTCCCCTGGCCCTCCACTCTTAGGTCCCTGACCCAGCCCCTGGGCCATCTCTTACTCTCCCCTTACACATCTCCCTCTCTGACCCGAGGATAGAGTTTGTCACTTGCACATGGGGCCGTCTGCCTCAAAACCTCCCTTCCAACCTATCGCCGTCAGAGAACTGTAATATTGCCGCTTCTGGCTCACCGCTCTCAATACCGGCCTTGGCGGTCTCGGCGGGGCGACTCCAAAAGCGGCATATTACAGTTCTTACTAAGCATGACTTTAATAACCCAAAAATAACGACCCTACAAAACATGCATACTGTGTTGGGTTGTCCGTTTTCAATACTAATTTACAAAACTTTCAGGATTTTAGTTTTTGCTTAATCTTTGTTTTTCCTAATCATTCTCAATAACATCATTTTCGCGCAACAATTCATCAATGAGTCTCTGTCTTTCATGTGAAATAAAACTACAGTCTTTAACTGTTCTCTAAGTCTTTTAAAACTGAGTTATATTTCTGATATAAAATCCACACCACACTGCAGGTGAGAGAGATTGGCTTATGCAGGTTGTTTTTTAAAGGCATGCAGTGAAGCGCGGCATCCCCAGAGATTTCAATAGAAGCATTCAGAGCAAAGCTAGCGGTCCCACCGTGCACGTTGGATTTGTAAAGCAGTCAGCAGTTATGAATAGCGATCGATTTCTATTTGCCTGAAGTTCTGAATAGCGAGATTTCTATAAGTGGCTGAAAGGATTTTGCTCAGTCATTCCCGCTGAGGTAAAACGATATAGACATGTTTCTTACATTCTCTATCATAAGTCAAGATTTAATCATGTGATAGTTAAAAGATGTCACATCCGCCCAACACTGTTGTTGACGTTGGCAACCAGCCGTAGATGTCTTGTCATTTTACTTGGTGGTGTCGAGCAGTGAAGACGGGGTGCTGCAGTGAGAAGATATTTACCGAGTTTTGTGTGGTTGGTTGTGTTTATAAACATTTTGATCATGGCAGAACAAAGACAGTGGGAGATTTCTAAGTGACAATACTTGACGAGCATATTGAGTACCATGCACAATTTGTTAGTGCTTTGGATGAGTTGAGAACGGCAGGCCATCTCAAGTAAGAAACTACTGCCTTCCTAGACCTCCAAAAAGAAAGCTATTGATTTGTATGGAGAGCAAGCAAAAAAACAAAGATGACACCAGAAGAACTCCACCAATACTTGAAAACAAAAGAGGTTGATGTAGGAATGACAGTTAGGGAAAGAAGTTTTCGTTTTTGGGGCAGAGGAAAACGTCTATGCTGTTGCTTTGATAAACTGAAGGAGGGGTATAGAAGCTTCAAAGGCAGGAAGCTACAACAATGTGTTTTAACTTGCAATATGGTTGGCTTTTAGAACAGACCTTCAAGGCCTTTTCACAAGAAAAAGACAGTGGAGCGCATACTCAAAAATGGGATGAGTGGTTGAAGAGCAATGTAGGGATTCCCCTTCATATTCTCGCAACTAAGAGAGATGCTCGTTTGTTGAATCCATATGCTAAAAAGGTTTTCTACAGTCTGGCTTTCTTTCATAGAAGTCTACTCTATGAGGAAGGATTTGAATTTAATGTTTTCATAGCAGTGAGGAGATTAGAAATTATTGGACTACTCCGTACAAGAACCAATGCAACTCCAAACACACTCCTCTCAAAGTCCGCAGCAGTGAGAGAGAACTAGCGCTCCACCCTTAGAGCGGTCAAAGGTCACGTGGCAAGGCGTTTTCCCAGTGCTCCACCTAGAGCGGTCAAAGGTCACAGTGGCAAGCCGTTGAGAGATCCAGCGCTCCACCTAGAGCGGTCAAAGGTTATCAGCAGTGAGAGATCAGACTTTTTTTTTGCTGCTTCGTCGCTTTGCTGTCTACGCTTCACTTCACATACAAAGGCTGTCTATTCAGACGGCCGCCGGGTGTACTTTATACAATTGTCTTGTTTTATTCAATCAGGCTTTTGTTAAATGCACTTGGTGGCTGCTTTGAACTTGCAACAAAAGAGCCAATGCATCACAAAAACGCAAGCACCGTCTTGCACCAAGTGGTGTTACACATGACAAATAATAAAGCTCTGTGCTTACACCACACACTCCTACCCAAGTCCCCCACCCCACCCTACCCATCCCACCCACGCATGCACACACTTAAGTCACTTCTAAGTTCTTACTTAAGTTGTCCTCAAGTTCTTAATTAAGTTTTTAATTAAGTTACTTCAAGTTCTTAATAAGTTCTGATTAAGTTCTTAATTAAGTTCGTACTCAAGTCAACCTAAGATCATAACTAAGTCATCCTTTAAGTACAACCAAGTTCTTATTCAAGTTATCTTATAATTATCAAAAAAAAAATACAATCTATGTTTTTATCTTAAATAGTAGATGTCTAATATAGTACACACACGCCTCAAAAAACGCGTCATCGTTAAGGATGTCTTGCTCAGCGTTCCTATAGCAACCACATTGATTACAATTCTGGTCTATGGTAATGTTCTTTTATAGACTCCATGTCTTTATTTATTGACTCCATCATTTTAAACAAATAATAATCCGTCATGCTCTATTTTTATCAAAAAATTTTAAAATTAAGTTTTTTAAAATATTATTGCATTTGAAATGGATCAAAATTATCTTTTGTTATTGGCGGTGCTGGCGTGCTGTTGTGTTCGGCTTCTGTATTTAGCGGTGGAGATTGTTTGGGCTCTTGTTTTTGCAGCGTTGTTTTTTATATTTTATAACCGTAATAACGCCCCAGCAGCAGCAAGAGCACCAAAAATGACAACAGTTTTAAGTTCAATATTCCATGAAGACTTTGGTGCCCTTGAATCACATGGAGTTTTTATAGCTGGCATTGAATCAACTTTTTCTGGCGTTGGTGGTGTTTTGTTTTCATTATGAGTTATATTCTGTGATTGTAACATTAATTTTTTTTGTCTGTTCCACTCTGCTAATTTTTTTCCTGCTTTAACACGCCCAGGTGAGGATGCTTTTCACTGGTCTCCACCTGATTCAGTGTTTTCTGATTCTGCTGATTTTTGGCTTGGTTACTTTCTCCACCTGATTCGTGTTTTCTGATTCTGCTGATTTTCTGGCTCGTTCATTTTGAAGGGAAATAAAATCTATATGATTAAAAGTAATTGATCCATGATTAACGGCGATAACAATGTTCCAAATCTGTAGTATAATCACATCTAGAGACTCTAATGACTTTGTTAAAACTGGATCCTGTGTTAAATCATACATATAATCTTGTTCAGAATCAATGGGAGCAAATTTACCGACTAGTTTAGTGTACAACTAGAACCGTTTGCCCAACGCTTTTCACCATTCTAGACCCCAACTGCGCTTCATACCTGTTATGATACTTTAAAATGTCTTGCGGCGACATCTGTTGAATCTGTTCTATGCTGAATTCAGTTCCGAGGAACTGTTTTGTTTTTCCACATGCTGCCAAGAATACAGTCTTTCCTTTTTGGGCATTTTAGCTTCGCTCATCAACTGGTCATTTGTAATCATAAGTTCAGGAAGGTTTAATAGATCATCGGTGTTCATGTTTTTATTAATTATTTTTTTTTTTTTTTTTAAATGAGCGCTGAAAAAACTGTTGCCAACCTTGTATACCATTCTGCCGTTATTGGAGGCCTAAGTATAGGATACACAATGCTTGGTAAAAGCTTGTTAAGAATTAAAACCAGCAGATCTTGGCAAACTAGACTTTGAGGATTTAGCAAAGCTAATTGCTATCATTGCAGCTTCGTTCGCTACGAAAGATTTTCTAGTTAAGCAAGGAATAATTCCAGACAGTATAATATGTTAAATAAAAAATCCGTTTATAAAAATGGCTTCACTCGTAATGATGATAGGCGGCGCTGTGGTGAATGCGCTTGCTTTTAGCGGAAGTAATTACGCATTTAGTAAACTACGGGATGACGGCGAGAGAAAAAGACATAACAAAGCTATGGAGCAACTAGCTGCAGCACAAGATCGCTATGAAAAGCAGAGAATTGAGCAATTAGATTTCATTAACAATACCCTGAAAAAACAGGGTCATGCAGCTTACACATTTAAAGATGTTGACAAGCAATAAAAGAATATTATCTTGTAACAGGCAAACCAATCGAAACATTGCCCCCACCAAATTCAGCGACTTTTTCATCCATCAGAAAAACAAAAGATGCAAGAAATCGGTTTATTGTCGTTGGTATGACCGTTGTGTATTTTTGTTGCGCATAATATTGGATGAATAAAAATGAACAAAATCTATTATTCGCCAAAAGGATATTGGAAGGGAATCACGGCAATAAAAAAGCTAAGCCAAGCAGCGGGGGTTAGTGAACAAACAGCGAAGGAATGGTTATCTAAACAAGCGATTTGGCAAATTTATTTACCTGCACCCAAACGAATACAGAGACCACACTTTGTGAATACAATACCGAACGACACCCATCAATGGATCTTCTATATTTACCCTCTGATACGATTAGACGAAAAGATTTAAGTACGCACTCACAGTCATTGACATAGCTTCAAGATACAAAGATGCAGAACCATTAACACAAAAGAGTGCTTCTGCTGTTGCTGTTGCCATACAACTGATTACCAACGAGGCCCGCTAACTTACCCTCGCATGATTCAAGTTGATGATGGGAAAGAATTTAAAGGCCAAGTGAATCAATTATTGTTTAAAACATAGAGTTACCATTAAAAGAGGTCATTCCGGGAGTTCACAGATCACAGGCTTTAGTTGAAAACTTTAACAAACAGTTAGCTGAAAGACTTTTCTCCTACCAGTATCACAGAGGCTTATTGACAATTCTCGTAACACAGAATGGGTTAGAAGACTGCCCTCAGTTTTGCGCGCAATGAATAATGAAGAATTTAAAGGGCTAAAAACCAGTACAAGCAATCAAAAGAAAAAACAATAAATGTTGTTGAAGGAGAGGCTTCATCCGGCAAAACTATTACCATTTGGTTTGAAAGTAAGGTACCTTTATTTACCGGGGGAAGCGGAAGGGGACACTCGCATTAGGGCAACCGATCCAGTTTGGGAGTGTTGATCCATATGAAATAAAAAGAATTGTAAAATGAATCCGCCCGTGTATTATTTACGAGAAAACTGACACAACGAAACAGCCAGCTCCCCAAAGATCTTTTGTGAAAGAAGAACTGCAGATAATCCCACCAGACACAGTTCCGCTTTAATTAATTTACGTAAAATATTTGAGTTTAAAATGGAAGCTCAGAAGGAAGTGCAGAACGAAACAAGAATGGTAAAAGAAGAGACTTGAAAATGATACGGGAATCATTTTGATGCGTGTAATGCTATTAGGGGAACATTTTCGGGGATTAATCAATGCATGCTAAATCATCCAGATCACCTACAACTCAAACCCCAAATTGGGGAAAAGAATATCTTGAATAATAAAAAAAATTCGAACGCATCAAGCAAACATGAGAAAAGATTTAAATGAATTGGATGAAGCTATGATTGATCTTATAATAAAAGTTGATGAAAAATATAAACCCGAAGAATGTATACAATTATGCCGTCCTCCAGTGCCCGATTGCATATGAAAACTCCGGATTAACAAACACCGTTTTGTGTTTGTTCTATCTAATGACTTCTTTGTTACAACTGTTGTGTTGATCTCATGTAGATTAGATCGCAGTTTTACGTTGTCATGATGAAAAGTCTTATTGTTTAAACAATGCTTCTTTATAGTTGTCATGTGATATGTTTGATGCACAACGCTGCGAGATATTCCCTTTGCTTTCTTAATGATTTTCTCCTGGCTCGAATACTGTACATTTTCGATCTTAAAACCACATACTCCTTGATCACCTTTCTAGAATATTCATCCTTCATCTTTCCTAAAACCTTCTTATTAGTAATGAATGCAAAGGCGAATCTTTAGGGTAATCGGATGTGTCATACCATCCCGCATGTCCTTTAGCTACTTCTATTTCCATGTCTTTATAGATGTCTTCAGTAGGGATATCTATAACAAAACTATCTGTATCTGTGTAAAGTACTTTGGACTCTGGATACAAGGGTTTAAAGTAGTCATAAAGAAATTCTAACATTAAAAGCTTTGATAATTCTAAAACAGTAAACCCAATAAATACGGGCTTGTCTAATTTGACTTTCTTTTTTTTCATCATTATGCCAAAAAGCTGATCATGAAATCTTCTAAAGTCCTGATAATTAGGTTTTGAAGTCAGCTTAATGCTTCGTTCTCTTTGGTGACCAATCTAACATCTTTGCGTTGTGCGGATTCTCCATAGTCTTTCCAAAACAGCTGTTGTTCATCAGCTTGAAAAAGTCTTTTTCTGAAGCATCTGTGGATTTAGTTCTGAGATCAGTGTTCTTCATGATGTATGGTTTCATGAACTGTTCTTGATCAAAAGCAATTACACGATGAACTGCTGTCAACTTCAAACCGTGTCTTAATAAAATTGTAGAAGTCTGTAATGACAGACATAATTTTTTTTGCCTCGAAGATTAGGCACAAGTTTAGGCGGCTCTCTTGGATTCGTCTTTAGACTTTCGTGCTGCTAATGGATAGTCATTATGCGGTCTGGAGTTCATGAGGATATTCTAAGTCAACTTCTAGATAAGACCTCTTTTACGATCAGCTGTAAGAGTATGCAGATGTTCTACAAATTCTTGAATGTTTTTAATACCACCAGTGTACATTTTAAAGTTGCGTAATGGAAGCGATTGCGCCATAGCCCAACCATACAGATTGTTTGCGTCTAAATACATGAGATAGTTAGACCTTTTACTCGGATCATAGTCGTCCAAGTATTTGTTGTTTGCTTTACAGTAATGATGCGACGCCATACTAATTCCTCCACGCAATCCGTTTTCAATCATCTGAAGCATTGGTAAATCTGACAACAAATCAATCTGTACTCCAGTAAACTTTAAGAAAGCATCCCAGCTCATCCGGGCGCGAGAAATGTAATGCGCAGGATCCAGGCTATAATGTTTCATGCAGGTCTTTCTGTAATTTTCAAGAAAGTCCGCCAACAAACATACATCAGCCATCAAGTATGAGTCATGATAGTCTCCCATCGTTTTACAATCTAACTTCTGCACGCATCTTGAGCATGCTGGTAATCTGAATCACTGATGTCCTTTCCTCTAAGACTAGAAAAGAACGCGCCTTTAGGAGGAAGTGTATCTTCGTCATACCTTTCCCCAAAACTGTTCATGTATTCATAAGGGTAAACGCCCTTTCTAACGAGAGTAGGGTCAAAATATTTCTTCCGTTATTGGGCAGGACTTTAAGGACATAGCTAGTGACTCTAATGATCCCATCATGTGCTGCATAGAGTCATAAAAAGACATGTTATTTAAAGTGAAACACATGTACTTTTCTGATGACTGTGCAATGCATGACACCCTGAAGGCTTCGTTTACTGCTTTCATTATAAGATGAGAGTCATAACCTCGCAAGTTGTGAAAGAAGATGGGCAGCTTCCATGTCTTTGGTTCAAACTTTAGTTGAAGATTGCAGTTGTTATGCGCCGCTCCTCTGAACTTTCCGCTATTGTGATCATGGTCTCTTACTGTCGGATTGGTTTCCTCACTGAGTTCTAAACCACAAATCCAACATTGTGTGGCTGAGTCATACTGTTTTGGGTCTTTAGGCGTCATTATGATTTCAGATAATTCAGATTATTAGAACAGTCATTGCGCACTTGCTGCATGCGCTGTAAAAATCTTCTAGCCGCATCTGGTCCTCTATATAATTCTGGCGTTGAATGAGCCATCCGACCTAACAATAATGAAGGCAAATGAACAAATCTGATGATTACTCATTAAGACTGTGTTTTCGAGTTTTTGTGGCGCTGGCCCTTCATAAGGAACAATGAGTGATTCAAAGTCTGCGTAAACAACATATGGAGAATTTTGCAGTTTTTTCCAGTTCTTAAACTAACTTTACTGCCTTCTGGGGGCGTAATTAGTTCTGTATTACAGTCAATGGGCCGATACAGTGTTTCTTATGTTCACTCGCCGCTTTAACAGATGGAATTCTTGTTAAACATTTTCTACAGAATTCTTGTTTATGGTAATGCTTTGAGTTGAGCCAATAATCTACTCATTGTTCGTATTAATGTGTAATGCGGTACCCCGTGGTGAAAACATCAGTAGTAAGTCAACATGATTTTTGTCTGGATCGCCAATCGTTGGGCTGTTCTTGGACACTTTAATGGGCAGTAGATTTGTTTCTTCATCCAGTGTATACATTAACAGTTTTGGTTTGTTTTGTTCTTCAAACTGATCAATGGAATCCACGCTAACAGGAAAGGATATTCCACTAAAGTTAAGATCATTGATGTAAGGTTCATAGTTAGATACTCTCTCTGCGTTTTTAGCAACGTGATGCAACCTTGCGAGAACACACCACATAAAACATTTGTTGTCTGAATAATTCTTTATGTTTAAAACTGCTTTTTTTTGCAAACTAATGCTGGAGGTAGTGGAATGTAAGACCTGCCTACATCGGCGCATACTTAGCCTGTTTTAATCTGATCTCTATGACTTCGCCCTTTGACCAACCAGAGCCTCTCATTTTGGCTTCTTCAGCGGCCACATCAAACTGTGTAAGCAGTTGGTCTGCCCAACCAGGTGTTAAGTCATTAGAGGAAAGAATAGTCTGTTGTTTAGTCGAGACCCAGACTTCTAGATTTTCTTCATTTATTGTTATATAGTCGATTAAAACAGCTAACATTACTTTAACTGGTGGGTCTATTGTTAGTTTACCGGAACTTGAGAAATAGCATGCACAACACTTGCCTGTACGTTTGCTGGATTAATGACTTCTAAATCAATATCATTTAGTGCTCTTGACAAACGCTCTTCCTTAAACATTGCTTCAAACAATTCGTCCGGTCCTTCATATAATTTATCCATGCTGAGTTTCTTTTCTAACTCAAAATATTTATTTAAATAAAAAAAAAATAATTAATCATATATCAACGGTCTTTTTGTGCTTGGACTCATAAACTAAAGTATAAACGCCCTTTGGGGTTGTTATGTGAGCTGTTTAGAACAGAGTTTAATGTTTCGTTTACTTTTTTTAAACATTCCTTTTTTATCTGCTCGGTGTCTGGCTGTTGAGAAAAAGTTGCCCTCGCCTTTCTTTGAAGATCAAACTTTTGTCTTTGTAGTCATCAAAATCAGCTGTAAACGACTAAATTCTTCATCCGTGATGTTTGAGTCAGCTAGTGCTTATTTATAATCAGCTTAAAGGAACTAAGTTTAGCTGTTATTAGTTGAACCATAGCTGTGTGCTTTTGGAGTTTAGTTTTTTATTTTTTTGCTAGCAGCACCTACAGCTAATGAACATAGGCCAAGAGCTAAAGACAAACCGCCTAGAGGTAAAGCTGCGGGTGCACCTATGCCTGTTGCTAAGAGGCCTACACTCGTTCCTGCCGATACAGCGCTTTATAGTCGATGCTCCAGTATTAACATAGGTAACAGCATTAAAGGCAGCAGAATATCCTTCGTTTGGTTTTGCTGTATTTTGAAAGGTGCTGCTCTAGTTTTTGTTGCATTTGCGTAATGTTTGTTATTCTGAAGGTTTTTATGCCGGGGGTTCTACTATCTCTTCTCTTGGCGACTCGGTTCTGTAGGCACATTTGGATAAACTTGAGTGGGCATGCTTTTTTAAAAATGAAAAAATAATTTAGTAATGTATATTTTCTAATCTGTTATCTTGATATTCAGCTGCGGCATCATATATTAAAAACAAATATACATTAAGCGGTTTATCGACATCTTTTTCTTTATCAATTTGAATGTTTATTATGTCTCTAACAGTTCTCCCGCTTCCATGTAACTGATTATCCTCTGTCGATCTTAGGTCAATCCATAAACCGTATTTCGTTGTTAAATAATGATTCAAGTCTAACACTGTGAAGATGTACATCTTTAGATACAAGGTCAACTGTCGGATTTCTACACTCCCGCCTCCAAACAGTTTTTTATTTCATCAAAATGCTGATAAGGTTTAAGCCCGCTAGCGTAGATTTGGTTAGGACTACCCTCAATTGTACATTGCACTTTTGTTATTTTAGGATTAATAAAATTTTCAGTTTGTCTTTCGAATGGTCCTTCATCTTCACACAGCAATATAAATACCTTTAAGCGATCTTGCTGTGGCACTAAAACTAAAATTCCATATAGTGTCTGCCCTGCTTTTAGGATATTTAGAATGAGAATCACTCTTTCGTAATATATTGCTAATTTTGACTGATATTGTTGCTCAAATTAGCCTTGCTAAATTAGGGTTGCTAACAACGTCAAACTCTAACGAGATGTCAGAAATGCTGTACTTTGCTTCGGTGTCTGTAGATATAATAACATTTGTAGTCATTAAAAGTTAGTTCATATGACAATCTGTCTTTTAATGCTCTTGAAAGTATGGGGCATGCGCTTTTAACAACTCAAAATTAGGGGTATGAAAAAGCGATTTCCATACGCATAACTTACGGCTACAAACCTTTTGCCGTCTTTAGCGTTTGCGGCGCCTATCTATGTTTTAGTGCTTCTTCATTTTCGATTCCTTGAAACGCAAGATCAGCCCTTTCATTCTCGGTTAGCCATAGATCAGAATAGGCTAAAAATATGTCTGCATTGTGTAAAGAAAATATTTTTGCCCCTCAAGTTTATAGAAATTTTCTTAACGATTGCCCGCCCCAGATTCTGTACAACTGTCCTGTTTGGGTCTGTTGTTGAAGCGAGTTCATTTTGAAAGTAAGACGTGCAGAGCCTGGCACAATCACTTCATCTGCTCCTAGGTCTGGAAATTTGACAGTAAGAATTTGATCCGCATCAATAGTAGATGGATTATTTGGAACGTAATATTCCGCTTATTTCCCTTCACGCCAAAGGGTTCTTTCAGTCTTCTATGCGGGTCAAGAATCGAGCCATATGTTTGTGACATTTTTTATAAACAAAATAAAAGTTTATTATTAAAGAAACATGGCAGGCATTGAAGGTGAAGAAGATTATGATGTTTTTGATCCTGGAGACGACATGAGTGAAATGACACAGCATCGCTCAGCGGCCTCATTGCGGCGTGAATTAACAGAAGTTACGGTCGGGAGCATTTTACAAAAGTTTAGGCTTAGAACCCCCGAATTTATAGACCCTAATGATTTTGAAGTAAAAGATGATGGCCATTTGTTTGTAAGAAGCGACCAAGGACAACGCGTTCAGCTTACAACTAAACGAGACCCATTAAGTTTTATGCCATAGGTACAATTAGACAAAGACTCCCTGCGAGCGTACAAAATCGCCTTGGCATTGCTAAACCAAAATTAGATAGGGATGCAGTTGCTAAACTTCAAAACACACTGCAAGAACTTCCAACAGCTAACCAAATACAAAACATGGAACTTAAAGATTTAAGTCAAACAACGGCGTGAATTAATAGAAGCAGAAACCAGTTTTTCCGAAGAAAACAGCATTAAAAACAATTAATGATTCCCATTGCCTATGCGGGAAATAGCGGCCTGATCATGCTTTGAGAAACATCAAAGGCGAATTAACAACAATTTAGCAAAACTAGGTGAACTAGATGGCATATAAAAAGAGAAAAGAAAAACTCGTTGAGGCTGATGACGCCAACTTAGGGCATGATATTAAAGAAAGAATAACCCAAAGACTAAAAGATCTTGAACAAGAGAGATCAGCAAGACTAGAAGTGTTGTCTACTAACCGATGAACAATTGCGAACTCAAGTGAGCAGAAAGAGAAAACTATCCAAAGAATTTTATATGAAGACACAACGCTAGCAGAACGAATACGACACTGTTTAGAGAGCAAGGAGTCACTTAGCAAGCGTTTAACGGCCTTAGGATTTGCAATAAGTACACTGGTGATGGCTATTACAGGCGGCGTGGTGCTGGGTCAGTGCCTCTACCCCCACCCTCCACCTGATAAATCATGGGTAAAAAACAGCTTGATCATCTTGCGGGTTTATTAAAAAATTAGCCAGTAAAGCCGGGGATGCTTTACCAGGTATATTAGGGGGTGTTGTTAGCTGCTTTTGTCTACTGCAGGCAAAGTAGTTGGTTTTATGGCCGAGCACTATGGACATTAGTCTCTTAATAGTTGGGTAATATTTAGTAAAATAAAGAAGGAGTAATCCTAGGCCAGTAATCCAACAACAAGTGCTGTCTTTTCATATTCGTGGTCATTATTTTTTTTTATACTTCTTCATCGGCCTTCGGGCTTTGGGCCTCGAGGATTGGATGACTATTCTTGGGTGTTTGTTTACTGCTTGCAATATTACTGGCTCAGAATTTAGTCATTTTTTCCGACTTTCTGTTCATTGCCTGCACAAGGATTTCATTGTTGTAGTTTATTATTGTTCCTATCTGGAGTCTGAGGTCAGAAGGTAGCATATATAAACCAGTGCCAACAGCAAAGTTCTACTTTTGATCTTGCGTATTGTAAAACATTTTGGTTATCTTTTAATACTTGAAGGTAATCAACTGTAGATTAATGGGTCTCTAAATTTGCTAAGTATTGTTTTTGTGCGTCAAAGCCAGTAGAAGGATCAGTTATGCTCGACCTTGTCTGTGCTTGCGAACCTAGCAAACACCAAGTAAGTACGAACAGAGTCGTTTATTCGTTCTATTCTGCTTTGGTTAGGCCTTAGAAGAGTCTAAGATAAATGTTGTCCATGCTGTTTTATGCTCTTGCTCTATGGACCTAGGTGAACAGCTGTGCCTGAAGAGAATAGATGTGTAAGGAGGATTCCAAGCATAGTTATATTTTCTGTGCACGCCCAAAAATAAGGGTGCCTAGGACCATGATTAAGATCCAACTTTTGTCTAAAGTCTGTCTTACATTAATATGAATTCGTTACAGATCCTTTTCAAAAGCCTTCATGTCTATTCTGTTGCTAAATGGAAATTAAACGGTTTGTCATTTGGTAATGGCGCTTGCAGTTCTGTCAAATACGTCTGAAGGTGTATAGAAATGAAATCTGTACATGACCTCCCAAAGGATCAGATGATTTAAATGATCAGCATACGATACTCCACACCAGTTGATGCACAAAACACAGCAAAGTTTAACTGGTTCTGATAAAACTGCATCGGATGACTGTAACCACACTTTCGCGATGTAGTCTTTTTTAATAGGGGGGTTAAGATATTTGTCCAATGGAGTACTCACCTTTTTATGAAAAGTGTCAGTCTGGGTCACAGAAATGTCAAGGTATCGTTGTTATATTGTTAAGATGTAGTGCGGCCCAACAGAATATTTTGGCATCAGTATATTTGAATGCACTCATTTTTATTTGTTTTAAAAAATGTTTGTAACAATAACAACTCAAGACCGTCCATCGTTTTTAGAACATGCTATTAATAACAATTGCGGGAAGCAGAATGGTTGCGCTTCTATGAAATATTCTACAAAGTCGTATGGTTTAATCTAAGTGAATCAAGGAGAATAATAGATTAAAAAATTTAATAATGCAGGAACTTAGTTAGCCAGTTAACAATACCTGATGGTTATTACGGGTTTTGCTCACTAAAAGAAGCAATGAGTAACTTCGACATTACTCTCAAACTTAACAATGCAAATCTGAGAAAACAATGTTATCATTCAAACTGAAAAAGAAGTAGTACATTACCTTTTGATGTAGAGCTAGCTAAAATGTTAGGCTTTACATACTGCCAATTCAGCCTGTTTTAGATTTAGAGTTACACGAGCAAACTACTTATGAGGGGAAGTCGCTTTCCGCATTACATTCATTACTCTATGTTCATTTAGACGAGCTGAGCATGATGAAAACTATATGATGGAAGGCCCTCAACTGTTTTAAGAGCTCTTCCGTCAGGGAAAGCTGCATATTGCGATTATGAAATTATACAATTCCCTAATTTACAGTTTAAAGATTGTTTGCGGAGGGTTGGATCATTTAATATAAAAATTGCAGACAAGCAGGAAAAGTTGTTAATGTGATAACCTGCACATTGTTTTGGAATAAAATAATAAGCTGTACTAAAAATGTCGCGTGGGCCAGAAGAACCAGGAGTTCATTAGCGCTGTGGGTGTATAACTTTAGAATTAAAAGACCTTGCAGACGTTGCGGACTTTGAACAGATGGTGAGATAGGCGCTTTGTTTGGTTTTGAGTACACTAAGATGGTGATTATAAACGCAGAAGAGGGTTGGTGACAGCAAAAAGTTTCCTAAACTAGAACAACTGCGCAATCTAGAGAGCAATAATGTTGGCCAGTATGAATATAAAATAGTTCGAAAACCTGACTCAAATGGCACTTAGAACCATATTTGAATGGGAAATAAAATTTGAATTCATAAGCCCATTTACATTTTTTAGCCGACAAAAAGTTTCAGAAAAGCATTCAACTCTGGCACTTTACACGTAAGTTCTTTGCCGGACGACAATAGCCGGAAAGAAATTGAAATAACACCGTATGGGAAAAAAACAGTACATCTCCACAGAAAAGAAACGGTTTTAAAGGAAGCTTCTACAAAATTACAGTCTTTCCAAGCAGAAAAATTAGGAGATGCGTTCACAATGATATTTGAAATTTCTGTCTTTAAAGATGTAGAGAGGGATGGGGTTGTGGGCGTTAGTGACGTCCTTATAAAAGGAATTAATATTAGCTGGCAAAACTTAGACGTTAAACATCTTAAAGTTACCATCGTCGTTCTTCACAATGGTGAGGATATTAAGATCATAACAACAAGCAACAAAATCAATGTTGACTTAAATAGAAACAATCTTACAGAACTGAATTGGATTAATGTTACACATTTAGGCCTCATAGGATTTTATTATACTGAACAGGTTTTGACGGAGAGTATGATAAAAATAATAACTGGATTAGATTAAATTCTGTTATAAAACTATGGAGCAGTTAAACTTTATGACAAAAACCCCTCATTGTTCATTAATTTGTGGGCAAACTGGTTGTGGGAAAACAATATTTATCCTAGACCTATTACAAACAGTTTATCGCTATAATTTTGATCACATTGTGATTTTCTGTCCAACACTTAAATGGAACAAAGCATATCATGATAGAAGGTTTAAATGGACAGATGATGACATATTTTTAGTTGATCCTAGCAATAAACTGAGTGAGTGTTTAGAACAGTTTTATAGACTGTTTGAAGGAACGCAGACACTATTTATTATAGATGACTGTTCAGCAGAAAGAGACATAGTTAAAAAGAGAAACACTTTGTCAAAACTGGCTTTCAGTGGAAGACATGCTGGGATAAGTGTGTGGATTTTATGTCAGAAATATAATTCGGTTTTAAAAGACTTTAGAGAACAGTTAAAGACTGTAGTTTTATTTCACATGAAAGACAGAGACTCATTTGATGAATGTTTGCGCGAAAATGATGTTATTGAAAATGATCAGGAAAAACACAGGATTAAGCAAAAACTAAAATCTAAAAAGTTTAGTAAATTAGTATTGAAAACAGATAACCCTACACAGTATGTAGGCCTATGTTTGTAGGGTCGTTATTTTTTTGGTTATTAAAGTCATGCTTAGTAGAGAACTGTAATATGCCGCTTTTGGATTCGCCCGCCCGAGACCGGCCAAGGCCGGTTGAGAGCGGGTGAGCCAGAAGCGGCATATTACAGTTCTCTCCGTCTCTGTCCTATCTCCCCTCTCTCTCCCCCTACCATACCCCCCCCCCCCCGCCCACTATCTGCTCATTTCACCTCTCTCCCTCCCTAACCAGTTAGGAGAGTCAGAGAGTGTTGAGACCCCGAGGATAGAATGTTCTGAGTTTGTTGATCCAGAACTGCTCCCTTGCGTGCCTGTGAGCAAGGTTGTCTGTGAAGACCTGCTCTATGGGCATGCACCTCATGTCCTGCAGTGAATGGTCTTTCCTGTTGAAATGGCCAGTAACATGGGTGCCTGTGTTTTGCAGTATGTGGGTTCTGTG
>CM031625.1:36250625-36258125 GCA_018398815.1 Conus ventricosus
AGCAGCATCTGAGGAAAACATACTCTGACTCACAGAGCAAAGCACCACTCGACATTCAAGGTCTGGTGTGGCCAACCAACCCTGAGGAACAGTTCAATGGCAAGCCTCCAACGTTGGCGGAAATCAAGAAGGTGGTCGACAAAGCCAGAGCCAAATCATCACCAGGGCCAAACGGAATACCTTACCAGCTTTACAAGAAATGTCCCAAGGTGCTGGAGTGGCTCCACAGGCTGCTGCGATCGGCTTGGAGAAACCAGAAGATCAGCGGCCAGTGGATGACGGCAGATGGTGTGTACATCCCCAAAGAACAAAACTCAAGTGACATCAGCCAGTTCAGGCCAATATCACTACTGAACGTCGAAGGGAAAATCTTCTTCTCTGTCATGGCAGCAAGGCTGACCAAGTACTGATGGAAAACAAGTACTTGGATGTGTCAGTCCAGAAAAGGTGGCATCCAGGCGTGGCTGGCTGTGTAGAACACGCCACAATGATCTGGGACGCAATCCAAAAAGCAAAAACAGAAAAGAGAGACCTGGACGTAGTGTGGCTTGATCTGGCAAACGCATATGGATCTGTGCCCCATGAGATGATACAGTTGGCTCTTGAGATGTACCATGTGCCAAAGAACATCCGCGACATGCTCAAGAAGTACTTCAATGGCTTCTCAATGCGGTTCTCTACCAAGGAGTACACAACTGATTGGATCAACTTGGAAGTGGGCATTGCAATGGGCTGTGCAATTTCCCCGATACTGTTCGTGTGGCAATGGAACTCATCTTGAAAGTAGCAACAAACAACGCGAGACAAACAGACCTTGGCGATGGATACAAGATGCCTCCTCTCAAGGCCATCATGGATGACACTACAGTGATTTCATCCAGAGAAGACGAGACACGTCATGTGCTGGAGAGGCTGGACGACATAGTTGCCTCATCAGAATGAAGTTCAAGCCAAAGAAATCACGGAGTCTCTCACTGAGGAAAGGAAAAGTGGCCGAATCTGTGGTCTTCAGTGTTGCCAACCAGGCCATTCCAACAGTCACAGAAGAACCAGTCAAGAGCCTTGGAAGATGGTATGATGATACGCTGAAAGACACACAAAGAGCAAAAGAAACCAAGCAGATGGCGGAAGAAGGCTTGGAGACCATTGACCAGTGTGGGCTCCTGGCAAATACAAGGTCTGGTGTCTGCAGTTCATGCTGATACCAAAGCTCCTATGGCCTCTGATGATATACGACATCTGCACCAGCACAGTGGAGGCAATGGAAGCCAAAATCAACAAGTTCACAAGGAAATGGCTTGGTGTCCCACCCTGTCTGACTGACATCGCGCTGTACTGTCGCCAAGCAAAGCTCAAACTACACTGAAATCCATCCTGGAGGAATACAAAGCAGGGAAGATCAGACTTCAAAGCATGCTGGAGGACTCAGGAGACAAGGTGGTAGAAGCAATCAAGCCCAGCTGAAGACAGGCAGAAAATGGAAAGTTCAAGAGGCGATGGATTCTGCAAAGAAAGTCTCAAGATCAGAGAAATAACAGGACACACACAGACCAACAGACAAGGACTGTGGGTGACCAAAACTGAATGGTGGTCAAAGGCCAACGGAAAAAGCCAAAAGAGACATGATGATTCAGGAGATGAGGAAAAGAAGAAGACCAAAAAAGACTCCAAAAAGCAGTCCAGCAGAGCCAGCAAGGGCAATGGACAACGTGGGAGAATGCACTCAAAGAAGTCTAACTTGGAATGACATTTGGCACATGGCCCCTCTCAGGATCAGCTTCATTCTCAGATCTGCATATGACCTTCTGCCCTCAAATGCAAACCTGGTGAAGTGGGGGAAAACAGACGATCCTGCATGCCCCCTCTGCCATGAAAAACAAACAGTGGAGCATGTTCTAAGCTCATGTAAAGTAGCCTGGCTCAAGGAAGGTACACATGGAGGCACAACCAAGTGCTCAAAGAGATTGTACAAGTAGTCTGGGCTTGTACCAACACCACAAAAGGGAGAATCAGGACTCCAAAAGCACCCGCAACATTCTTCACGGCAGGAGGCAGCAAATCATGGCCAAGAACAACAGTACCACTCGAAACATGCAGGCAGAGTCTGCTGGATGGGGCAGCTGACTGGGAGTGCACTGCAGACCTCCCAGAATGGAAGAGTCACCAGAGATCATCAGCAAGAGTGGCATGAGACCAGACATAGTAGTCCACTCTAAGTCAACCAAGCAGCTGATCATGATCGAGCTCACGGTGCCATATGAGAACAGAATGGAGGCAGCTCAAATTACAAGACTGAAAAGTATGCTGATCTGGCAAACAGCCTGAGGAGAGAAGGCTATCAGGTCAAAGTCCTCACTGCAGAAATTGGAGCTAGGGGATTTGTAGGAACGTCTGCATACAGCCGCATGAAACAGCTCTCAGTTGCAGGGAAGGAAAAAACCAGAGCCCTGAAAGCAATGGGCAGAAGCGGCAGAGAGGTGTTCAAGCTGGATCTGGTCAAGGAGGAACAAAAGTGAACTTCATAAGGCTTAATTTCCCTACAAATATCAGGTGTCCCTGTGGCTCAGTGGTTAAAGCGCGAGTCATTAAGTAGAAAATGAGCATGTCCAGAGGGTCATGGGTTCGAATCCCAGCCATGGCTCGTCCTAAGATGGGGGAAAAAAAGGGCAGCAGAGGGACATCCGGAGTCATGAACCGGGTGTGGCCAACCCCCCTAGAGTGTCAGGAGATAAGGGCCGAAACACTTGCTTGAAGGGGGCTTCTCTTCTGAGGACTCTCTGCTGCCACGCTCTCCACGAGTTTCTTTCTACTTTAAGAAAAATAGTTTCATTCCCAACCCCTCCATTGATCCAAACATCTGAAAAACCAAAAGTATCAAGACATGTTTTAACAGATATTGACAGTTATGACAATTAGAGTGACATGTGTAAATTCGGGGATCTTATTCAAGATCATGAGATGGGCCTGTTTAGGAAATCTATGGATAGACATACTTTGGAGTTCAAACCAATACTTTATTGACTTTAGAGCAGTATCAATATACAAAGGGTATCGGCCTGTTTCTCCATATATCATTGTATTTGGACTTTTGCGACTAACACATAACAAGCGCTTACATGCGAACAGATGAACTGATTCAATCGACTGAAATTTAGTTAATCCCCAGAGCTCCCCTGCGTACCGTAATATTGGCTTTATTTGAGAATCAAACAGTTTGAAAAATATTGACAAATCCATATTTCCTAAAGCCCACATTGTTTTGAAGATTCCTGCGACTTTACGTTTTGCTCGTCTAACGTATTCATCTAATGCAATATCAAAACCCATTCTAGTGCTAAGAGTAAAACCAAGATATTTGTAGCTATTAACTACTTCCACTTCTCTCCCTTTGTAGTACCAACATTCAGTTTTAGACAAATGAACCCCTTTTCTGAAAACAAAATTTTAGTTTTATCTAGATTCACGGTTACAGAAGGGGAGATAGACGAGATTAGTTGATTTACAGTTCCTAAGGTGACAGACGGCAGAGGTTTGCTGTGCTTCAGTTCTGTAAAACCGTGTTGTTGTTCACCAGCGCTTACTGCATACCAACATATGTTTTGTTACATGTTTAAAAGGCTTGCAATGTTTGTTGTCGTTCCTGTTGTTGTGGTGGTGGTGGTGGTGGTGGTATTGGTGGTGGTGTGGTTCTTTTTTTTTTTGTTATTTGGAGACGGGGGGGGGGGAGATAAAACTGAAGACAATAAATTGTCAAGAAAGGGCCTTCCATTTCCTTCTCCTAAGAAAGAACAAGATGCAAAGCATATAAACGTACTTCCGGTTTATCTTGAATACGCGTGTACATGTGAAGAGCATGTTTACTATGAAAATACCCATGATCTACCAGTAAGTTACTAGATCTAAATCTATTTAAAATCCATCAAATACAGTACTTTCACAGACATTTGTCAAATAAAAAAACGTCACAATTTAACATGCGTCATAATGTATTTCGTCACTGAGATATTCCATAAAGAAGAAAATCCGTTTTGGGCCGCTATAGCCGTTAGTAACGGCTATTCTGGTCAAATAAAACATCGGGCATCATTCGTGACCCATAGTGAACATACCTACAAATTTTCAGAAAAATCGGCCCAGAAGTTTTGTCTGGGGCGAGTGGAACACATTTTGACCACGGACAGACAGACAGACAGCATTTCTTCGTTCCCATTGTAAAGTACTCCCTGTTCTACAAGAACTGGGAGTACAAAAGTAGGGGGGAAAGGAGGGGAAGGGGAGGGGTGGTTGTTGGAATTCGTTACTGGTGTGTAGCATAGGCAGAGGTTCCTTTACCCATCTCCTTATATGGGAACGGGCTGTGTGGTATGTTACAGCCAAGGCCATTCTTTCACAGAGAACATGCTGTTTGTACACAGGTCTGACAGCCCTGAACATCTGTCCAGCTTTCTACATGGCTTGAAGAACAGCAACCGTCGGGTAGCCACCTTACTGAAGGTGTATAAACCTACCCAAGCAGCAAGTCACACAGTTCCGGGTTCTCAACAGAGCTATCTAAACAGAAAGCTGTACAGTTCCCCAGCTTCTCAACAGAGCTATCAAAACAGAAAGCTGTACAGTTCCCCAGCTTCTCAACAGACCTATCTAAACAGAAAGTTGTACAGTTCCCCACCTCAACAGACATATCTAAACAGAAAGTTGTATAGTTCCCCAGCTTCTCAACAGAACTATCTAAACAGAAAGCTGTACAGTTCCCAGCTTCTCAACAGAGCTATCTAAACAGAAAGCTGTACAGTTCCCCAGCTTCTCAACAGACCTATCTAAACAGAAAGCTGTACAGTTTCCCAGCTTCTCAACAGACCTATCTAAACAGAAAGCTGTACAGTTCCCCACCTTCTCAACAGAGCTATCTAAACAGAAAGCTGTACAGTTCCCACCTTCTCAACAGAGCTATCTAAACAGAAAGCTGTACAGTTCCCCAGCTTCTCAACAGACCTATCTAAACAGAAAGCTGTACAGTTTCCCAGCTTCTCAACAGAGCTGTCTAAACAGAAAGCTGTACAGTTTCCCAGTTCTCAACAGAGCTGTCTAAACAGAAAGCTGTTAGTTCCCAGCTTCTCAACAGGCTATCTAAACAGAAAGCTGTACAATTCCCAGGTTCTCAACAGAACTATCTAAACAGAAAGCTGTTACAATTCCCCAAGTTCTCACAGAGCTATCTAAACAGAAAGCTGTACAGTTCCCCGCTTCTCAACAGAGCTATCTAAGCAGAAAGCTGTACAGTTCCCAGCTTCTCAACAGAGCTATCTAAGCAGAAAGCTGTACAGTTTCCTGGACTCTGAACAGAGCTATTTAAGCAGAAAGCTGTAAAATTCCCAAGTTCTCAACAGAGCTACCTAAGCAATATCCTGCACACACTCACATGATAGTAATCACTGGTAAATGTGTGTGTGTGTGTGTGTGTGTGTGTGTGTGTGTGTGTGTGTCTGTCTGTCTGTCTGTCTGTGTGTGTGGTGTGTGTGTGTGTGTGTGTGTGTGTGTGTGTGTGTGTGTGTGTGTGTTGTGTGTGTGTGTGTGTGTCTGTCTTAGCTGCTTCCCAAACTTTCTCAATCGTATCGTCGTCGGAGGTGGTGGTGGTGGTGGTGTAGTTGTGGTGGTGGTGGTGGTTTGTTTGGGGGAGGGGGGGGGGGGGGTTACACCTAGTCGCTTTGGGAGGGGGGGGGGGGTGCAGAGAAACAGGAATTTTAGCCTATCTTTTCCAGTCCTTGGCCAAGTAGACCCGTGCCAATGGATTTTCCATCTCCTTGATGTACCAGGTCTGGTCAAGAAATTGTTTGGTAGCAAAGGGCAGAAGAAAGCTGTTTTCAAACAGCCTGATGTCATTCTCACACTTCACATTTCCATTCACAAACACCAGCAGACCAACCGTCATCCCTGACCATTTAGTTCCAACGTAGTCTTGACACCATGAAGAACACTGTAAAGAGAAACCAGTAGGTTACCCATTTTCGTTCAGCTTTTCCTGCAGGTTCACTCTCCACTTCGGCTTGCTAGCAAATCTCATCACAAAATGAAGATGAACTTAAACTACAGATAAAACAGACTGCGATGTAATACGAAAACTGTCTAAAAAAGTGAATGAAAACACAAATGCAAAGAGTACAGTTATAGTAATTTTATGTATGTTAAAATATTTAAAAAAAACAGTCATGTAAATTGCCGACCAATACGTCCTCTTCCACCTTACTTTTTTTCTTGATGTATAGTTTATTTCATTATACTTAACAGGGTCAGTGACTTTCATTTTCTTGCGCTCTGACATCATCAAAAGTATTCCTTCATTTATCCACGGTTGGTTTTTCATCGGTTTTTGTTTGTTTGGTTTTGTTTTTTCTGTTTGTTTGTTGTTTTCTTTTTCTTTTCCTTTTTTTTTTTATAGTTTCTTTGCTTTCCCGAAAGCTGGCTTACAGAGTGCTTTGATCTGTCTCTGAAGCTTTCCCACAGAAATCAATGTTCTCGGTCTCGCTCGGTGTTTCTCTGCGATATCGCTCTATGCCTATGTTCGTCAACGTTTCATAGCTGTTCTGAACAACTCGTTTCCAAAGAACATCTTAACCGGAACCGTGGAGGGCCAGAGAGCAAGAGGACGTCAGAGAAGACTGTGGACAGAGGATATCACAGAATGGACAGGGAGGGGAATCTGACAGACTGCCTACAGTATGGCGCCAGATCGGAAAGCTTGGGGAGTCATGACACGCCCATCTCTGGGCCACAGGTGGTCCCTGGGCAAGGCAAGGCATATCCTCTTCAGACACTACAAGCAGTAAACAAAAACACTGCTGACTGCTGTCCAGGGAGTACTGCTTTGTGCATTATTGTTCACTGTGTGTTACGTGCGTATAAGACGTATTCATCAATGAAAAATTATTCATCCGTTTCATATCCTACATAACACCTGCATACTTCACACTTGCATGTTTGTATTTTGGCTTGAAGATATATATATATATATATATATATATATATATATATATATATATATATATATATATATATTAATATATATATATATATCAGTTCACTTTCACATTGTAGCAACTTCTTTTTTGTCCACACCATACACCACTAGCTTCTCCTCCACTGATGGACGGACGTTTGAATACCCAAGTCCCGGCACGTTTCTGTTCAGGGTCCTAGCATCCACTACCACATAGTTTGCAGCTCCAGTTTCCCCAACAACATTTCAGAAACTGCCACCGATCTGTCTCCATTCACAGAAACTGCCACCGATCTGTCTCCATTCACAGAAACTGCCACCGATCTGTCTCCACTCACGAAACTGCCACCGATCTGTCTCCATTCACAATGCTTGAAATGTAAACATACATCTGTGTATCAACGCCTACTAACTCTCGGCTTACTTACTACTGCAAAAAAAAAACAACACAGGAAGTCACATCTTCCATGCACAGTGACAAAAAGGCATACCATCAGTGCACGTGA
>CM031625.1:36263125-36298125 GCA_018398815.1 Conus ventricosus
TTTCACTTGCTGACAGTGACCGGAAAACATTTTGACTAGGCTGTACAGACGTATTTGGATGAATATTTTTCATTAAGTTACACAAAAGAATGTGATCAGTTGATTGCTATGACCACATATACAATTATATTTTTTGACATACTTTGTTTTAAAACAATCCAATTTCCATCTACAGATCAAGGAATTATCTGTCGTCTACGATAAATGTTTTGATCATACTTACTTAACATTTCATGAATACTTCTCATTTCATCGTGTAAACCAAACACCCAGTTTCTCTTTCTATCAAATGAAAATTAGAAAATTGTACTTTCTCTGCCAAGTATAGCACTCTTGCATTGACATAGAGAAGTTCAAAAAATGCGAATCTGATGATCGTTTTGCTCCTCTCTTTGCCAGAACATCAACCTTTTCATTATAGTATAACCCACAGTGGGAGGGCACCCAAAGAAATGTTATTCAGTGTCTCTGGCTGAGAGGAAGTGTACTAAATTATTTATTTCAGTGATCATCTCAGGTCGAACTTTTAATCTAAATTCTTCATTTGCAGTAAGAACTGACTTGGAATCTACGCATTAAAACAACTTTAAAATAAATTTTGAGGGTAATCAATACACACTTTTAAAGCCATAATTATAGCAGTTAACTGAGCAGTGAATATAGATTTGTTTTTTCCAAGATAATAGGACTTTTCTCATTAAGACCTGGGATAATGTATGCTGCACCTGCATGTTCATTGATTAATGACCATCAGTGTATATCTTAAAATGGTTGGATAGTGATCATGCAAATGCATTTTTATATTGGATAATAACAAATTAGTATTTTCAGCCTTTGTTAAATCTGTTAGTCAATATCAAAAACGTGCTCGTATTAGTTTCCATGGGGGGATAGGAGACACAATAGATCTTGTTGCAATAGATGTTAGTTTAATATCTGAGGATTCTAAAATCGAGGAAGTATATGTTTTAGAGTCGTTTGAGATGATATATTTTTAGCCCTTTTGGGAAAATCAATGTCCGATGTAATATTTATTTCAGGGCCTATATTGTTATCTATAGTAGAACTTCTTATAACAAATTTGGTGCATGCAAGATTCCTATATTCTTCCAGTGGTAAATCTCCCAGCAGCACTGTATGTTTTGTACAAGAGCATGGACTGGTTCCCATGGCTATCTTATATGCTTTGGAATCAATACTTTGAAGTTTTTTCAGTAAGTATTTGGGTGCACTGAAGAAACACCTCTTGTGCATACGTTAATTTTGATCTAACCAGTGCAGTAGAAAGGTGCAAAAGAGCAACTGTTGTTCTGAGCCCAAGCATGCTTGCTAATAATCTTTAATAGATTTAAACTTTTCGAGCTTTTGTTAGAATATGCTCTATATGAAAATTCCATGACAACTTTGATGTTAAATTACTCCAAGGAATTTCACTATTTTGGTATATTTGATGGGTATGCCGTTGACGTGAAATGAAGGCATATTAATGGATCAGATCCAGTATTAAATAACATCATGTGTGTTTTTTCAGTTGATATTTGCAAACCATTTTCAGTCATGTAAGCAGAAAAGGTGTTTAATTCTTTTTGATATAACTTTTTAATATAGTTTTGTGATCTGACAGATGTACATTTTTTTAATGTCACTTTCATCCATATGCATATGTCATCTGCATATTGGGCTAGTTCTATATTTTTAGTAATTTTTGTGGGTAAATCGTACATAAGAATACTAAAAAGTAAAAGGGGCAATGACAGACCCCTGAGGAATGCCCATGTGTAATTTCCTTCTCGTAGAATAGGAGTTCCCTACCTTCGTTCTAATATATCTGTTTTCTAAGAAGTCTTTAAGAAACTCATAAATGTTTCCTGATAATCCAATCTCTTTAAGTTTATAAAGCAACGAGAGTGCCATACTTGATCGTAAGCTTTGGTGATATCAAAAAAGGTTGCCAGTAAACATTTTCTCCTGGAAAACTGAGTGTTTAATTTGAGTGGTAAGTTTGGACCAAGTGTTCAATAGCACTTCTTCCCTTTCGAAAACCTGCTTGGTTCGTTGGGATAACTCTGTTCTTTTCACAAACGTAGTTTAGCCTATTCAAAACAATTGTTTCATAAAGTTTACAGACATGAGAAGTTAATGAAATAGGTCTGTAACTATCTATTCTTTCTTTCAGTTTACCTTCCTTGTGAATCGGTACTATTACTGATTCTTTCCATATTTGTGGCAAAAGACCTGAACTCCAGCATTTTTTAAATATACTAAGTAAAATGCTTATCCATTTGTCTGGAAAATGTTTAATCATTTCATTAGAAATGGCGTCAATCCCAACAGCTGTTTTTTTATTTGGTAGAGAATCTATGGCGTCTTTCAGCTCTTGTAATGTAATTGGGGCGTTGATGTCGCTTGTGTGCATTATCAGATACATCATTAAAGACATGGGCAGATTCTTTATCCTCTCTGAATTTTCTTTGGTTTTCAGACAACCCATCTAACCTGCTTACTTTAGCAAACTGGTTGACAAACGCTTCTGCTTTGTTGCGGATGATGGTAACATATTATTATCAAGATAATAGGATACTCTGGGAGTTTGATTCCATTTTTTTATCGTTTTATCTCTTTCCATACCATTCTACTATCTTTATGATCGAATGTGTTTCTTTCGCAAAAATCATCCCAATAATCCGTTTTGGCTTGTTCCATTAACTCTGTTACTATGTATATTTGAGTGTTTCATTTCTTGAAATTTTTCATTCTACCATTTTCTTATCTTGATTTTTCTTATGAGTGCACGTATTCCTTGAATAACCGTTTTTTCTCTTTAACTGCCTTATCGCACTCTTCAGTCCACCAAACATTACCGAGATGTTTATCCCCTTTAGATCCATGATTCTTCAATTTTAGGATACATTAACCAGACACTTTCAGAACAGAAGTACAAAAACATATCATACATTGTATCAATATCATTATCTGGGGACAAGCTTATGTCTAGATCTTTAAGTGTATTGTAAAATTGAGACATTTGGCATTTTATAATCAAATCTTGGGATTGTTCATCAGGTTTTGTGTCTTCAAAACTTGGGGACTGATTAATTGTAATAATGATTGGTATGTGATCACTCCCAAGTGTTTCACTATACGTTTGCCAATGCACACCAAAGCCATTTTAGGTGAAACCATAGTTAAATCAATAGCAGTAGGTCTATGTGTAGATACATCAGGAACTCTGGTATAAGAACCATCATTGAGTAAACATAAAGTTGAGTCTACAACATTTTCCACAAACCTATTACTACTGACCTGTGTGCACTCTTTTTCCCAGAAAGGGAATGGGCATTAAAATCCCCTCCTACTAACCATTTACCATTATCATTCTTGATATTTTCATCCATTCAGTATTAGCTTCATCTGGACCCTTAGGTAAATATACAGAAGCACAGTTTACTTTTAAGGAGTCCGAAAACTTGACAGTTACAGCACATGAAAAAATCCCATGTAATCCACTAGGCACAGGTGATTGTTTGTCACAGTACTGTAGTCCAGTGTGAATATAGATAGCACAATTTTACTCTATCACCAATTTTTTTCTGTATCTACTACTGGTGGATAGTAGTACTGTTCCAGTCTTGGTAGTTTGTTCTTACTGATATTAACAGACTGGAATAAGAGAACATGGCAGTCAACGACACTAAAAATTGACGTAAGCAGTCAATATAGAATAGAGAGAGCGGCAGTTCCATTGCAGAATTTTTTATATTGTTGTTAAATTTCATGTTTGAAAAAATAGATAACTCTAAACAAATAAATATATGTCGCTTTTAAACCAATTGGAGCAATACTAAATTATACTAAGCTAATTTTCCACTTGTAGTGATTTGTGTATTATTGAAGGAAAATGTTCGATAACAAAATGGTTATTAGTCTTTACAGTAAAACACAATGGCGGTTGTAACTGTCAAATTGCTGAGGTGCTGGAGTTTCACAAAGTGTGTCCAGTGGGTGATTTTACCAGTCATACAGTGGACTGTAGGCTACATGTTCATTCCACGGTCCGAAGGAGTGACGCGGATCTGTTGTGAAGGACTGGTAGGGCCTGGGTGGACGGCTCGGTGGGCGTCGAGCGACCTTCCGTGGTCTCTGCCAGAAGACGTCCCTGATGTGTCGCCCGATGTTCTTTGCGATGACACTGGCCCCTCGGTAGGTGGGATGGAGGCCGTCTTGAGGTTCCACGAGTTGACCAGGAGGTTGGAATGGCTCACGAAGGAGATGTTCTTGTCGTCACTTAATTCCGAAATAGGAGGGCGTTGAATAATTCTCCCTTGATATTTAATTTGGATTCCCTGACTGGAGCCATTTTGCTGACTATGACTTTCAGGTTAGGGTACTGTTTAGTAAATGTTCCGGATACAGTTGGCAAACGACTGGCTGCATTCCATGGGAGTTCTGCCTTTGACATCGTTCACAGCACAGTGAATAACTACCGCATCCAGTGGTTGTCTTGGTGATTGGTGATGCAGACTCAATGGAAGGCTGGAGGTCTTTGATCATAGTAGCTTTTTTGACACTGCTCAAAATCCATAGGAGCGACCAAGCCTGTCTTTATTCACTTTGTTTGCCACTGAGGTCGTGGAGAAACACAACTTTGGGAAGGTCAGGGTTTGAGATTTCCTTTTTCTGTTCCGGATATGTTCGATTGCGTACTTTGGCATCAGACGTATTGACGTTGTTTTGGTTCTTACGTCATAGTTTCTTTTTTCCACATTTTGTTCTTTTCTTCTAGGTTTTTTTTTGCCGCCTACCTTTTGTTTTGGGTGCTCAGGCTTTTCTGTCCCCGAGTTGTGCTGAGGGGCGACCTTGGGCAGTGTAGACGGCTGTGGCGATGGTGGTCCACAGCGTACTGCTTCAGCATAGGAGCTGTAAGTCAGCGTCTCTGTCTGGGTCCGGCATTGTCCATCTTCACTGCTTGCTGGAAAAGTGAGTTTTGAGTATTTCGGACTGTACCTGAATGGTTTGTTCCAATTTCGCAACCCGATCGCACAGAGTGGTGATTTTTCATGTAATCTTTCAGTATTGCTGGTAGTTTCTCCTGTTGGGTTGGTTTTATATCTCTTCGGAGAAAATCCGGATCGAAGGATTTGTCCACCGGCAACCAAAACGGTTTTTCCGACTGGCAGTCTTGATTTATTTTTTCCCAGTCAATTTGCCTTTTGGTAGGTCACTTCGACTTAGTTTCGCAGCGGAAACTAATGAACTGCCTGCCTCAGCTCTGCTTCTGGTCAACATGGCCATTTCTCTTCACTATTTTGCGAAAAGACTCCGCACGCTTCTGGTCTAGTTGGTGACGGTAGCCGCCATTTTGTGTGTGTCTGTGTGTGTGTGTGTGTGTGTGTGTGCGTGTGTGCGTGTGTGTGTGTGTGTGTGTGTGTGTGTGTGTGTGTGGTGACGCGCGTGCGCCTGCATGATTGCGTGCGTGCTTGCGCGCGCTGGCACGTGTGTATGTGTGTGTGTGCGCGCGCACACGTGTGTGTGTGTGTTGTGTGTGTGTGTGTGTGTGTGTGTGTGTGTGTGTGTGCGTGCGCGCGCACGTATTTTTGTGTGTTAATTATGCTTCTTTGCTTGGAATGAAAAACGTTCATATTCTGTTCATAATGTTTTCTTAAATGTCAGTACAACCGTGAGTTAATCTGACAATAAATTGGTTTCAGTCAGTCAGTGTGTGTGTGTGTTGTGTGTGTGTGTGTGTGTGTGTGTGTGTGTGGTGTGTGTGTGTGTGTGCGTGTGTTGTGCGTGCGTGCGTGCGTGCGTGCGTGCGTGCGTGCGTGTGTGTGTGGGGGGGGGGGGGATGGGGTAAAGGAAAATTCAGTGTCCATTTCACCTCGAGGAAAAAGAGAGGCAGATAGAGGGAAAAAGCAAACAGAACCAGAGATAGAGAAAAAGAGAGAGTGGTAGAGGAGTCTTATGTTTGGAAGCGGCCGCTTGAGAGTGTGTAAAAAAAAAAAGTGAGGAATAGTAGAAGAGGAGTCTTATTCTTGGAATGAGGCACTTGAGGGTGTGTATGAAGGGGAAAAAAAAAACGGGAGTGAGGGTGGGGGATGGGGGGTTGGGTAGAAGAAACTCTATATATATAAAAAAGAATATATATAGGCAGGCATAAATGGAAATCGTTGTTAGTGAACACACTCAAAACAAAAACCTGAAAGCCCCAAAAAAAAACACGTGCAGCAACCCGCACGTGCAAACAACCGCAAACGGGAGCCCACACGCTATATAAACATCGGCGGTGGGGCGGGCGAGAACATCCTGATGACAGCGCAACACGCTTGAAACAAATTTGTAGATAGTTTTAAAGATTTCTCTGTTAACTTGTTTTATCTATCTATCTATCTATCTATATATATATATACACACACACACACACACAACATATGTATGTATAGGTGCATACATGTATGTGTCTATGAGTGTGCATACCTGGATGGTGGAGATGGTGTTTGGGGTATATATATATAATGCTCTACATGTGATGTTATAAATATGCTATATATGTACATGGGGTGTGAATGTACATATGGTGGGATGGGGAAATTGGGGGGAGGGGGCGTAGAGAGAAAGGGATGGAGAGGAGGTCGGGGGAAGGGAAAGCGAGGGCAAAGAGCTGGAATGATTCAAACTAAATCTGTCAGAGGTGGGAGTTGAGTCCATCAGGGATTGTGGTGTCAAGGCGAAAGATGATCCTGGACTCCATGAATTTTCTTTCTTGGGCTGAGGAGTGGTTTTGCAAACAGCAGTGACGGAAATATGGGTTTGGCTGTGGCAGTCAGCGTTGGTGTTGGATGAGACGACTGGATGGCTCTGAGGTGTCCAACGTAGCGTTCGTTGAGGGTACGATATGTTTCCCCAAGGTACAACTTTGAGCAGAGGCTGCATCTCAGTACGTATACCAGGTTGGTGGACTGGCCGGTGAAATGGAATTGGACACTGAATTTTCCTTTTGGGCCAGTGATGGTGTGAATGTTGGCAATGAAAGTGCAGGTTTGACATCCAGGTTGATTGCACGGGTAATTTCCGGCTGAAGAGTTGGTGTTTTTACTGAACTTGGTTCGTATCAGGTAGTCGCGAAGGTTTTTGTATCTTTGTAGGCGATGAGGGGAGGGTTGGGGAAGATCGAGTTCAGCTTGGATCAGATTGTAAGATTTTGAATGGCGTAAGAGTATGCAACAACAACAATAATAATAGTAATAGGTATAATGCGCGTGCGCGCACGCACACACACACACACACACACACACACACACACAACACACACACACACACACACACACACACACACCCCCCACCCCCTACCCCCTACACACACACTCACAGAGCAGAGAGAGAGAGAGAGAGAGAGGAGAGAGAGAGAGAGAGAGAGAGAGAGAGAGAGAGAGAGAGGGCGTCGTATGATTGTGTGATATGAGCGCTCTGTATCTATTTTGTGTATCTTCTCTCTCTCTCTCTCTCTCTCTCTCTCTCTCTCTCTCTCTCTCTCTCTCTCTCTCTACACCATCATCATCATCATCATTTTTTTTTTAAATCTATTTATTTGACAAGCTCTTTATATCATAGTACAGACTGTTAATAAATGTATGCAAGATTGATTTGGTGTCGTAAGAAGCTCTGAGGTTACTTGCTTTTGTGTTTTGTTCGTCCGTGTGTTTGTTTGATCGTATTAAAGATCGAAGTTATGCAGTCTTGAGTAAAATAATGTTCATTTCAGTTCGTTCATTTCTCCAGTTGTTGTTGCTGAGTACATGTGTCAGGTATATAAGCAAGCTTGGAACATTTTTTTTTTTTTTTTTTTTTTTTTTTGGTGAGGGAGGATGTCTTCTTGTTTACTTCGTGTGCTCTGCGTTGACATTAAAATTTTCTTTTAGGCGATTTGGTGTCGTGAGCAGCAATCTTATGGATTTATGGGCTTGTAACTCAACTCATCATAGGAGCAAGAGTTGCCCCGCTTATTCATGAACCCCGCTAAGTTTGCTTGCAGTGTGGGTGTTGTAGAGTTGTCGTTTCTTATCTCCGTCCATAAAGGAAAAAGCGTCCACGTGAGAACCGTTTGTGTGTTGTTTAACGAATGTTGTGGAACCAGTGATGTGTTTAAAAGGCGTAGTACGGGTGGGTGTAAGTCAGAATGGTCTTGAAGGAGAGTGTTTGTGGAAAATGAACTAAAAGATGCTTCTCGGCCACGGTTTAAATTTCTGCCAATCAGATTGCGTGGCACACGACCTTCGGGGTGCATTTGTTTGGGGGCAACAACATCGAACGATTTCCTGTTGGAATCGTGCTTTCATCCCACTATTCAGGCCAGTGTACGCTGTCCGGTATCTAGCATCCAAAGCTGTGCGTAAGCCAGTATGACGCTGGAAACAGACGGCCAGCCGGAGGAGAGCGTTCAAGAAGAAGTTTTACTGCCAGACACGACCATTGTGACTCACTGCATTTACAAAAATGATCTGGAGCGGTTGCTCAAGAGCTTCGAAGATGACAGCGACCCTTACAAGGAAAGTATCAATGAGCTCATGAATGACAGAGACGATGATGGTAAATCGCCGCTAGATCTGGCCGCTAGCTTCGGACGAACGGACATTTGTCGTGAACTGCTCAACAGAGGTGCTGATCTGACAAGTGTAACGGATAAAGGTGAGTGTATGTTTCGACTCGAATCGGTCTCAGGAAAAGTTAAGGGGAGAGAAGGCAGTAGTTACATTAAAATATCACACACACACACACACACACACACACACACAAACACTCTCTCTCTCTCTCTCTCTCTCTTGCTTCTCTATCGCTGCACGACACGCGCATGCATGCACACATGTTCACACATCCACATGCGTGTGTGCATGCATGTGAGCGTGTGGTGTGTGGGTGTGTGTACAGTGCGTAAATGTAAATATGCACAGTTCTTTGTCTCTTTATTTTTCTTCAGTTCTTTACCTATTCTCTTTCATCACACCCTCTTTGTCCTCTTATCAGATATCTGTTTATTTCACCTCTTTTTCTTCTTTTCTGTCATCTATGATCCTTTTCTACCTCTTTGATAAGTGATGCTTTGTTTTAGTTCACATGAAGTGCAACCATGTGAGCCTATTTTTACAGTTGCAGTTCTTAACAATTTGGTTTTGTACATGTTGTTTTGTTTCTGTTTTGGTTTTTCATGCTCAATTCTTCCTCTCAATACACATATACATATATATATACAACAGACCAAACACACACACATACACACACACACACACATAATTTACGCATGCACGCAGCATGCAAGCACACACACACACACACACACACACACACACACACACACACACACACACACACACACATGCTTCTGTACCAAGTCAGAGAAATGCATTTTACAATGAATACTTATAAGTGTTGGCAAGAGGCACCAGTTCTGTTTGACACTAAAATTAGGACTGTAATAAATGAGAATAAACCTGTGTTTTCCAATTTTCATGCAAGTGGAGATTCAAATATATTTTTAGAGAAAGTTGTTGCAGGTGGGATGGGTGGGGATGGGAGAGGGAGGGACTCAGGGAGGATATAGATGGCAGTTTCTGTGTCATTTGTTCACTGAATGAAATGTGCTGTACACAGACCAGTCTGGAAGGGGAGCAGGTGGGATGGGGGATGAACAGAGGGAGTGAAGGATGTACCAGAATCTTTGTCTGCAGCATTTTCATGATGTGGGTTTTTATCACAATTCTTTTTAACTTTTCTTTTTCTCGTGGAATGAACTTTTTTAGATTAAAAAAAATAGATGGGAATGGGGGCCAGGGTAGAATTGTGGGGATCTGGAATTGGTTAAATATCTCATTGTTGTTATTTTTGTGTTATTGTCTCTTTGTTTCCTTGCATTGTTTCACCTTAAAACTGTTATTGTTTTGCTTATGAGTTATGTCAATCTGTTCTTGACACTTTTTGTTTCTCTTTCGTCTCCACTTCTGGAGAAAATTTTTTTAATTTTTTTTTACCATGACTTTTATTTCCGTCATCAGCGAATTTAAACAACCCACACAGGTTACTGCCCTTTGCATCATGCCGCTGCTTGGGGTCGCATTGGAGTTCTGAAAGTGCTGGTGGAGTTCAACGCTAACCTGCAGCAACGGAACACTCATGGGGAACGGGCACGAGAAACTGCCTCCCGCTACAACCAGACTGAATGTGTGGACTTCCTGGACTGGGCAGGTGGGGTGTGCATTTTCGTAGGGTGGGGATGAGTTGGCCTGCGATGATGTGAGGGTGGTGTTATCTCATGAGGCATGACGGTGAATGGTGGAGGGTACTGTCATGTGATGCGATAGAGTGTTTTGTATTTTCTGGTGAAGTGTCAGCTGTGGTGAGGTATTGGACGTATGAACTGTCATGTGATTTGGACATATGAACTGTCATGTGATAAGCAGATAAAGAAACATAAACTTGAGAGATTCTTCGATGTATCATTATAGTAGTAGTAGTAGTGGTAGTCGTAGTAGTAGTAGTAGTAGTATCATTGATTATTATTAGTAGTAGTTCTATTATTATTATTATTATATATTATTATCATCATCATCATCATCAACATCATTGTTATTATTACTGTTATTATCATCATCATTATTATTATTACTATAATCATTATTATTAAGAATACTTACATAGTGTCTAACCTTGTTTTGAGACCAAGTTCTCACTCGAAGTACTTTGCAATCCACACTTCCCTTTACTCAAAGGGCTGCCTACCTGGGTAGAGCCGACTGAAGAGCTGCCTGCTGGTGCTGCATTTAGTCATTCCCCATGTCAGTCAGCTTGTCAGTCAATCAGTTTTTCATTGATATTTTCGTTCTCTTGCTGCGTGCTATGTGTGTATGTGTCATCCACACCAACAACCAAACTGGTTTCTCTTGCGAAAGTTGGTGATGGGAATTTACATTTGTATAAGATGTTATGTGTATGTTCACACAAGAAACCTCGTTTATAGTCGTATTCAAATGACTTTTTAATAATCAAAGTACAAACCAGTGTTAACTCTAAGGGGAAAATTCCCTATACTGAAATACCCAGAATAGATCTCACAACCCCAGGATCACCATGATTATGAATATGACACTCTACCAGCTGTGCTAGTCTGGCCATCAACTACTGCATCAACAAATGCTTTCTCATTTCCAGATAAATGAAAAACACTGTTTGCCCATTTCTATTTTGAGACCAAGTTATGGCATGATGGGATATCATGGGCTTTCTTTTGATGGCATGTGAGTGTGAGATTCAAGACATATGTGAATGCAGTTTTGTATGGTTGGGTTGTCATGGTAGGCTGTGGTATTCTGTGTGGTGTCACACAAAAGTGATGTGGATTGTGTGGTGTGGTTGACAGAACAAGGTGATGATGTCAAGTGAGATGTGATTGTTGTGGTATATAATGACATGATGTTAAATGGTAGGATGTGGTGTGATGTTATATGTTGTCATATGTGTGATCAGGTTTTTTTTGTGTGTGATTGTGGTTGTATGGTTGGTAAGGTGATGTAGTGTGATCAGTGCTGTATGGTGTTTTATAAGATTTGGTTTGGTGTGGTTGTGGTATAAAACCTGTCAGTGTTTCATATTTCAAAAACGGCGTGACGACAAGAGAAGAGAAAGCTACCGCCATGGCAACAGTGGCTGTGATTGACAAAGCCTGTTGTATTGATTGTGATTTCAGAAGCGAAGGTGAACCTAGTGGAATGCATTCGCCTGTGCCAGGAGTCGGTGACGGACCCGGAGAAAGCAGCCGGCCGAGTCAGCAAAGACGAAAAGGTCTGTGACATGGACCTGACATGGGAACGGCAGCAGTCGTCATACTATCACTTATGTTATTTGACCATTTGTGTTACAAAGAGACGGGCTTAGCCAAAGTTTAGTAAGATGTATACAAATGTATGCACACATCAGCAACATGTAAGCATGCATGCACACCACATAGACACACACTCTCATACATGTACAGACAGGTGTAAACACACAGCCACACACACACACACACCACTCACACACACACACCCCACACACACACACACACACACACACACACACACACACACACACACGTGCGCACATGCAGCCCAATGGAGATTCAAACCCGCAACCCCAGGATCACCGAGATCATGAATCTGGTGCCCTTCCAGCCGAGCTATTCCAGTTATTAGGCTATCCCAAAATTAACAGTGTATATGGTACAAGAGAACCAACTGCTCTAAGAGAGAATGAACATTCTTTTGCCTATAGCGTCATCTGCCATTTGATCAGTGACATACATAGTGTCAGATATTTTCACCTGGGACACAAGCCGCCATGACGAAAGTGGTTACGGTCCCAGCTGGGAGGTTGCTGGTTCGATTCGCATCAGAGCCATTTATTTGGGGAATTTTTCTGCCCTGATCAGCTCCCACCCAGAGCAGAGTTTGCTATGGGCTCAGTTGGGAAGACTGGGATCGCACATTCAACTTTCATCCACTTAATGGATGTGTCTTGGAGAGTGTTGCTCAAATTTCCTGACCAACATTGCAGGTGTCTGTATCTCTCAGGCCTGGTTGATGCCAGGATATATTCTGAAAGGAAGTGTAGAGTACAGTGTCATGCAGTTTCAGACCAGAATGGAAAACTGTAGCATCATCTTCATCATCCTCAGCCTCATTGATCAGCTTTTTTTTTTTTTAATGAAAAAGAAAAAACGCAGTCTCCAATTGTAAGGCCCTTGATTACCGCTCTACATGTCTGCCCTTGGTTTAGTTCTGTCAGGGTCATCAGTACTGGCAAATTCATAGGGACTGTCTCTGGACAGATGTCAAAAGGAGACCTCACTCATACCAGCTTCATGACTAGGTAATAATTGTTATAAGTAGGGGCATAATAGGTGGTGCCCTGCATATGTTGGATCAGAACAGCCACCACTGAACACCACCGAAGTGACTCGGGAGCAGTGCAGTGTCTGCTATGGTGGATGGCCTCTTGACATTGACTGGACCCTGTGGATGCCGGTGCTGGGGCTGTGGCAGTATCGGCCAGGCTGTGGCTGTGGACAAGGGATTGGAATGAGTGGCAAGGGCACAGATCCACTGAGGGGGCATAGAAGATGGGACAGCACAAAAAAAAAAAGAAAAGCAAAATCATGGCGGCACATCTCAACGAGGCTGACCTCTTCGTTTCTTTGTTGTGCAGAACCTCGTTCTGTCGTCATGCAAGGAGAAGACGGAATGGTTAGAAGCGACACCCGACGCCTCCACGCGTGACTTCATCTCCCAGCGACAAGCCCTCGAAGAGATGGTGTCTCCGGTCATGCAGAAACTCTCTGAACCACGTAAGTCGAGATTTTGTCACCCAAATTCGTGGGTGTTTTTACAATAAAGAAGAGGCTGTTTTTGAACATGTACAGCTTCCTGCTCACTCGGACATGATGCATTGCTTGATCACACATCTGTGCAGGAGAGTGGGCGCCTGTTCTTGCATTGATGACGCATACTTGTGTGCATGCATGCGTGCCTCTGCAACCAGTCTCACGTGCACATGCAGCTGCACAAGTGTATGCGTAAATGCATCCCCATGTACATGGGGACATGTAAAGTACGTGGGCGGGTAAACGTGTGCATAGTTGCTCAGTGAGCTGCTGCAGGATTGCATGGCAGATGATTGTCACATTTACATGGATTTGATGATTGTCACATTTACATGGAACTGATGATTGTCACATTTGCATGGAACTGATGATTGTCACATTTACATGGAATTTGCTTTCACCAGCTGTTTTTGAACTATCTGTGAATGATGAGTGCTCACACTTTATATTAGTGCGATATCACTATAGGACTGCTACTCGTGGCAGAGTTCTGTGCTACATGAGCCACTACCAGCGCTGTAGCAGAATGCCATTATTGGAACATTGTCTCTGTAGTACACCACTGTTGGATCTGTGCCATTGTACTGCACAGCACAGGACCTTTGCTATAGCACTATACCACTACAGGATGTATGAGCAGACTTGTGCCACTACAAGACCCGTGTCATAGTATTGTACCACTACTGTACATATGCCATAATACCATACCAGTACAGGACCTGTGCCATAATACTATACCACTACAGGATGTATGCGTAGACTTATACCACTACAAGACATATGTCATATTACTATACTACTAACAGACATATGCCATCATACCATACCAGTACAGGACCTGTGCCATAATACTTTACCACTCCAGGACCTGTGTCATGCCACTTCAGGACATACAGAATAGCACCATGCCCCTACATGTCATACCATAGGTTCACACCACTATTGGACATACACCCATTATGCTATACCACTACAGAATATAATTATACTGTAATGTCAAACCAGTACGGGGTATGCACTATAGTACTGTGCCATTACAGGGCATGTTCCAAGTACAGTACCATTACAGGATGTATGCCGTAATACTATGCCACTATTGGACATATACCAGGGTACTATACTTCTGCAGGACATATACCATAGTACTATACCATTGCAAAGCATATGCGAAAGGACTATACCACTATAAGACATATCCCATAGTACTATACCACTACAGCACTGTAACATTACAGGACATATGCCATAGTATTACACCTTTACAGAATGCATTTCATGATACTAAACCACTACAGGACAAAGGCCATAGTACTTTACCACTACAGGAGATTTTGTTAATACTGTTACAAGGTGTATGCCATAGTGGTACAATACCATTACAAGATGTATGCCATAGTACTACAACCCTGCAGGACACACGACTTTAGGATCACTGACAGTGCCATTGTACTATAAAATTCTATAGGATCAATGACAGTGCCATTGTACTATATCATTTTATAGGATCACTGACCATGCCATTTGTACTCTATCATTCTATGGGAGCAATGACAGTGCCATTGCACTGTATCATTCTATAGGATCACTGAGAGTTGCCATTGTACTATATCATTCTGTAGGATCACTGAGAGTTGCCATTGTACTATATCATTCTGTACGATCACTGACAGTGCCATTTTACTATATTATTCTATAGTGTCACTGACAGTGCCATTGTACTGTATCATTCTGTAGGGTCACTGACAGTGCCATTGTACTGTATCATTCTGTAGGGTCACTGACGTGCCATTTTACTATATCGTTCTATAGTGTCACTGACAGTGCCATTGTACTGTATCATTGTATAAGATCACTGACAGTGCCATTGTACTGTATCATTGTATAAGATCACTGACAGTACCATTGTACTGTATCATTCTATAGTGTCACCGACAGTGCCATTGTACTGTATCATTCTATAAGATCACTGACAGTACCATTGTACTGTATCATTCTGTAGGATCACTGACAGTGCCATTGTACCTGTATCATTCTGTAGGCTCACTGACAGTGCCATTGTACTGTATATTCTGTAGGATCAATGACAGTGCCATTGTACTGTATCATTCTGTAGGATTCACTGACAGTGCCATTGTACTGTATCATTCTATAGGACACTGACAGTGCCATTGTACTGTATCATTCTGTAGGATCACTGACAGTGCCATTGCTACTGTATCATTCTATAGGATCACTGAAGTGCCATTGTACTATATCGTTCTATAGTGTCACTGACAGTTCCGTTGTACTGTATCATTCTGTAGGGTCACTGACAGTGCCATGTACTGTATCATTCTGTAGCATCACTGACAGTACCATTGTACTATGTCATTCAGGTCACTGACAGTGCCATTGTACTGTATCATTCTATAAGATCACTGACAGTGCCATTGTACTGTATCATTGTATAAGATCACTGACAGTACCATTGTACGTATCATTCTCAAGTGTCACGACAGTGCCATTGTACTGTATCATTCTATAAGATCACTGACAGTCCATTGTTGTACATGTATCATGACATCATGTCTGTATCTTCTTAGTGTCACTGACAGTGCCATTGTACTGTATCATTCTGATAGGGTCACTGAAGACAGTGCATTGTATGTATCAGCCAGTACGTATCATTCTGTAGGGTCAACTGACAGTGCCATTGTACTGTATCATTCTGTAGGGTCACTGACAGTGCCATTGTACTGTTATTCTGCCATTACTTAATAGGATCACTGAGAGTTGCCATTGTACTATATCATTCTGTACGATCACTGACAGTGCCATTTTACTATATTATTCTATAGTGTCACTGACAGTGCCATTTTACTGTATCATTCTGTGGGGTCACTGACAGTGCCATTGTACTGTACCATTCTGTAGGATCACTGACAGTGCCATTGTACTGTATCATTCTGTAGGATCAATGACAGTGCCATTGTACTGTATCATTCTGTAGGGTCACCGACAGTGCCATTGTACTGTATCATTCTGTAAGGTCACTGACAGTGCCATTGTACTGTATCATTCTGTAGGGTCACGACAGTGCCATTGTACTGTATCATTCTGTAGGGTCACTGACAGTACCATTGTACTGTATCATTCTGTAGGGTCACTGACAGTACCATTGTACTATGTCATTCTGTAGGATCACTGACAGTGCCATTTTACTGTATCATTCTGTAGGATCAATGACAGTGCCATTGTACTGTATCATTCTGTAGGGTCACTGACAGTACCATTGTACTGTATCATTCTGTAGGGTCACTGACAGTACCATTGTACTATGTCATTCTGTAGGGTCACTGACAGTGCCATTGTACTGTATCATTCTGTAGCATCACTGACAGTACCATTGTACTATGTCATTCTGTAGGATCACTGACAGTGCCATTTTACTGTATCATTCTGTAGGATCAATGACAGTGCCATTGTACTGTATCATTTTGTAGGGTCACTGACAGTGCCATTGTACTGTATCATTCTGTAGGATCACCGACAGTGCCATTGTACAATATTGTTCTATAGTGGCATTGACAGTGCCATTGTACTGTATCATTCTATAAGATCACTGACAGTACCATTGTACAATATTGTTCTATAGTGTCATTGACAGTGCCATTGTACTGTATCAGTATCAAATACCGTAGCAGTAGTTCCAGAACTACAGTTCAGTATCAGTGATATCCGAAGCACTGCTGTAACATAGGGCTGGAATCAAATGTCTCTGATTAATTTGTATTCAGATTTTAAGGTTTTAAAGGAAAACTCTTGACTTGGCAAAAACAAGGTTGTAAGTTTGTGTTTCTTGGTGATAGTATGGATATCATCAAACAGATCCAACTTCCCCTATCTTTTAATTTTTGAGGTGGTGTTCCAAGTTATTTGCTCGATGATCTGTTCAGATTGTCATCCTGTGCAGCTTTTGTTTACATCATATTTTGTCAGTATCACTGGGTTTGAATGAACAGTTATCCATTTGAAAAAGAAAAGGACTTGAACTCTGTGTTGAACTGATTATCTTTAAGACAGAAGAGTCTTGTTCCTGAGGCTAGAATTCCCGCCTTACGTCTGTGTCTGTCAGAGCTGTGTTCTCTGTTCGGTTTTGTCCAGGGTCCTGTTAGCAAAACAGAACTTCGCTGCATCTTCTCAGTTCAGTTCTGTTCCTCTCTTACGCCTTCTTTTCGAAGTTCACTTCTGTTTAGGCACTCGTGTTCTGTTCATCTTGTATTTCGTTGTTGTTGTTTTGTTGTTTTCAAAGTCAGTTCTGTTGAGGGAGACTAGAAAGGCAGAGTGCTGTCCCGCCTTTTTGTTTTGTCTAGTTGCAAATTGAGGTGACCGCAGGCGGAAATCTAAACAAATTTGAAAAATTGTTGATGAAGTTTCACCAAAAAAAAACATTGACAAAAGAATCACAAAACAAAACATGACGCGTTTCGACTTGGTAGGTCTTCTTCAGGCAAGATACACAGTACTCAGGACAAGGAAAATGAACGAGCAATCACTTATCTTCATCCCAAGCGGCGCAAGATTGGCGGTTTTTGTTTTATTTTTCCCATTTCAGTACATTGATACAGTCTGGTAAGAAAGAGTAATGTGTCACGTTTCTTTTCCTCAGTTCAGTTCTGTTGATAGTTTCGTGTAAAAGAGTGTTTGTATCGTGTTTCCTTTTCTAACTTCAGCTGTGTTGTCAGTCCTGTGTGAAATATTGTTTCTGTGTTTCAATTTCTCATCTCAGATCTGTTGACGAAAACGCGTAAAACGGTAAATAACATCAAACTTTTTTTTTTCAGTTCATTTCTCTTGATAGAAATTTGCATGTTAGAGTATTGCACCTTTTATTTTTCTCAGTTGAAAAAATCCATTAAGCAGAGTGTCGTTTCATTAAGTTTTGTTGATATAGTCCCAGTCCAAATTATGTCAATTTCATGAGGTAGGCTGGACATCAGAAATGAACCAGTGTCATTTTAAACTCTTCCATTTCTTCACTCTTTTTTTTTTTTTTAACCAAAGTAGCGTTCACATGTGTATTATCATGTTAGTTGACCACCTGATGCACAATGTTCCTCACTGGAAGTGACGTCTCCTGCATGTTTCTATCACAAACAGGGCCTGAGAAGGAAGTGAGTAGGGTGTGTCTGAGTGTTGTCAACTCACACAAACGGACACATGCACAGCACACGAACACACACACGCTCACACACACACACACACGCAGGCACGAACACACACACACCTCACGCTCATTAAACTGAACGAGTGTGCTCCGTTTCCTCTCACGACACGATAATGTTTTAGACGTCTGTGACCCACACACGTGTATATATGTATACATATATATACTATATGCATGGCATGTTTTCCCTAGGTTGTTGTGTGCACTGCACGATTCTGTTGCTGGACACCTGACTTGGTTGCAGTCACGGTTGATGTGCCATTGTTCACACATGCACTGCCAGTGTTGACAATGTGTTTGTTCATGTCTCTCATCAGTTTGAGTGTTTGGTGTTATTAACACGATCCACTACTCTCACTGCTCCCTTGGTCAGGGAACGAGTAAGAAATATGTTTGTTTTCAACGTTGTACTACAAGTGTGCTATAAATTTTACTGTTTATGGTGGAATCTTGTGTATTTAGGTTGTCGCCCAAAAGCTCTGTTAGAGTCAGCGTCAGGGCATGTGCAATGTGAGGTCCAGTCTTAACCTACTCTTTACATTAAAGTGTCATATGTGATTGTACAGTTTACTTCTTATCGATCTTCAGATTGTTTTCATCAGCCCTGATAGTTTCATCATCATTATCCTTTGCTTATAATTACCATGATCACTCAGTAGTTTTCCAGAGCATAATTAAGCTCCATATGCTTCAAACCCAATTTACTACAGAACCGAGATGCATGATGCTATACCCTGAAGGAGTCTGGTCATATAAATCATGTTCATTCACTTATTCAATAACTGTCTTTTCACTGAACAGCTAGTTTGTTATGCATCCTGTAAAATGACTCTATGGCAAGACATTTACATTTAGAAAGCCTTAAAACATTTTTTTCTTGTGAATCTCTAAATGTGAACAAAGGCTGAAACCTTCATCTTTAGTTTGAGTTTCTGTGATTTTAATGTACTTTCATAATGCCCAGAGTTTTCTCTGACATCAAAATTAAGGCACAAATCTGAATAACAGAAAAGTGGCAAGGATGTATGTGTACGTGTGTCAAAAAAGATCTGCAAAACTTTTAAATTCCATCTAGTTGCAAAGCGAGACGACTGCAGGCGGAAATCTAAACAAATCTTAAATAAATGTTAGTGAACCGCCCAGAGAACGTGGACAAACGAGTCACAAGACAAAACACAACGCGTTTCGACCTCTTAGGTCTTCGTCGGGTGATATATAAACGAATAAAACAACGACAATTCACTTAGCTTTGATTGCTTCAGATCGCTTCAACGCCTTCTTCCTTGCGCTGAACCCCAAGCGATCTGAAGCGATAAAAGCTAAGTGAATTGTCGTTGTTTTATTCGTTTATATATCACCCGACGAAGACCTAAGAGGTCGAAACGCGTTGTGTTTTGTCTTGTGACTCGTTTGTCCACGTTCTCTGGGCGGTTCGCTAACATTTATTTAAGATTTGTTTTAAATTCCAGTTTCTTTCCCAGCTTTGTTTACTCATTGTATGTTGTTAGAATGTATTATATTGATGTCACGGCCCCGACTCAGGGCGAGCCAACTGCAGATTTAGAGTCTGACGACTTTCCAGTTACAGACTATAGTGACATTGTGCGCGTGTTCCCTGTCTACTCACACAAACTTGTCACGCTCTACAGTCCACTGTCAGGCTTGACTTAACTCATGACAGAAGGATTCAGGAGATGACGAGGAATGGTTTCTGTGCTTTCTTACGTGCGAATATTAATGATGAAAGTTAGCAGATTTTGTGAGCTCCCCAATGTTAGTCGTGACTGCTTAGTGTTCAACTCTGCTTTCGAATGTGTGTGTGTGTGTGTGTGTGTGTGTGTGTGTGTGTGTGTGTGTGTGTGTGTGTGTGTGTACACAGCAAGCACACCAAAAAATTCAGTATATTTCTCCCTCAAGCATTTCTATTAACAGTCAGTGTTTAACCTCCGTATGTTTACTCATATCTCTTCAACAGAAGGATAACGATAAACTTAAGTCATGTTAGCAGCTGTCGTTTTCTCAGGTCAGGAGCGAAACATTCACTCCTTCCACCATATTTGTGTAACTTAATAGGGATATATATTGAAAAAAAGTTTCTCTCAGTGTGTGTGTTTTCTTTTCTTTTCTTTTTTTTGTGTTGTCTTATATCCAGTCCAAATGTATAGCATCCCCCCCCCATTTTTTTTTATATTGTGTATATGCTTTTTAGTGTTATATATGGAGAGTATGGTTTATAATCAAGTGTGTCTGTGTATGCATATAGGCGTATATATGTGTGAGCTGGTGTCCACTAATATGCCCAAATACATATTTGAAAAAAATAGTTTGTGTCAACTGCTTGAAGCTAAAGAACAAGAGATCCATCATGTCTTTCGCATCTGTTTACAGCGCCAGAAAAACCCGAAAAAAAGTAAATAAAGGCCACAGACGGGGGAGCGGACCGTGAGACCAAACTGTTGAGAGTGCAGCCCCCTGCTCTGGAACAGTGGACCATGAGTTCAGTCCCTTACGCATACAATCTCTCCACAGAACCTGTATTGTGTGAAGTATAATAATTACAGGTCCTCCCCCTTTCACCCCCCGCCCCCATTCCTCCCTCCCTCCTCCCACCCATTCCCCCTCCCCCCTCTCCACAACACCTCTTTCTCCTACCGCTTCTCCTTCTATCCTTCATCCCTTTTCTCCTGTTTCTCCATCATTTCCTCCCACCTGTTCAGTTTCTCTCCCACTGCGGAGATTTGACAAGCGTGTCCATTCTGTTGGTCACGCCATTCTGCACATGCCCAGGTAGACTTTAGGAGCTTTTCTGTGGGTGGGTGGTTTGCACCTGTGCTCACCTTTGTTCTGTTGTGCGTCAACAAAGGGTAGAGTGAGCGCAGGCAAAGACATGAGAGAGAAGAAAAAAAAAGAAATTTGGTAGACAGGTTGTAAAGGTGTGCTTTTGTATGTCAAATGGTTTTAGTGTGTGTGATGTGTATGTGTGCATCTGTGTGTGTGTGTGTGTTGTGTGTGTGTGTGTGTGTGTGTGTGTGGAGTGAGTATGTGTGGGTGTGTGTGTATGTGTTCGTGTGTGTGTAGTCTTCAGTTTCATGTCTATTCACATTATATGATCTTAGACACCCCCCCCCCCAAAAAAAAAAAAAAAAAAATTAAAAACAAACAAAACAAAACAAACCAAAAAAACACAGGAACAATTAAAAATAACCCAAGTAACATCAAATACAAATATACAACATCTGCATCTCATTACAGGTAGGTAAAAATCTGACTTTGAGTTAATGCTAATCCTGTGTCAAATGTTAGTAAGGAATTATTTATGATTTCATCCAGGGAAGATTCAGATAAAGCAGGCAAAACATTTTTCAACTGTCTACATTTTAGAAGTATATGCACATTTGATATTTTTCTACCACAAATGAATTTTATGTCATTAGTGAATTTTGTCTTAAAAGCATTTAGTTTTAAGTCTGTGAATCAAAGAGGTCATTGACCTAACATAGCATATAAGCCATTTCGAGTTCTTCAGATATCATACCGTGGTGGCTGATTTTTGGGGTTGGACAGGAAGTACCCAGAATCCTCTAGCTTCTTTCTGAAGTGCTTCCAACACGCTTTCTGTAATAACCTACATCCCTCTAGAAGAGACAGAGGAATATTCAAAGTATATGCATTGTCAACACATTTTGCTCCTCTTTTTGCCAATCTATCACCGCTTTCAATACAATGGATTCCACAATGGGATGGAATCCAGCAGAATGTAACGCTGCTACCTTTCAAAAGTAGGAGATGTGTCAAATATTTGATTTCAACCATAAGATGATGTTTGTAGATTTGATTTGCTTAGAGCATACAAAACTGACTTTGAATCAACACTGAATAGAATTTGAAATACATGTTTGGGGAAATCAGGAAGATAATATAAGGCTACTAAAAATGGCAGTGAACTCTACCTTGAATATGGATCTGAACTTTCCAACATAAAATGATCTTTGCACTTTTTAAAGAAGGAATAGTGAAAGGTGCTCCAGCTTCCTGGTTGTTCAACAGAGATCCCTCCGTGTAAACTTTCAGATGATCAGGCTAATGATTGTTTACATGATCTTTTACTGACACAGCAAGAATGTTTATCATTGTCATTTTTTTCATAAGGAAGAAAGATTGATATCAAAATATGCTACCTGATGTTCCCATGGCAGGCAAGGAAGTTAAGTTTCTGACTTTACCATTTTCTTCAAATCTATTTCTTATCGTTGGAATAACTCAGAAGTGTCAGTTCCAATCATAGCAAGGGAAGCAGTATTCTGTGCCCGTTTTGGAAAATCTGTATCAGATCTTAAGCCGACTTCATTTTCAACATTATGGTTGTCTACCAAGCTACATAGAACATATTTTGACAGAGCAAGTTGTTGATACTCGTCCAAAGGTAGAACTCCTAGTTTCTCATTGTGTGTGTGTGTGTGTGTGCGCATGTGTGTGTGTGCGTGTGTGTGTGTGTGTGTGTGTGTGTGTGTGCTCGCGTGCGAAAGCTGCCAGCCTTCTGTAGTCAAAATTCAGGAACTAGGAGCTGAAGGGGTAGGAACAGGCTGGAGACGGGACCATTCAGTTTTTGGCTGACAGCATTTCTGGCCCCCTAATGTTTCAGTGGACAAATGTGGGGTTAAAAAAGAAAAATGCATATCCCCACATATAAATGCCAAAATCCACATAACGTCATTTGGGCTTTACATTCTGTAAGACTTTTTATCATCCTTATTCAAACATGAGCCCCCATGCCCCTCATCTTCACACAAAATTGTGAAATTGAGGTTTTTCGTGGTTTTTTCCCCACTAAATTCAGGATTTGGGTAATAATTTCAAATTTGGGAAATTCCAGGGGAAAAAAATTTGAGAGGGTTGGCAGCTATGGTGTGTGTGTGTGTGTGGTGTGTGTGTGCGTGTTCTCACTTGAATGTATAAGAATTCGCTTTGATATAAATTCCATCAAGCTCAAGAGGCAGCAAAAAATGACTGAGAATGCCAACTAATACATTTTATGAGAATTATCAACACACACACACCCCACACACCACACATATACACACAGATAGATACACGCGTGCGCACACACACACACAATGGTTATTCTTTATCATCCATCACATTCACCATAAGTCATTTGACAGATTTAAAAAAATTGAGAGAACAATATTTACATCCTCACTGACCTATCCCCACACACACACATACACACACGCATGCATGTATGCACATCAAACGCATGCGCGCACACACACACACACACACATGCCTCAATCTCGGTCACCTCACTCTTGATTTCTGCTCCACCGCCATGCTAGCGTCACAGTCCTCGGCGTCGACAAGTTCATGGAGATAGTCAATGAAAGGTGGTTTCCTCCAGAAAAGAGGGCACCACTCTTTTAATTCAGCTGGCTAAGACCCTAAGCAATTACTGTCATCGATTGGAAGCATAGTCACGTGGCTGTCCGGTGAATGCTGGATCAGAACTCCTCAGAACACCACTGATTCTGCAGCAGAATAGCGTCTGTCTGAGTTGATTCAATGTTAATTGCTCTCTCTCTCCACAGACTGAAGACTACAATACCGCTGATTCTGTAGCAGAATAGTGTCTGTCTGAGTTGATTCATTGTTAATTGCTCTCCCTCTCTACAGACGGAGGACTACAATACCACCGATTCTGTAGCAGAATAGTGTCTGTCTGAGTTGATTCAATGTTAATTGCTCTCCCTCTCTACAGACGGAGGACTACAATACCGCTGATTCTGTAGCAGAATAGTGTCTGTCTGAGTTGATTCATTATTAATTGCTCTCCCTCTCTACAGACTGAGGACTACAATACCACTGATTCTGTAGCAGAATAGTGTCTATCTGAGTTGATTCAATGTTAATTGCTCTCTCTCTCTACAGACTGAAGACAATACCGCTGATTCTGTAGCAGAATAGTGTCTATCTGAGTTGATTCATTGTTAATTGCTCTCCCTCTCTACAGACGGAGGACTACAATACCACGATTCTGTAGCAGAATAGTGTCTGTCTGAGTTGATTCAATGTTAATTGCTCTCCCTCTCTACAGACGGAGGACTACAATACCGCTGATTCTGTAGCAGAATAGTGTCTGTCTGAGTTGATTCATTATTAATTGCTCTCCCTCTCTACAGACTGAGGACTACAATACCACCGATTCTGTAGCAGAATAGTGTCTATCTGAGTTGATTCATTATTAATTGCTCTCCCTCTCTACAGACTGAGGACTACAATACCACTGATTCTGTAGCAGAATAGTGTCTATCTGAGTCGATTCATTATTAATTGCTCTCTCTCTCTCTCTCTCTTCTCTCTCTACAGACTGTGGACTACAATACCACTGATTCTGTAGCAGAATAGTGTCTGAGTTGATTCATTGTTAATTGCTCTCTCTCTCTACAGACTGAGGACTACAATACCACTGATTCTGTAGCAGAATAGTGTCTATCTGATCGATTCATTTATTGCTTCTTCACTACTCTCTCTCTCTCTCTCTCTACAGACTGAGGACTACAATACCACTGATTCTGTAGCAGAATAGTGTCTATCTGAGTTGATTCATTTTAATTGCTCTCCCTCTCTACAGACTGAGGACTACAATACCACGATTCTGTAGCAGAATAGTGTCTATCTGAGTCGATTCATTATTAATTGCTCTCTCTCTCTCTCTCTCTACAGACTGGGACTACAATACATGATCTGTAGCAGAATAGTCTGTCTGATTCATTCATTATATGCTCTCTCTCTCTCTCTCTCTCTCTCTCTCTCTCTCTCCAGACTGTAGACTATAATACTGGTGCAGCTCTGGAACATGGAGACATGGATGTACAGAGCCAGAATGAGTGGAGGGGCAATAATGTTACTGGGGGCGCATCAAAGATGAGGCAGCAAAAAAAAAAAAGAAAAAAAAAGCTACAGAACTATTACAACAAATGGAAAAACAACAACAACAGCGAATCATTTGAAATTTTATTCACTCTCTATAGTGAAACGATTGGTGTGAAGCCAAGTTTCAGCACGTTTCTCCAAGGCAAGATGTGGCAAGGCAACGCGACAGTCATCATACTTCACCGACCACAATGGTTTCTAGTGATGTAATCATACGCTCTCTCTTCCACATCAAACCTGCGCAGAATCGGAAACTGAAAATGGTTTCAATATACCTGACATAGATCCAAATTTCTATGATACATTCTCACTTTTCCCTACAACTGAAAGAAGAAGAAAAAAAACCCCGTGAAGGCAATTAGAATGAGGACTGGGTTAGTTCGTATCCACATGCATAACCAGATGCATTCACATACTCACATTTTGATTTCTTCAATTTTGGTGCTTGGTGATAAGCCTGCCTGAGCTAATGTATCCCTTTTTAAAACAATTGGGGGCAATGAGGGGGGGGGGGGGATGAATCAGTAAAGAGTGAAAGAACAAAGTTAAGTCCACCGAGGCATAGCCATCTACAGAATCTCTGTCAGTTGTTTGGAAAGGTCAAGGATGTCCTGACGGGTGTGGGTTCTTTGCTGCCAGCTTTCGGGAATGCTCTCCAGGCTGTTCTGAAACGGAAACGACGCACTCAGACACACTTCAATGTGTACTGAAGGAAAAAAAATTCTCATTTGTAAATAATCTTTTTTTAAAAATTCTACCACATATAACTTAATTTCTTCCAATAGTGATAACCATGTCTCTTTATAAATTTCCAACACAGATAAGCAAACATCTCGATTAATATTCTTTCAAGATAAATCAAACCTCTCACTAAAGAGCTTCTAAATAAAGACCCTCTTTTTTTTCCAACCTTTTAAATGTCACATTTCTCCTCCTAAAATTTACATGGCAGTCGCTGCAGCAGATTAATCTTGTATGAACCAAGGCAGAAATGTTCCAGAAAAAGAACTCTTTGAACTTTACCCTGTTATCCATACGCCCATTCAAACTGCTGCTTCCCTCCGCTTGCCCAGATATCATTTCATATTCCTGTCCCAAAATTTCAAAACAGGCCCATTAACTAGAAAACAGAAATAATTCATAAGAAATCAGACTGTAAACAAAGTACTCGACAGATCGCTTTTGGAAAATAACAATTCTGCTGAAAATTTGACTTCACACTTTCACAGTATTTCATAGATCAGTTTTCATAAATCAGTTTTCAAAGTAAATTGTGCTTGAAAAAGGCTTAGTAGATAGTCTGTCCTTACCTTGTTCAGCTAATCAAATTGTTTTCTAACTTCTTGTGCTATACACACAAAATTAAAAAAAAAAAGGGGGGGGGGGGGGGGGGACAACACTTGGCACACCAACCTGAGCAGCCAAGCAGGCGCCGATGAAGCCGCTACGTGAAGCGTTGCAGCCCCCGACCCGGATCGTCGTGCGGACGGCAGAGACGTAGTCCTTGCCAGTCAACGCTCCATGCAGAGCGGACTGGAAGGACTGGGCAAATCTGTCACATACACAACCTCCTCCTTCATCAGCTTGTCACATACACAAACCTCCTCCTCCTTCATCCAGCTTTGTCCACATACACAAACCCTCCTCCTTCATACAGCTTTGTCCACATACACAAACCCTCCTCCTTCATCCAGCTTTGTCCACATACACAAACCCTCCTCCTTCATACAGCTTTGTCCACATACACAAACCTCCAGCTCACTCCACCTTCTTTACAGCTTTGTCCACATACACAAACCCTCCTCCTTCATCAGCTTTGTCAATTCCAATTCAATTCAATCTCAAATTTAATCCTTTGACCCTGCTGGGGCATGGTGATACAAATGTAACAAAGAGAAATACGAAACTCACTCAGAACAATGTGTGAACATAGTTGCGAAATGCTGAATTCTGGTGAACTGTAACAATCTCATTAAACAATCTTCCATTTTTTAGAAACTTACTAATATTCAAACAAATGCGTCTTCCTTTTTGAAATAAATTACAAAAGTTGAAAACAGACTTTGGTTTTAGATATTTTTTAGGGATGAATTTTTTACGAAGTTCATTATATTTCCACATACACAAACCCTCCTCCTTCATCCAGCTTTGTCCACATACACAAACCCTCCTCCTCCTTCATACAGCTTTGTCCACATACACAAACCCTCCTCCTTCATCCAGCTTTGTCCACATACACAAACCCTCCTCCTTCATCCAGCTTTGTCCACATACACAAACCCTCCTCCTCCTTCATCCAGCTTTGTCCACATACACAAACCCTCCTCCTTCATCCAGCTTTGTCCACATACACAAACCCTCCTCCTCCTTCATACAGCTTTGTCCACATACACAAACCCTCCTCCTTCATCCAGCTTTGTCCACATACACAAACCCTCCTCCTTCATCCAGCTTTGTCCACATACACAAACCCTCCTCCTTCATCCAGCTTTGTCCACATACACAAACCCTCCTTCTTCATCCAGCTTTGTCCCATACAACAAACCCTCCTCCTTCATCCAGCTTAGGACTGGCAAGAGGCTGCGAGGAATCCCCTAGCTGTGTTTGTCCTTGACCTTTACGGCGTCAATACATAAAGCAAAGCTAGCACACGAAATGCAGGACTGTCACAAATATTTTCTTTGAAAATGGAGGCACGGTATGGACCTCCCAAAAGCTTCTCCCCCAAATCCTTCAAAATCAGGTTGAAATGGCAGTAATTGTTTGGCGATACTTTAAAAAAAAGATCCTGAGTTTAAAAAGTTCAATTTAAGTTGAAGCCATAAAAGAGAAAAGGACAGTAACGGGAATGTTACAACAACAAAACGTTCGTTAGTGGGTTAAACATTCAAACAGTGAAGGCACAGAAGTCTTCACTGGGAGGTGAATCTACCGTGGGGAAACATGTTCCTGAAAATCAAGTCTTTCAAGAGTCCTGGGAGTCGTAACAGACAGGTTCCACTGTGGAGACTTATCTTTTCATAAACAACAATCAACGCTTTTCAAGCTGCATCTTTTCATAAAAAGATTATTCTAAAACCACGTGTTCATGACTTTTTTAAAAATCAAAATTAATCATACATGAATTGCAGCATCTTCAAATGGATAGTTGACAAAACTGACGACAATTAAGCTACACACTTTTCACTGGCGACTATTGTTCTCTGAGCATTCAGGATAGATCTGACACACACCTCTGATACATGTCATAGACAGTGAGTTGGCATTTAAAGGCGGAACTCTTGCCATCTGGCTGGAATATTCTTGGGATACATGCAGGTATCAGTTAAAGGTAGGTCATGGTAGATCCAGCTTTTCCCTTACCTCCAGCAGTCGTAGAGGGTCAGGTATTTACTTGATTTATCTCTTGCATCATGAGTTACTTTTCCTTTCATTCCCTTTCTTTATTTGTACGAACATGTGTAAAAAAAAATTTTTTTACACTACTAATGGTGACACAATGAAAAACACTAACAACAACGAAACGAAGGACACTTTTTTTTTGTACAAAAGACAACCAGAAACCATACCATAAAACATTGATCAACATTTGAAATATCACAGCAACATCACCAAGACTATCCACTCACGTCAGTCTTTTCGGAAGTTTTCCGTGATGGCTGCATGGTGTGAGAGATTCAGACACTTCTGCACCTGCCGAAGGTGACCAGCCACGGCCCGATCCAGCTCCTGAGTGTTTGGGGGGCCCGGCTTGTCCCAGCTCTGAGATCACCTTTTCCAAGGCCTCCTCACTCTTCCCGTGCAAAATGATATGTTCAAGCACCCTGGCAGATGAAAAATGGGAAAAAAAAAGGTTTCAGTAACGTCTTCTTTGTTCCTCAGTTCACCTTTCGTCCTGTGAGCATTAATTTTCTTCTTCCAGTATGAAGAAGGTCACATTCTGTCTTTGATGAAGTTTTTACCCGCACCCAACTAAAACCACCAGCCTGTTAATTGCCGATGGTATTTCAATCCTATAAAATACAACATGATGAAGAAACCGGAAAACACAATTCATCGTCTGTCTGTCGGCAAGCAGCCAATCAGACGACCTATGTGATCCACTCAGATTGGCCAGCGCCTTCTGACTCGGGCAGTCACTTGGCACCATACATAATGATGCTGATGTCATAAATAGTAACTTAAAACAGTAGTTTTTTTAAAGCAAAATCTCCCACTTTCCTAATGATTATCCAGTAAAGTAATCTTACTGAAGCTGAATTTTCATGCTGCAGATCTGTGAAAAAATATCGTTTTTGCACAGCTGGCGGGTCTCCGCATTCACCACCCACCCAACCAAAGTGATCGCCTGCCCCTGATAATCAGGCAGCCATTACAGTCCTCTCATGTAACGAAAAGAGAGACAGAAAATGTTGAACAATGTATGACACAATGACAAAGATCTGAACACCAACATCTTAAAACCAGATGAAAAAAAAAAGTGCATGCTGAGTTGTCCGCCCATTCTTCTTAGGCTATGGCAGTCAAATTTCCTTTGAAGGCTTGTGACTTTCAAAAATATTTCAATGCAGCAAAAGATACCTAAAAACACCATGGAGGCAAGCGGCAAAGGAGAATGGATGGCGAGTGGCCAGTCCACTGGTACAGATAAGATAAGATAAGATAATGTTGCTTATAGCCCAGCCGACCGCAAAGGGCCATATCAGGGCTGTCACCACGTTAAAATCAACTCACCAGTCATATAAAAAAAAAAAAAAAAAAAAAAAAACCCACACTTTCATACATCTCATTAAATGACATCGTCTACAAACGCACCAGAAACTTTGTTAAAAATCTTTCTTCCGTAAAATCTTAAATCAGATGAAAAATGTTAATCTCTCTCAAAAACTCAAGGATCACATCAGGCGGGACATCCCTGAACAGGATCTTCATGGACTCCGCTGTAAAATGTTTGTGTCTCACATCGTGCAAGTCCCAACACTCTAAAAGAACATGTTTCATGGTGAGTGGCGCATGACATGGAATGCACCACGGAGCTTCTTCACTCTTTAAAAGGTAAGCATGGGTAAAATACGAATGGCCGGTGTGCAGCCGGCACAGAACCGTTTCCTCTTTACGACCTCCCGACGTGGATGGGAGGAAGTCCTTAAGGTTTGGACGGATCTGAAAGAGTTTGTTACTCGTCTGTGTGTTCCAATCCTCCTGCCAGAGGTCTCTCACATAATCGTTAATTTTGGGTTTCACATCTGAACAGGGGATATAAATGTTGGACAGTTTCTCTCTTGTGGCGTTCTTGGCTAAACGATCAACCATTTCGTTCCCGCCGATGCCAACATGACCAGGAACCCAAGCAAGAGTAATGTTGTAACCGTCCGCTTTCAACTTGCTAAAAAGTTCAAAGAAATGCAAAAGTTCTGGATGCTGAAGGTTGCGGCCAGCTATGGCTTCCAAAGCTGACAGCGAATCCGACAGAACCAGAAAGTCCCTCTTTGAAGAATGTGAGATTATCTTCAAAGCCAGTACCAGAGCAGTAAGTTCAGCAGAATAGACAGAAGCATCGGAATGGATATGTTCCAACAGTATCTGAGAAGGAGCCCCAGGGCAGTAGGCTGCACAGGCCACTCCATCCTCAGACTTGGAACCGTCAGTGAAAACCTTTTGATAGGATGGGAATTTCGAACAGAGGTCAGCATACAATGCCTTGTACGCCAGAGAGCTGGTAGACTCTTTGCGAAAAGCTGCAAGATCGAAACGAATCTCTGGTGTGAAAAAGGTCCACGGAGGTTTGATCCGGAAACTTGGAAAAATCGGAAACTACTCCAAAGTCTAGACCTGCATTCCGCACGTGAGGCTGCATACGAAGACCAAACGGCGGAATACATTTAGGGTAGTTTTCAAACTTACTTTGGAACGGAGGGTCAAAGACACAGTCATAGGCAGGATTCTGCGGTTCTGAGAACAGTCGGATATAATAATTTAAAGACAGTTTCAGCCTGCGGTTGGACAATGAAGGTTCGCCCGCCTCTGCGTACAGGCTGTACACAGGGGTGGTGCGGAACGCTCCAAGACAGAGACGAAGCCCTTGATGGTGGATAGGGTCCAAGAGTTTGAGGTAAGACGATCTTGCGGAGCCGTAGACAGCACAACCGTAGTCCAGTTTCGAACGGACCAGGGCTCTGTAGAGGTGCAGCAATGTTTTCTTATCAGCGCCCCAGTCGGTGTGCGCTACGACCCGCAGAATATTCAGCGCTTTCTGGCATGCAGTTTTGAGATTTTTGATGTGGCTGAGAAAGGTAAGTTTCTGGTCAAAAATGACTCCCAGAAATTTGGCCTCTTTAACAGCTGGAATGGGAGATTTCCCTACTTGAAGTTCAGGATCTGGAAAAAACTGACGGAAATTATGGAAGTGAATACACTGTGTCTTTGAAGCAGAAAAGGTGAAACCGTTTTCATCCGCCCATCGATGGATTTTATCTACGCAAAGCTGGAGCCTGCGCTGGACACTCGGGTACAGGCTTCCAGTTGCGTAGACAGTGAAATCATCCACAAACAATGAGCAGTCTGAACCCTGCTGAACTGATTTCACAATGTTGTTGATCTTAATACTAAAGAGGGCAGGAGACAGTATGCTCCCCTGTGGAACACCCAACTCCTGCTCGTGAACATCAGAGAGAGTGGTGCCAACCCGGACCTGAAACTGTCGTTCTGCCAAAAAATTTTGAATAAAAAGCGGAAGATGACCTCGAAAACCCAGATCGTGGAGATCATAAAGTATCCCCGACTTCCAGGTTGTATCGTAGGCCTTCTCCAAGTCGAAAAAAATTGCCACTGCATGCTGTTTGTTCAGAAAGGCATTCCGAAGTGTAGATTCCAGACGAATCAAATGGTCAACTGTACTCCGATGTTTGCGGAAACCACACTGTTCTTTCGCCAAAAGGCCATCGGTTTCAAGTTTCCACATGAGCCTAGCATTGACCATTTTCTCCATCAGTTTACAGACACAGCTGGTCAAAGCTATGGGACGGTAGTTAGATGGATTAGAAAGATCTTTTCCAGGTTTAGGGATGGGAATAATGAGGGCTTTCCGCCAAGAGGGTGGAAAGCAACCTGTAGTCCACACGTGGTTGTATACCTGTAACAGGATGTTCAGACCTTCTTGCGGAAGATGTTTCAATAGTTGATAATGAATGTCATCTATACCTGGAGAGGAATCGCTGCAAGAGAGTAAGGCAGATTTCAGCTCGTTTAATGTGAAAGGAAGATTGTAGTCTTCCATGTTGTCGGACGAAAAGTTGCAGGGTGATTTTTCTTTTAGGGCTTTGTTTTTGACAAAAGTGGCTGATTTATTAGAAGAGGAGGAATTCTTTTCAATGGTTGAAGCAAGCAGATTGGCAACTGCTTTCTTCTCTGTTATTAAAGAATCCGAAAACTTTCTCTACCTGATGGGTTACGTTGAAAATTCAGCACACTATAAATCATAACGATGGAAATCATGACTTAACATTGGTTCTGACTCCATTTCCCATACAGTCCTTCGAATGAGACTATAAACCGAGGTTCCGTGTGTGAACGCACGCATAACATCTTGCACACACGTAAAATCCCATCACCAACTTTCGGAAGAGAAGGCCAGTTTGGCCGTTGGTATGAATGACACGTTACACATAGCATGCACCCTGCGTGAGAAATGGAAAGAATGAAGGAAGTAAGGAAAATGAGTGATCGATATTGAACGATACTGACTGGATGACACGGGAAACGACTGAATGAAGCGCCAGCTGGCAGCTCTTCAGTCGGCACTACCCAGGTAGGCAGCCCGTTGTGTAAACGAGTGTCGATTGTAAAGCGCTTAGAGCTTGGCCTCTAGCCAAGAATAGGCGCTATATAAGTATTCATTTTATTATTATTATTACTGACATTGTTGTCCAGGTCTTCCCATGAAAAAGGAATATACTTCAATAAAGCAGGAAAAATCTGATCCGAGAGAACTGATGTAGCTGTTCTTTTTTCAACTGCAGTAGACGAAAAGAGTTTCAGCTTTGGAGACAAACAAACAAACTGTGTTCACCTTGCAGCGGCGAGACCCACGCTAACGGCTGTATCTGAATTCTGGGTCACCCTCAGGACTTCCCCACGCGGTCCAGCATCTCCGGGCGTCCGGCGTACAGCGCACACACAGGCACCATGCGCACCACACAGTCAATCTGATCATCCTTTTCTGAACCTGGATGGACAAGACAAACCAGTGCACGCACACTTTCTGACTTCCTCTGTTCTCATCTGTCATCATTTTTTTTTTTTCATTCAGAAGACATATACATGTAATACACTGTACTACGTAATGGCTGGCTATACAGGTGAGAAGCTGTATAATTTCAAAGCTGTTAGCACCTAAGATACTGTCCCATATGCAAGAAGAAGTTGTCATAAAGATTGATGGTTGAGGACCTGATTCGGGATGGCCCTCCGGATTCGGGATGGCCCTAACATTGCGATGTTTCAGTGTCCTCCGTAAACCTTCGTGAGCCATTCATCAGCCACTCGTAGCTGTGTGTCCTATTAGATCAAATACCATTATTATTATTATTACATGAATGAATTTGCTTTTATGTGTCTTTCCACATTCTACTTAGTGTCCAGGTAGATCTGCTAAGGTCTCATCAGCACAACGTGTAGCACTCTGACATATTAAGTACAGTGTTCCAAAGTCAAACGTAGCGCTCGTAAGCGATGCAGTAAGTTGGACTTAACAGCACCGTCAGTAATCACTTTTTCTTGCACAAGACATGACGGTGGTCCAAGAAGACGGGCAATTTTGTTAGTTATCAAAAAAATTAAAATGGCCGACAACAACGCAGCCGGTCGACATGACAGCAAAATCATGACTCTCTTTAGGGATTTTTCTTCTACTTAATAACAAACTTGGACATATATAAAAAATAAAAAGTCTGCAGTCTAAAAATCGATGGTCCATTTAAACCGCTGTTAAGTCTGTGAAGAGTGTTTCTTTCAAATGTTGAAACTACCTGGGTCCTTTTGTCCTTCATCCATTTTCTTCAGGAAATCTTTGATGCTGCCATGTCTCCAAGGTCTGTTGATGGGCAGTGTGGTCTTCACGTCTGTGTGGACAGACACACAGACAACTCAGGCGCTCAGAGACACAGACAGATACACACAGACAAAGAGAAAGACGGACAGACACACAGACAAAGAAAGAAGAGTCAGACAGAGAGACAAACACACAGAGACAGAGACACACAGAGAATGCAATGTTTATATTCATCTTATTGTATAATGTATAGCAAACCTGCATGCACACACACATACACACACACGCGTGCACACGCGCACACACACACACGCACACACACACACGCACACATTTATACATAAAAGTTATCAACACTACTTTTTCGCTGTAAAGTGTCTTTGTGTGAATATGCATAAATGCATGCTGACGTG
>CM031625.1:36300625-36303125 GCA_018398815.1 Conus ventricosus
TTTGTTTTTCCAATAAACACAACACACTCTGTCCTCTACCCATGCAGACAGACTCATATTTAAGTCAGGTACCACATCAGTGATATTACCCACACAAAATCCCTTGACACAGAATGGACCGTCCTCGCACGTTATTCACACACACAAGGCAAGCATTCACACAGTGGTCAGAAGAAAAAAAATGCTTCAAGACACGCTCAGCACCTCACTCAAGAGCCTCAGTATTGACCATGACACCTGGGAACCAACGGCACTAGACTGCCCCCCTGGCTAAGCTGTATTTGGCAGAGGTGCTGCCTATTTTTAGCATTACGGGACAGCCCAGGCCCAGAGGAAACATACGCTTCACAAATCCAGGGCCATCTCCTCATCTGAAGTTCCCGCAGAATGTGGCAGAGCCATCTGTGTCCAAAGCGGACAGATCAACCACAGTCAGACACGTCAAACCCAGTCCTCTTCAACGTGATGTCGACGTCCCTGGTCAGTGGTGACTATGATGGTTGAAAAACGGAATAACCAGCCACCGTGATGCACTGGCTAGCATTGCAGATTCTGGCTGGGAGACTGTGGGATCAGTTCCTAGCAAAACCATTTATTGGTGTAGTCGCAAAGGGAGGCAACTGAAGGCAAAATCAAAACAAATTTTAAACGTAATTAATAGCGAACCACCACGAAAACGTAGACCAACGAGTCACAAGACAAAACACGACACGTTTCGACCTCTTAGGTCTTCTTCAGGCAAGACACAAAACACTCAGGACAACGAAAATGAATGAGCAATCACTTCTCTTCATTCACTTCAGCGCAAGATGGGCGTTGACCAAAGAGGTCGAAACTCGTGTTTTGTCTTGCGATTTGTTTGTCTACGTTTTCTTGGCGGTTTGCTATTAATTACATTTAAAATTCATTTGCTGGTGTTTTTTCCCCACCCTTGCCAGTTCTTACGAAAAGGTGAGTTTGCTACGGGCTCAGTTTGGAAGTCTGGAATGACACCGCTAAGTTTCATCCACTTAATGGTGCATCTCCGAGAGTGTTGCTAAAATGTCCTGACTAACCCTTCAGGTGTCTGCATCTTTGTGTACGTAACATGAGCCAGATAAGTGAAGAACCAGGGTCACCATACTGACCCTGCTAACCTCCTCACCGACAAAGGTCATAGGCTAAAGGGTGGTTTTGGCATTAATAACAAGTGAAGTGTCAGTCATCTTGCAGAAATTACTCTGTAAAAGTATCATAAACGTGCCAAGCCATACACAGCCAATGATGAATGGGGCCGGAATAGCTCAGTTGGTAGAGCACCGGACTCGTGATCCTGGGGTCATGTGTTCGAATCTCCACCAGGCCGCTTCGGTACAGGGGGATTTTTCCCTCGGAGTTAACATTGGTTTTGACTCCATTTCCTATACAGTCCTTCGAATGAGACTATAAACCGAGGTTCCATGTACATGTGTGAATGCATGCATAACATCTTGCACACACGCAAAATGCCATCACCAACTTTCGGAAGAGAAGGCCAGTTTGGCCGTTGGTATGGACGACACATTACACATAGCATGCACCCTGCGTGAGAAATGGAAAGAATGAAGGAAGTAAGGATACTGAGTGAAGGATATTAGACGATATTGATTGGATGACACGGGAAACGACTGAATGAAGCTCCAGCTGGCAGCTCTTCAGTCGGCACTACACAGGTAGGCAGCCTGTTGTGTAAACGAATGTGGATTGTAAAGCGCTTAGAGCTTGGTCTCTAGCCGAGAATAGGCGCTATATAAGTATTCATTATTATTATTATTATTGTAGAACCATGTACACAAGGTCACAGCTTAAACTCAGACATTAAGGCACAGAAACAGTATGTTTGAGAACAAAGTCCATGAGACCCATATCTGTCGAGAGGTGAAGGACACTGAGGCAGAGAGAGAGCTGGTCCGAAAACGTAAAGGACTGGACCAAAATGACCATGCCAGATCTCCTCACGACAGCTACAAACAGAAGAGCCTGGAGAGAAACGGCGGCTGCCTCATCACGTCCCCCCAACAACCCCAGCAGTCAGAGGAATGGCTAACTGACTGGAGGACACTAGATACAGAGACAAGGCAGATACACAGAGAGGGATGCACTCATGGAGAGAGAGTCGAAGGGAGGGGTGAAGAAACGGGGAGAGGGAGAACTATCAGTCTAGCACCTGCCGTTCCATGAGGTGAAGCAGTGATAAGAAGTCTGAATGTCTCTGTCAGTGAGATAATGAGGACAATCGACAAGAGCTGGTGACAGGGGGTAGTGAGGAAGACGACAGGGAATGTGTGTGTGTGTGTGTGTGTGTGTGTGTGTGTGTGTGTGTGTGTGTGTGTGTGTGTGTTGTGTGTGTGTGTGTGCGTGTCTGTGTGTGTGAAACGGAGAAATGGAGAGGGGGAGAACTATAGGTCTGTCACCTGCCATTCCATGAGGTGAAGCAGCGATAAGAAGTCTGAGTGCTTTGTCAACGAGGGAATGAGGACAA
>CM031625.1:36305625-36380625 GCA_018398815.1 Conus ventricosus
ATGCGAACAAATCTTCTTTTCCATGTAATGAGGTATGCAAATTGCATTATATGCTTTTCTCCACCAGCCTGGGTGAAATAGAGAAAGAAGAGAGGAGGAGGGAAAGGGAGGGAAAGAGTGTGCTAGTGAGGTGTGTGTGTGTGTGTGTGTGTGTGTTGTGTGGTGTGTGTGGTGTGTGGTGTGTGTTGTGTGTGTGTGTGTGTGTGTGTGTGTGTGTGTGTGTGTGTGTGTGAGTGTGTGTGTGGTTGTTGGTGTCTGGATGTGTTGTTTGGTAGGGGTGTGGTGTGGGGGAGGTCAGTTGTGTGTGTGTGTGTTGTGTGGTGTGTGTGTGTGTGTGTGTGTGTGTGTGTGTGTGTGTGGGTTTGTGCGTCCAGTGTGTATGTTTGGAGAGGGTGTGGTGGGGGAGTGTGTGTGGTGTGTGTGTGTGTGTGTGTGTGTGTGTGTGTGTGTTGTGTGTGTGCGGTTCTGTGTTGTGTGGTGTGTGTGTGTGTGTGGTGTGTGTGTGGTGTGTGTGTGGTGTGTGTTGTGTGTGTGTGTGTGTGTGTGCGCGTGTACGCGCATGCATGCACAAGTGGAACATTTTACGAAAATGTGCATTTGGAAAGGAAAGGAATGAGCATCGTACGCATAACAATCTTGTGTCTCGAGAATCTTCTGTCTCTTACTCTCCCAGCAATTTTGTGCCTGGTTTCTTTAACTCATGCTCAGTTTCTTTTCCCTAAGGATAGCCAGCATCAAGTTTTTCTGGACAGTGAACTGGGCGACATCCGAAAGATTATCACACAGGTCACTAATTGACAATACAAATCAATTCAAGGCAAATATCACCCAGGCAGTAATCTCACCTGCTGAGCCCCAGAACATGAGCTCACTGATAACAACCACTGTACGGTGGTGGCATGGGACAGCATGTTTTATCATATCTTGTGGTTCTTGACCGTAACTGTGGCCAAATATGACGTGGGACAATGTGTACGTCTCACACGATCCACAATGTGTAGTTGGCTTGTCGCTTTGATTGTACTACACTTAAAATTATGCGCGTATTCATATCACGTCAACTTCACTAAGCAAACAAGGACAGATGTGTCCCGTCTCCCTGAGACGTAGTGTGGATGTGTGTGCGTGGCAGTGCCACGTCTGCAGCTGGAGGGAGCAGTAACACCGCCCCTTAGTTGACAGGATTCAATCCGTTTAATAGTCATATTACGGTAAACAGCACAACAAATAGGTGCTGCGCTGGCAATGCTACGAATGCATACAATGTTGACTTGAGGATTGTATTTCTTTCTTGTTTAATTTTTGCCAAGTCATGATGGAGGAATCATTAGCCTGCCTGAGTTTTCCCCCCATCTTTTTGTTCAATACATTTACATACATACAAACATACATACAGAGAGAGAGAGAGAGAGAGAGAGAGAGAGAGAGAGAGAGAGAGAGAGAGAGAGAGAGATTGAACACAGAAAAATCAAACAAGCTTGTGTGTGTGTGTGTGTGTGTTGTGTGTGTGTGTGTGTGTGTGTGTGTGTGTGTGTGTGTGAATGTCACTGTCTGTCTGTGTTCTTGCGCAAATTGTTCAGATGCTGCTGCCGCCGCACTTCGATTCTATCTCCATCATCATTGTTAACGCAAACAGCACATTTTCACGTACCTGCAGCATCTGCCACCAAAGCGCCCACCACAGCCGCAACTTTTCTCTCGTTCACAGTGGACATCGTCCTACGATGACCACGCTAAAAAAACAAACAAACAAAAACTTAAAAAGAGCCAGCCGCCTGCCTTGTCTAAATCATCCGACTTCTTCAATCTGTGCGCTGAAAAATAACAAGGCGTAGGTGCAGACGTTTAGGCTCTCTCCAGGTCCCACCGACAGCAACACAAAACACCTATCCACTGTTACACAAAACACACGGCCCCGGCCACACCTCGGGGTCAAGGACAACCAACCAGAGCGAGCGTTTCACGGTGGCCAACAGCAATACAATGAGAGAACGAAACTTAAGTGTTTCCGTTTTGCAGCTGCGGTTGCGCAATAAAGTATGTTCGGTTCCCCCCTGGCTTAAAAAACATCAGTAGCCTAACGATTTTGTATTCTCAGCTCCGGGTGTTTTTTTTTGTTTTGTTTTGTTTGTTTGTTTTATAATGGCTTAAGCTGTAAAAAGAAAACGAAAGAAAACAAACACAACAAAAGAAAAAACAAGCAAAAAGAGAGAGACAAGACAAGACAAGACAAAATTCTTTATTAACGAGGATAATAGATAAGCACTGAAGTGCTTTTTTACATCCAGTCCTCGCCCTGAGTAGGGTCAACAATAGAAGAAGCGTGTAAAAGTGGCTAGAACAAAAATTAGACATGGAATTTTTTTTTTTTAATTTGAGAGAGAGAAAAGGGGGGGGGGGGAGGACCGAGAGAGACGAGGAGCGAAAGGAGTGCAGAGAAGGGCGAGAGAGAGAGGGGGGGGGGGGGAGGAGGGAGAGACGGAGAGGGAGAAAGAGGCGAGATTGGGGTGCGGGAAAAAGCATGTTTAGAATAGTCTGACAATCAAAAGATACCAAGGAGTTGCAAGACAACCGATTTTGAAGCACCAGGAAGGAAAACACACACACACACACACACACACACACACACACACACACACACACTCACGCACACACACACAAATGAAGAAAAAAATGCATAATGATAGCCCAGTCACCACAGGTACAAGGGGGAGGGGGATGTCATATAGATAATAAATCAAGTCATTCCAGCAGAACCGTGAGAGACAGAGACAGAGAGAAGGGGAAGAGAGAGAGAGAGGACAGACAGACAGAGACAGAGACAGAGAGTCACATAAGAATACAAGCATTACGACATAGTGACGAGAGGGCAAGAGGTAGTAGGAAAACAACACACACACACACACACACAACCACACACACACACACACACACACACACGCGCGCGCATGCGCGCGCGCGCGCGCGCGCGCGCGCGCGCGCATACTTAGATAAGACATACTTATTGAACAGAGTAGCATGTGCATTTCAAGTACAAATCACTTCCATAGTAATCAGGTTCATACGTAAGGTAAAGAGGGTGGTAGTGGTTGGTGGTGGATTTATGGCGGAGTATGCGAGTATTTGCACATAAGATGGATGAAATAATGGTGTTTGAAGGTTGATGTGCATTGGTGTTGCTTGGCTGACTCAGGGAGCGAGTTCCATTGACAGGAACCTGAATATGTTAAACTGGATTTGAATAAGTCAATTCTAGGAACAGTGAGATGTAGTTTGGGTAGGGTCCTTGAGGAATTAATTGAGAATCTGCGAACTAATGTTGAGGGTGCCTTCCCAGACATAATTCTGTGCATTATGATCCCTTTGTTGTATTCTAATCTCAGACTTAAGGGGAGAATTTGAACCTTTTTATAGTCTGAGTCTAGGAGACTACTGTTTTTTTTAGGACGACTAATTTGAGTGCTCGCTTGTGTAGGTTTAGCAGTGGTTTGAGAGTAATAGCGCTAGCACTAGCAGAGTCCCATAAAGTAGACCCATAGTCTATGTATGATTGAATATGAGATTGAAAAAAGAGCTTGCATGAATGCAGGTCGAGGAAGCGTTTTATTTTGGAGAGTTGATAGACTTTCTGAGAGACTTTTTTCCACAGTGAGGTTATGTGAGCTTGCCAGCTAATATTGCTATCAATTGTTATTCCTAGCACTTTGAGGTATGTAACCTGTTCAACGGGTTTCATCTTTAAGATGCACCGGAGGAAATTTAATAGTGAGATTTTGTCTTTTTTGTCTGGTTGTGATAAGCATGGATTTAATTTTTTAGGGTGAAGCGACATGTGATTTAGTTCAGTCTATTTCACGAGATCATTCGCACTTTCTTGTAAAGTTTGTGCAAGAACAGTAACATCAGAATGATTTGTATTGGATTGTTGTGTCATCAGCAAAAAGTTCACAGGTGGATGTGATATGTAGAGGTAGATCATTGATGTAAATTGTGAATAATAAAGGACCCAAGATAGAGCCTTGTGGGACGCCATAGGAAAGTGTTTGAAATGAAGAGAAAGTTGTATTAATTTTCACACATTGTTGCCTATTTGTGAGATATGAGTGAAAAAGCGTAAGAGTTCTTGTGGATAAGCCATACAATTTTAATTTTCTAAGAAGAAGGTTGTGGTCTATCGAGAGAGAGAGAGAGAGAGAGAGAGAGAGAGAGAGAGAGAGGAGAAGAGAGAGAGAGAGAGAGAGAGAGAGAGAGGAGAGAGAGAGAGAGAGAGAGAGCTGGGGGGGGACCATAATCGGTTTTGTATTTCAGCTCAACGATTGAATGCGAATACAGACGGTCAGCTTGTTGACCTTATGTGCATAACCACAAATAGTTTGTACTGTATCCGTCCCCAACTCCTCACCCGCTCACACACCACTACCGCACTGACCTCCGTTCCCCTCTCCTTCCCTCTTCCCCTTCTTTTTCTGTATGTTTACAATAATAGTGGCCTTCTCTGAAGAAGCGCGCGGCGCACGTGTGTGTATGTGTGTGTGTGTGTGCAATAATAATAATAATGATAATAATAATAATGATTATAATGATACTATTATTAATAACAATAATAACAACAATAATAATGATGATGATGATGATGATGATGATGATGATGATATGACAACAATGAAAAAAATATAATAATTGTTTTATTATTATTTATTATTATTACATGGAGATTTACATAGTTATGAAAACTCTACAATATGAAAACATGAAAAACAAGAAGGAACAATGCAACTCAGTCATTCACTGAAAAGAAGAATTTTAACACAGAACAATTGCACAAATACTTGAAATAGCCTACATGCTTTATCTATGTTCCAAACTCGCAATCGCATCTGCAGGCTACAAGTCACACGCGTGACCATGCGTGAGTGTACACACACGCACGCAACCCCCACCTTGCCCATCCTCTCTCACACACACACACACACACACCACGAGTCTCACCAGCGAAGAATAATAAAACAGGGAGGTTGTGGATGAGCAGTTTTGAAAAAAAAAATATATAGGTTTTTAAAGAGCTTTAGAAAGCGGCTGATAACTGGAGTATTACAGCCAAAGAACATACCCTCTATCCGAACGGTTCAAGTAGACTTCGGTAGGCCGGCCCCATAGGCGGCGGCCATAGGTCTAGCGAGCCGTGGTTTTGACGGCCCGTGTCCCGCTCGGCAGAGCGGATCCGTGAAAGCGGCCATAGACAATCCGTGCTAGATCTATCGTGTTCTTGATATCAAAATCCCATTCCTGCCACCTACATAAAACTAATCTTTCCCTAAAATCATACGAAAAAGCAATTATTTCTTCTACACCTTGACTTGTCCAAACAAAACCATATCCTAACGTAAACAGTTTTACAGCGGATATTTGAAGCCTGGTTTCTGTTTGTCGCGTGAATCTAGATCTAGCAGCATCCTAGGCCTAGGCTATAGCTTACCCAGAGAGCCGTGAAATGGTCGGTTTGCACGACCGGTGGGACGACGGGTTGAAAATTCCAGGTCGGCCCGGCTCCACCATGGCCATCAACAGCCGTAATGGACGACGCCACAGAGGGGTTGAGCACGGTCGTCTTGTACACGGGGTTACCATGGCCACCGCCTTACGTTAACGGCAATACGTCTCCTTACTGCAGGCCCACACAGAGCATTTTGCGCTAATTTTCGGCACTTTTGTCGTCGATTAATCACAAATATGGGTATTGTAATTAATGCACGGAGTACGGACGGAATCCACCACAATGAAATGATATTCAAACAGAAAATACGATTTCTGTAAAAAACACAGTAATTATGCACTCCAAATCATTCATGTATGAATGCATACCTTAGTGTCGTCTGCTTTACCCGCATTTGAAGAGAACCACGTCACTGCCTCTCTCCGCACCATCCCTGGTCACTATAGAGAGAGAGAGAGAGAGAGAGAGAGAGCAAGAGAGTGAGCACACTCGTGTGTCAGGGACTTTACGGGGAACATTGCCTCTCTACGAGCGTGTCTGACAGTACGTGTGATCCTACAGTGCGTGTGTGGGTAGTACATAATATGGGAGCGTGCCGGTGTTCCCCGGGTTCTATGTTCCCCAGTAGCGCTGTTTCCCGTGTCTCTGTTCCCCAGTGTCGATGTTCCCCGACCGAAAAAGCGTGCCGCTGTTCCCGTACCGGTGTTCCCCAGGTTCTCTGTTCCCCAGTAGCGCTGTTCCCCAAACCGATTTCAATGCACGTTAGCGCCAGTACGGGCCCTACTGTACAAGGAGAGGTTGCACATCCCAAGGTAAACAAAATAATAGGGGAAAAATGCACGTGCCCACCCCCCCTCCCCTCCCACCGAGAGAGCGAGAGAGAGAGAGGAGTGAGAGAAGAGAGAGAGAGAGAGTTGCACGTGCCCCACGCGTGTCAACTCAGGTTGTTCCCATTTCAACCGCGACGTTGGAAGTGTCATCGCGCTTCTGTCGTCTGCGAAGCGTGTCACTTGGCGTGGCCCCCAGGGCGCATTGCCCGGCACCGTTCCAACGGATAGGGGGGGGAGGGGTGGGGGAGGGCAATTTCGCTGTGAGTTGCTTTGTCAAATCAGTAAGAAAAACGGAATATTTCGATTGTGTATGATTCTAGAACGGAAAGCATGAATTTGTGACGCCAGAAAAGGGTTTTGACAGTGATGTGCTTCTTTTTACGCTTTGAACTCCTATCCCTTTATATCACACTTTGCGTGAGCTACACCTTTTCTTTCGCAACGGGCCATTTCACTTTTAGACTGTCTACACAGACCTGATTGGGTCATGCAAGTGCTGCGCTGCTGGTTCCAGCGCTGTCCAGTCGGCATGAAACCCCTCTTCTACGGCCCTCCCGCTCCACCCCCAATACCCCCACCCTCCCACCCCGCCCTCCCACTGCCTCGCCTATAGCAATGAAAACAACAGTAACAACGTTTAAGTCAGCAAAACCCACCAACACCACCAACGGCAAAAACTTGGGGAACAGCGGGCCTGGGGAACAGCAGGACTGGGGAACACCGGGACCGGGGATTTGCGGGAATGGGGAACAGCGGGATCGCCACAGGGTGGGGAACAACGAAACTGGGGAACTTAGGGACTGAATTTCGATTTTTTCTTGAGGGGAACACCGGGACTGGCGAATATAGAGACTGGGGAACAAAGAACCTGGGAACAGCGCATGACCCCCATAATATATACATATCTTTTCGCGAAATTTTCCGACTTCTTTAGACCAGTCAGTTGTCTCACGTGGTGAAAAACAAAGCAAAACAAAAAAACCAAGAGCAGAAATTTGGACTCACGCCAGATATACAGTACGATGTACCCGCCGGTGAATATATTTCGTCAGATTATACCGCAAAGGACAATCCAGAAGCTACCTATCAGGCAAGTGTCACCCCATCAACATGTACAGTGTAGTTACATGGATCCGCAGCTGAACATGTTTTCGTCAAAAGAGACCCCTGTGCATTGTGCAGAACCTGTCTATCAGGCAGGTGTCACCCTTCCACATAGTACGACGTATCCGCCGGTGAACACATCATCGTCATGATATACTGGTATGAACAATCCAGAAGCAGTTTAATATAAGGCAGGTGTCTCGGTTCAGAATACCAAGCTATATCCGCAGATGAACGTATTCCCGCAAGAATATAACGCCATGGGTTATTCAGTAGCTGGTGGTCAGGCTGGTTTGACTTTTGAGCATCAGCAATGCTATGTGCCCCATTACCGGCCTCAGACCGTGTGCTGGCCGCAACAACCTTCATGGGGCCACCACCCACAAGTCAACATACCGTATCAGCGCATTTACCCCAAAAAGGAAAACGGTAAGTATTATTTCTTAAAGAACATTTCTTTTTTTTTCAGATATCCACAAGTCTTTCTTTAGATTGTGCTAAAGGGAGCTCATTCGGAGTCTTTGACAGTAGTAGATCGTGGTTGATTATCATGGTACTGAAATACCTGAAATATCAGTAATCAGAACATCGTATGTTTCGGTGTTTAACATTAGTAGTAAGCTTGAGAAAACCATTAGTTGCTGTTGGCGTGTGCTAGTTTGAACTTATGTAGACGAGTTGTTAAATTCAAATAAAATCATAGCGTGGTCTGGTATTTCTCAATAAAGCCATGGTTAATTGTACTTTGGAATTTTAGCTGTCAATCGGGACACAACATCGATGTATTTTACCCTATTTCTGTCGTAAGTATTCTCCTGAAAAATGTTTACGTTCGGATTCAGATTGATTGTTCATTTATTGCTCATTGTCATTTGGGTAAAAAGATCATAACATAATTCAATGTTTTGGTTTAAAAAAAAACAACTTTTTATGACACTTGGTTATTACAAAGAGTGAGCCCGCATGCCAGTAAGTATGGTAAACAACATCTTTCCGTAAAATATAATGTGATTTGCTGAACGCGCGCGCTAGCTGAAGTAGCTCTGTGACGGACAACACATGTCATGCGCGCGTCCGTGGGAAAGAATCTAAGCTTACATCTTCAAAGGAGTGTACACTGGTGTTAGCTTACGGCCAGCTATTATTAACGTTATGAAGCCCACATCTGTCTGATGTCAGCAGATGAACGAAAGTGTTTTCTGGAAGCGGAGATGTGAAGCAAATTAGACATGTATGCTGTGGAAGAAAAGCTTGGCACAGATCGAGTGGACAGCTGATATCAGTTTAGTTCTGGAACAGACTTACAGCCAACGTAAATTAAGTCTGAAGGTGTGGAATCATCTGCTTTAATTTTTGTTTGTTTGTTGGTTTGTTATGTTTCTTTGTTTGTTTGCTGTTAATTTTTTCCCCACCTGCTTTGCAAACAAGCCTGGCAGAAGAGTTTTGTTCCCTTTCCAGTCTGTTAAAAACAGATTTATTTCATTTCCAGGAACTTGACCATTGATCGGAAATCAAGGACTTCTGCTTAATTTAGACTGAAGACTTTATAGGAATGATTCCGTCACAAAATAATATTGGGGAGGTAGGGGAAGGGGAATGAAGAAGGGCGGACAAGTATGGGACAGGGTGGTTTGTTGACGATTTAGACAGAAATATCAATTGGAGACTGTTTTCTGTTAGAGAGAGAGAGAGAGAGAGAGAGAGAGAGAGAGAGAGAGAGAGAGAGAGAGAGAGAGAGAGAGAGAGAGGTGGGGTGGGGGTGGGATGGAGGAATCGAGCGACTAGTCAGTTCGGCAGAATCTGCCCTGGTAATTGTCATAAGCTTACTCAGAGCCACCGAGCGCAAGATCATCATGGGCTCTGTAACACAGTCAACACTGCACCACGTTACCACCACCAACAGTAGGCCTAGCAGAAGACATGTCTTGGGAGCCCCACATCCATATCAACATTTACCAGTAAAACAACCGGCATTCTTAGCTTCATTACTTTATGAAGACCCCCGGCAATAAACGCAAAAGGAATCAGTGAAGGATAGGGCTTAAGGCTTTAATCAGTCCAGTCATGGAATTCACATACTCCGTTCAGGACCTTCACAACAATAAACATGATAAGAGCTTCTAGAGGATGTCCAAGATCCAGCCGCACCCAGAGGTGCAGAAGAAGTTCCAACGTGTGGACTGCTGACCAGATGGTGCGTGGCTTCACTGCGGCATATGAGATGGAAGGCACGCCTCGAAACTTCTGGAAGGTTGGAATCACAACAGTCTGATCTTCATGAATAACGAAACTTACGCTCTGTCCATCGACATTTCCAAGCAGATACGAGCTCTCCACACTTGCCTGACTCTCGGTCGCTTCCATTTCTGTGGTCCTACCCTGTCCCATGCTGAAGGACAGGCTACCAGAAATATTATTTCCCCCTAGGTGCAGTAGCGTGGAATATGCTCCCATGTGACTGAGGCGGTATCTGCATCCTCTGTGGAGTCACTGAATTCAAACATCAGGGGGCCTGAATAGCTCAGTGGTAGAGCGCCGGACTCGTAATCTTGGTGATCCTGGGGTTGCGGGTTCGAATCTCCGCCGGACCGTTTTGGCATAGGCGGATTTTTCCCTCAGAGTGAACATTGGTACTGACTGCAATTCCTATACAATCCTTCGAATGAGACTAGCTATAAATCGAGGTTCCGTGAGTGAACGCACACATAACATCTTGCACACGTAAAATCCCATGACTAACTTTCGGAAGAGAAGGCCAGTTTGGCCTTTGGTATGGATGACACATAGCATGCACCTTACACGAAATTGGAGTATGGATGCGTTAATGGAGGAATAAAAAAAAAAAACCCAGTCATACACACAAAACTCCACTCCCTTTATTGGGAAGATGGGATTAATCCTTACCTGTCTGTACAGGGAGTGTCCGCAGGAGAATCAGCCTGCGTACACAGAAAAAAAGGGGGAAAAAAAACATCAGATCTGAATACAGCCTCCCCCCCCCCCCCCCCCTCCATCCCATCATCTGCCTTGCCCAATGGCTGAACCGGGTAGAACACAGCTGTGCTTTGGCATGGACAAGGGCATGGGCATGGTTGTAGGCAGTGACCGGCGTTGCAACTTGGGTGAGACCAATGTCCAGTTGGACGGAGGCTCTTAATGACACAAAATCGGTGCTATACTAAGAGTTCCATTTATATGAGTGTAGCCTGCCAGCAGCTCTGGTAGTTGTCTAGGTTTGGTTCTAGTTTTGTTTTGTCGTTCTTTTTCTTTGTTTCCCCTCTCGATTTTTGCCCTCTGAAGTATAGGCTCTATTTTTTGTTCTTTTTTCTATTGCAAAGAAAAATCCCTTTAGCCCTCTGAAGAGTGAAATAATCTTCGGCAAGTTGAAATGGTTCGCCAATGACAGAAGGGTGCGTGTTTTGTCAAGTTTGTGTTAAAAGATTCACTGAAAAGTGGAAAATGCACACACTTCCTCTTTTGATTGGAATTATCTCTCTTTGTTTTGGACTGCCCGATTTGGTCAGAAAGGCAAACTCGAGACTGTGCTGTGCAGAGGTAAGATTCAGTCGGTGGCTATGTTGTACTCTTAGCGTTTCTGTTAGTACTTTTATCGTACACAAAATCAAACTTGAGAATGACGCATCATAACACATCATCATTCTCATCGATTATGTCAACGTTGTCCTGTCTTGTGGCTATCGCGTATTGAGTCATTAACTACCGTCTGTCTAGTGCGTGTACTGCTAACTTAGTCTTTAGTCTGTCGTCTGCCGTGTTTACTATTAATTGTTACAGTCCATGGTGGCAAAACAACTTGTAAATTTTTTTATAACATCACCAGAAGGTACAGTTCGAAAGCCCATTCTTGTCAAATCAAAAGCAAACCATTAGTTTACACAGATCTTCTTCTTCTTCTTCTTCCAGTAATGTTCAGCGGTCATCAGGTTGACCATTATTAACATACTAGTGGCGAAGCGCGAGTGTGTGCAGGAAATCCTGAGACGGGAGGGAGTAGTGGGGCAGGGTTGAGCTGGGAGGAATGGGGGGGGGGGGGGGGGGGGGGGGGGGGGGGGGGGGGCGGGGGGAGGGGGTTAGCTGGAGGAGGGAAGGATGGGGGGGAATGATCCGTCAAAATAATATTGGGGAGGTAGGGGAAGGGGAATGAAAGGGCGACAAGAGGACAGGGTGTGTTGACGATTTACAGAAAATCAATTGGGACGTTCTGTAGAGGAGAGAGAGAGAGATAGAGAGACGAGAGAGAGAGAGAGAGAGATGAGAGAGATGAAGAGAGAGAGTTGGGTGGGGTGGGTGAGGAATCACGCTGTCAGTCGCAGAAATCTGCCCTGGTAATTGTCATAAGCTTACTCAGAGCCACCGAGCGCAAGATCATCATGGGCTCTGTAAACACAGTCAACACTGCACCACGTTACCACCACCAACAGTAGGCCTAGCAGAAGACATGTCTTGGGAGCCCCACATCCATATCAACTTTACCAGTAAAACAACCGGCATTCTTAGCTTCATTACTTTATGAAGACCCCGGCAATAAACGCAAAAGGAATCAGTGAAGGATAGGCTTAAGGCTTTAATCAGTCCAGTCATGGAATTCACATACTCCGTTCAGGACCTTCACAACAATAAACATGATAAGAGCTTCTAGAGGATGTCCAAGATCCAGCCGCACCCAGAGGTGCAGAAGAAGTTCCAACGTGTGGACTGCTGACCAGATGGTGCGTGGCTTCACTGCGGCATATGAGATGGAAGGCACGCCTCGAAACTTCTGGAAGGTTGGAATCACAACAGTCTGATCTTCATGAATAACGAAACTTACGCTCTGTCCATCGACATTTCCAAGCAGATACCGAGCTCTCCACACTTGCCTGACTCTCGGTCGCTTCCATTTCTGTGGTCCTACCCTGTCCCATGCTGAAGGACAGGCTACCAGAAATATTATTTCCCCCTAGGTGCAGTAGCGTGGAATATGCTCCCATGTGACTGAGGCGGTATCTGCATCCTCTGTGGAGTCACTGAATTCAAACATCAGGGGGCCTGAATAGCTCAGTGGTAGAGCGCCGGTCGTAATCTTGGTGATCCTGGGGTTGCGGGTTCGAATCTCCACCGGACCGTTTTGGCATAGGCGGATTTTTCCTCAGTGAACATTGGTACTGACTGCAATTCCTATACAATCCTTCGAATGAGACTATAAATCGAGGTTCCGTGAGTGAACGCACACATAACATCTTGCACACGTAAAATCCCATGACTAACTTTCGGAAGAGAAGGCCAGTTTGGCCTTTGGTATGGATGACACGTTACACATAGCATGCACCTTACACGAAATTGGAGTATGGATGCGTTAATGGAGGGATAAAAAAAAAAAACCCAGTCATACACACAAAACTCCACTCCCTTTATTGGGAAGATGGGATTAATCCTTACCTGTCTGTACAGGGAGTGTCCGCAGGAGAATCAGCCTGCGTACACAGAAAAAAAGGGGAAAAAAAAACATCAGATCTGAATACAGCCTCCCCCCCCCCCTCCTCCATCCCATCATCTGCCTTGCCCAATGGCTGAACCGGGTAGAACACAGCTGTGCTTTGGCATGGACAAGGGCATGGGCATGGTTGTAGGCAGTGACCGGCGTTGCAACTTGGGTGAGACCAATGTCCAGTTGGACGGAGGCTCTTAATGACACAAAATCGGTGCTATAACTAAGAGTTCCATTTATATGAGTGTAGCCTGCCAGCAGCTCTGGTAGTTGTCTAGGTTTGGTTCTAGTTTTGTTTTGTCGTTCTTTTTCTTTGTTTCCCCTCTCGATTTTTGCCCTCTGAAGTATAGGCTCTATTTTTTGTTCTTTTTTTCTATTGCAAAGAAAAATCCCTTTAGCCCTCTGAAGAGTGAAATAATCTTCGGCAAGTTGAAATGGTTCGCCAATGACAGAAGGGTGCGTGTTTTGTCAAGTTTGTGTTAAAAGATTCACTGAAAAGTGGAAAATGCACACACTTCCTCTTTTGATTGGAATTATCTCTCTTTGTTTTGGACTGCCCGATTTGGTCAGAAAGGCAAACTCGAGACTGTGCTGTGCAGAGGTAAGATTCAGTCGGTGGCTATGTTGTACTCTTAGCGTTTCTGTTAGTACTTTTATCGTACACAAAATCAAACTTGAGAATGACGCATCATAACACATCATCATTCTCATCGATTATGTCAACGTTGTCCTGTCTTGTGGCTATCGCGTATTGAGTCATTGACTACCGTCTGTCTAGTGCGTGTACTGCTAACTTAGTCTTTAGTCTGTCGTCTGCCGTGTTTACTATTAATTGTTACAGTCCATGGTGGCAAAACAACTTGTAAATTTTTTATAACATCCCAGAGGTACAGTTCGAAAGCCCATTCTTGTCAAATCAAAAGCAAACCATTAGTTTACACAGATGTGTGGAGAAAGACGCCGGTTTTATTTAGGGTGAGGGTAGGGTCGGCGTACTCTTCGGACAAACCAGTTTGAAGTGGCATCCCACAGGGAAGCATTTTGGGCCCAGTCCTTTTTTACTATATTTATTAATGACTTACCGGACGTGATATTGAGTACGTGTAAAATCTTTGCCGACGATACGAAGAGTTACGGTGACTCTTGTCAATTGTCCGGATATATACAAAAGGACCTTGACAATGTGCAGGAGTGGTCACATAAGTGGAACTTCTGTCAATTGTCCGGATATACAAAAGGACCTTGACAGTGTGCAGGAGTGGTCACATAAGTGGAACTCATATTTCAATGTCCAAACTGCAAGGTTATGCACATAGGTAAAAAAAAAAAAAATCCAAAAATTGACTACACAATGAAATTAGGTGATTCAAATGAAACGATTCAAAAATGCTCAGAGGAAAAAGACCTTGCCGTTACCTTTGGCAGCGATCTTAGTTTTGACCCACACATACAAAAAGCGATAAGTAAAGCCAACCAAATGATTGGGTTGATTAGACGATCTTTCTCCTTTATTGATGAAGACATATTTCTGAAATTGTACAAAGCACTTACCAGACCACATGTGGAGTATGGAAATGTTATCTGGTACCCATTGCTTAAGAGACAATTGGCGTCGGTAGAAAAGGTCCAGAGAAGAGCGACTAAGTTATTACCAGAATGCAGAGACATGACTTATGCAGATAGGCTGAGATATCTTGAGTTACCATCTCTAAAAGCCAGAAGGGTAAGAGGGGACCTGATCCAAGTATATAAAATATTTCACCAAGTGGACGATATTGATTGATTTAAGTCTTTATTCCAAGTGAGTAAGTCTCATATCACAAGAGGCAATGAAGGTAAATTGTTTGTTTCGTTTTTCTAACACTAATCTAAGGAGAAATTTGTTTGCTATCAGAGTAGTTAGCAGATGGAATTCTCTTCCGACTAACATTAAACTTACTGACATAATTAACAACTTTAAAAGACTCCTTGATGCAGATGTAAGTTTTAAAGACATAGAATTTGACTTTGATGACTGAGACTTTTCTCATACCAATATATATGTAACCGTAACACGCTGCAATTTACACCCCTTGAGCAATACTGACATATAAATTGACGTAGCACAAGAAAGCCGTGAGGCTATACAAGCTCCTACCTACCTTATTCTGTAACTGTGTAAAAAAAGGATGAAAACGTTTTCAGTTTCTGTTCTGTTCATTTCTTTCTTTCTTCCTTTTAAATTTTTTATTTCTGGATCTGGATACTGGTTATGATATGGTCAAAAACTTAAAGGTAGATGCCCCCTCCTCAATCCCCTCCACCACCCCTGCCCCCCCCCCAAAAAAAAAAAAAAAGAAAAGAAAAAAAAAAAAGAAGGAAAAAGCCCCAACAAGCCTAGAAAGAGATGCCATATATCTGGAGTGTGCACTTATACATTTATTGGAGTGTGGATAGCACGCAAAACACATGCAGACGCTGGTGACCACTGTGGTGATTTGAGTCACAACTGACATGATACCAGCAAAAACTAATGTCATAAACCCAATAGATAAGTGAAAGTTTCACCTTTGCCAAAACATCAAGATGTACTGTTGCGAAAAAAGTTACTGTGCAGTGATGTTGATTGTAGGAAAATATGAACTAGTCAGATAATGCGATAGTAATTTGCCTGTGTTCAACATATATATTACTAAAGAAGGAAGACATTTAAACAAAAGTTGTGTGTGTGTGTGATGTAATATGCTTTATCATTGGACTTTACTTATTACTTAAATTCACTTACTTATATATTGTTGTTATTTTGATTTTGATTTTCATCACTATTATCATCATTATTCATATCATTGTGGTTGTTGTAGTTATTGTTTTACATCCTTTGATTAATGTGATTGTTATCATCGTCATTATTATTAATTATTATATATAATATAATAAACGATAGTAATAATGATAATGAGAATAATAGATAAAATAATAATAACTATTAATATGAATATGACTATTTATCATTCATCTTCTGAACAGCTGTTCCCCACAAACATGCATACATGTACATGTATACACAGACAGATAGACAGACACAGACAGACAGACAGACACTACAGACAGACAGACACTCAACACCACACACCACACACACACACACACACACACACACACACACACACACACACACACACACACACATTACATGCATGTACATCCATATTCATCCATATTCATAAGCATACATCATGCACAGCATCATGCATACAGATCAAGCATCAAGCTACAGATCACACACGCACTTGCTCACACATGCACGCACATGTAACATGCACACATACACCACACACACTGACACATTCATGGGCCCACCCATTCATGCACACATATATATTCCACACATGCACACACATGCATACGCACAAACAAGCAAACACACAGTGGTGCAGTGTGAAGTGGGTTCCCCAAGGTCTGACAGGTCAAACCTCTGCTAAGACCCTTGTATTAAGTCCTTTTATCTTAGTTATTCATTCATTTATCCAACAGCTGTAAGTCCTGCACACTATGGCCTCTCAGCGAAATGTATGTGGTCTACAGTATAAGAAATGGACTAGTCTGCATCATGTAGAGACACTGATACCTCCTTGATAAAACTAACAGAGTGATACCTCCTTGATAAAACTAACAATACCTCCTTGATAAAACTAACAGAGTGTTAGCTTCAAAGCGAGGTGACTGAAAGTGGAAATAGAAGCAAATTTTTAGAAGGAAAGTCGGGGGCCGGAATAGCTCAGTTGGTAGAGCGCCAGACTTGTGATCCTGGGTTGCGGGTTCGAATTTCGGTACAGGGGGATTTTTCCCTCAGAGTTATCATTGGTTCTGACTCCATTCCCTGCACAGTCCTTCGAATGAGACTATAAACTGAGGTTCCGTGTGTGAATGCACGCACAACATCTTGCACACACGTAAAATCCCATCACCAACTTTCGGAAGAGAAGGCCAGTTTGGCCGTTGGAATGGATGACACGTTACACATAGCATGTACCTTCCCCGAAGTTGGAGTATGGCTGCCTTAATGGCGGGATAAAAAACGGTCATACACACAAAACTCCACTAACGGTCATACACAAAAAACTCCACTGCCTGTCTATACAGGCAGTGTCCGCAGGAGTATCGGCCTGCATACGCAGAAAGAAAGAAAGAAAGAAAAGAAAAGTTATTAGTTTCGTTAGACTATCCAAACAGACTATAGGATGGTGTGTGTGTGTGTGCTGCTGAAGATTTGGAGACAAACACTCTTCACACAGTCAGAATCTGTTTTGATTTATATAAACAGCTTACATGAAAGTGAAGAAAAAAGAAATATTGACTGGGACGTTGCAGGTGCTCAGACCTTGTTCCAACAACTGGACCATCCCTGGGAAGATGGGAGAGCACAGCTCCGGACAGCGACTGCCCCAGCTGAGCGATCTGCCTGACTCGCTGTTGCTGGAAACGTTTTTTTATTTGTCTGCGGAAGACCTGGCCGCTGTAGCACAGACCTGCTCTCGTTTCAGTCGCATAATGAAGGATGAGTTGCTATGGAAGCGGGTCTTTCAGCAACGTTTCAAGGTAACGAGCAGTCCTGCCTCTATATTAATCTGATGTCCATTAATACTGTCACACTTGTTTGTTTTTGATTTATCCGTCCTTTTTTGTGTGTGTGAAGTCAGTGTGTGTTTTTGCATTTGTAGCTGTTAGAGAAAACCATGAGAGTGTTGCTTTTCTAACAAACTTTCTGTTTGTATGAATCTGTTGATGAACAGTTGTTAAATTGAACTGGAGAGAGTTGATTCAAGTGACGCTATTTTAGCTCTCTGTGTGTATGTGTGACTATGTGCAGTCATGCATCACAGGAGCTAGTTTGCATTATTTTTATTGGGGTGTCCATGTGCACATTCTGTGTGGCAATATACATGTCTTACCCTGAAAACGTCAAAAAAAAAAAAAAAAAAAAAAAATTGATATACAGAGTTTTTCCCCAGATTCCAGCCTCAGTTCCAAAGCGTCCTGGGACGACCTCATGGCGCGCGGAGTACCAGCGGCTGCGGGAGGAGACGCCGGCGGTGCTGTGCGAAGAACTGAAGAAACACCGTGATCAGGTGCTGCACGTCAGCTTCTCCCACAATGGAGAAATGTTTGCCACCTGTTCCAAAGATGGAAAGATCTTGGTGAGTGATTCAAGGGTTTACTGGCACAGAAGATATGTATATTTGTTACCTGGTCGCAAGCAGTGATTACAGTGAACTGTCACTGTGTCAGCCATAACTCAGTTTTCACTAATTTCGAGTCTCAGTGCAAAATTAATATTTTTCTTCTGTATTTTGTAAATGAAAAAAAAAGATCTTGAAAGCAAAAAAGAGGCAACAAATGGCACAGGTTTGATGAAGATCTAGTTGCAAATTAGAACTCGATATCGTTTATGTGTCTGCTTTAAAAGTGTTTTTTTTTGTTTTATTTTGCTGTCTCTACCATGCCACTTCACTGGCATTACCTCTGTGTCGCTCATTCCAACTCCCACAGGGAATAGTCAGTGTCAAGTCATGAGGCAGCCTACCAGAGGAGACACTGCACTACTGCTGATTCACTTTGGTAGCGTTCACTGGTGTCTGTTCTGATCCAACACACTAAAGACACCATCTGCAAGGCCTCCATCAGATTGTCACTGATTGCTTAGCTGTGGAACCGGCATGAATGAGTATCCCCCTATGAAAGGTTCCATTACGCTCCTCCAGCGACAGTCACCTTGAATTCTCTGAAATGGGTGACCCCTGACCCAAACTCGCCAAGGGCACAGACGTGCGGAGGAGATTGAAACTGAGGTCACCGTCAAACAGGGCATGCAGGGACTCAGAATTTGAAACTGTGGTTTTTTTTTTATATATATGCTGATCAACGAAAATGATAACAGATGATGCTCTGCAGTTCCACCCTTGTCTGAGACAAAATGTCAGTGCTGTACTCTTCGCTTAATTTCATAACATGTCCAGGTGTCAACCAGGTCTGAGAGATACAGATGCCTGCAGGGTTGGTTGGTCAGGAATGTTTAGCAACACTTTCAGAGACATATCCATTAAGTGGACAAAACTTGGCTGTGCAGTACCAGTCTTTTCAATCGAGCTCATAGTAAATTCAACTTTGAGTTGAAGCCACTTAGGGCAGAAAAAAATCCCACAAATGAATGGCTCTGATGGGGATTGAACCCAGCCTGCACAGTCTGTCTGCAAGGCAACTCAGCTTACAGCACCCCTCTCCCCCAACTTTACACACCTTCCCTTCAGCATTCCATGAGCGCATGACTGACACGTCACGGGCACAGTGGACACATGTGGCACCTCCTTAGATGGAAAGATGTGGGTGAGAGTGACAAGGATTGACAGAAATGTGTTTTTCCTGTGCCAGTGTTAAAGGCAGAAAGATGCAGCTGGTGGAACTACGGCTGACTGACAGGAGAAGAAAATGTGCGCTAGCTGTGCCTGTGTTTGAGATCGAACTATGGTAGTGATTGCAGTTAGCATTTTTAAATTAATAAAAAAAAAACTTAGGTGATTTTTTTTTTTTTTTGGATTATCACCCGCTTTTCATCTCTTGATTGTATTTTCTCCTCTTCTTCATTGTTTTCTTCACTAATATTTTCATAAGACTACTACATGGTGGAGGGAGAGGAGAAAGGAAGCATATGTGTACATGTATTGTGTGGGGGAAGTAGGTTAGGTCTGTTGTGTGTTCCTGTTTGTGCGATACAATAAGTGTACGATCTGTGAGTTGAGTCTGTTATGTGTAGCTGTGTGTTGAGTATGTTGTTTGTATGCAGTGTCTGCGTATTGGCTATGCTGTCTCTTCATGTTGGATATGTTGTATGTGTGTGCCGAGTAAACTGTGTGTTAGCTGTGTGATATTGCTAGCAGGTATGGAACTCGGAAACTCCCAGCAGCCTGCGCTTCTCGGCCAACATGACGGAGAAGTTCAACTGGCGCTACTCCCAGTTCTCCCAGTTCAACAAGACGGACACCTTGCTTCTGGTGTCGGGGGTGTTCCACGGCAACATGACCACGTCGGGAGAAATCGCCGTCTTTGATTTGATTGGTATTGTTGGATCAATAGGAACGGCAGTATAGTAGATGTAGTGTTAGGTGGAGAGCGATGTCTTGATTGTTAGAAAGGAAGTGCTGTCCTACACTTGTGTGTGTATAGAAAGGTTTGGTGGAGACTGAACTCCTCACCATGGTGAATATAAAGAGATTCAACGTTTTACTCAGACTGCAGGTTTTCAAGAGAAATCTAACGGAATTTGATATATATATATATTGGAGACGTAATTCTTTTGTGACGTATGATTATTTTTATCATTGTTATTGCTATTATTGTTATTATTATTATTTTATCATATTATTCAGTACCTATCTCAGTCAAGTACCTATCCTCAGTTTATCAGCTGAGTGCCTTGCGGTGCGGGCATAGCAACTGTTTATCCTCAGTTTGAGACCAAGCTCTGTCTGAGTGCTTCACAATTGTCACTTCCTTCATACAACGGGCTGCCTACCTGGGTACAGCCAACTCAAGGGCTGCCTGCTGTCATTACATTCAGTCATTTCGTGCATAATTCGGTCTATCAGTCACTTATTTTTCATTCCTGTTTTTATTCTTTCGGTGCATGCTGTGTGTGTTCATGTCATACATACTATCAACCAAAGTCTTCCGGAAATTGGCGATGGGATTTTGCGTGTGTGCAAGAATCCTGTTATGCATGTGATCACACACTGAACCTCAGTTCGTAGTCATATTCGAAAGACTTTTTGGGACGTGGAGTCAGAACTGATGTTGGCTCCGGAGGAAACATTCCCCTGTACCAAAATGTCCCAGTGGAGATTCAAACCCGCAACCTGAGGATACCAGGATTACGAGTCTGACGCTCGAACAGTTGAGCTATTTCGACCCCATGGGGTGTATTGAGAAGCTTTGTCCCTCTCTGATGTGACTGACCATGTTGAAGGATGAAGCCTGACTTCAGATTAACTGTTTGTCCTACCTACAGCTGTGTTCTCCTCAGTCTTATGTAATCTGCCCTGATGCATCTTTACATGAAGCAAATAGTTGGGCCAGTGGGCTGAGCATTGATCTATTGGTTCAGGGTTCAACCTCATCTGAGATCAATCTTAAAATGAATTTGAAATAACGTTTTGTCTTGTAATTTGTTTGTCCCTGTTTTCTGGCAGAACTACTTTAAATTTGTTTTGAAATTTGTTTTAATTTCCACATGCAGTCGCCACACTTTGAAACTCTTTTGAGACAGTCAAGTTAGAGGAGACCTTCTCTTCAGAATCAGTCTGTGCGATATCCAAGTCTTTTAGATGAGATGTGTGGAGGCGTCCATTAGTTAAAGATTGCATGCATGTTGAATTGCGCTTGGTGCTTCATAGAAGATGAGGCCATTGTGTGCTGGTGTGCTGGGACTGGTGACATAAAAACCTCCCCAAAGCGACACACACACTGATACCTGTTTTGACAGTTTTCCTGAAGATGGAGTGTGGCTAACTTCTTGGTGAGCGTAGAAATGATCACCTGCCATATTTTCAGCCAGTGTAGCCTGGAAGTGAAGGAGAAGAAGACTTTCCACATAAATCTGTGAGAATGTTTTAGAACAGTTTGTACAAGATCGAGGAGAATACAACTGAGGTAGACAAAAGTTGATGTTTGAGATCACTTGCTATCCCTGTGATTTACGCAGTTATTCTTCTTTTGTTGGTGGAAAGACTGTCAGTTTTCATGTTCTAACAATTGAAAAAAAAACCTTTTACTGTCAGTTTTCATGTTCTAACAATTGAAAAAAAACCTTTCTTTTGTTTTAAAGATACAGTGCCTGAACCAATCCACAGGTAACAGCTTTTTTCTCCTGGTTTTGAAAGGCGGGTAGAAAAAAACTGCTTTGATTGCTTACTGAAAATATTGTTAGTTAAGAGCGTTTAGATTTGTGTAAATGTACTTCCAGGGAAAAAACCCACTTTAGGTTGAAATGTATTTTGCTCATGTGTATGTGTTGAAAAATCAGGCACACTACCAAATGCTGATTTTTATTTTATTTTTTTCCTTTTGTCGAAGAGCATGATCTTGGCCATGTAACAATAGTCAAGGGCCTTGCTCCAGAGAACTGTTGAAGGAGAGAGATGGAAGGAAAGACAGAAGAAAAGGTGGGCTGACAATATTCCAGTGTAGGCAGGGAAAACATTGTGCTGAGAATGAAGTTTTGGGCACTCAACCAACTGAACCAGAAAAACCTGGTGAATTGTTCTTCAGTGTGGTGTCTCAATAACTCCCCATGCATACACACAAAACTCCACTGCCTGTCTATACAGGCAGTATCTGCACGAGTATCAGCCTACATATGCAGAAAGAAAGAAAGAAGAGAATGTTGATGGGGAAAAAAAACTATTATAATTTGAATGATACTTTACAAGTATTCTTCATTTCCCCCCTACCCCCCCCCCCATCTCTTCTTCACTGCATTCTGAGTGGCATTACTCCTACCCTGTTCATTCTGGCTTCTGCGCACATAACCACACCCAGCGAGCCGTTACGTTGCTGCCCTATGCTGACGCAAACTGTTTGTATCTGGCGATCATGAGGGCACGCTCAAGAGGAGACCCTGTGGCTGTTCGTTTTAGTGGCGTTTAGAAGTGCCCGTTCTTACCCAGCATATGCAGCGCACCACCTGCTTAGCCCCGTACTGACCCACAATCATTCCTGAGGTGATGGATCAAGCATGGGTGAGGTTTTTCCTCTCTAGGGGTTGTCATCGTGTCTGTCCAACGACGGTCCCCATGGAGTTGCGGACCCTGATGGTTGATTGTTCCTGTTGTGCGTTGTGATGTGTGCAGACTTCGAGGTGCAGTGTCGGGTGACCAACAAGCCCTACGATGTGTTCGGCTGTTGGTACAACAACCAGCACCTCTTCTCTGGCTCGCTCTACTGGACCGGCCACCTGCAGTCCATCTCCGCGCTCTGGCTCAACAAGGTACAGACGTAACGTATGTGTGTAGCCCTCGGACTGCCCAGTATTTCCAGGCTAACCTCCTACCAATGCCAAATGAATTGTCTAGAATACCTACCAGATAATATTCTAGAGAATGAAATGAGCTTTTGAATGTTTGCACAATGACTTGAAAAGGAAAGCCACAGATTTCCAACATCTGAATCACACTAAATATTCAGCGCACGAAGGCAGACACATACATGCCGAGCTGCATCAGCCACCAGATTTTTGGACAAAATTTGATGTGGGCGGCAAGTGCAGGGAATCTTTGGTGATTTTTTTTTTTCAAAGAATAGTTCCCGAGTTTCATAAGTTTATCCGGCACTTTTGAAAATTTGCTAGGTAGTTAGGCATTTGTCAGATTTAAGAAAAAGAAGAAATCCAACCCATGGTAGTGAAAAGGTTAACAATGATTTTTATGAGGCTGTTGAATCTACACTGCTGAAGCCGTATTTGAGGAACAGATTATGGCCATGTAATCACAAATTACCTGTGATGTCATATTGGGGGTTGGTTGTTTTCTTCCTGTACAATACCACAGTTCATGCTAAGGATTGATCAGCTTTCGGTCAATTTAGAATTCGACAAAACAAGTGACAAGACGAATAACACACACACACACACACACACACACACACACACACACACACACACAGAGGTTTTGATAGTCTTACCATGCACACAGTGTCCGCAGAATGAAAAGAACAAGCAGAATATATTGATTATGCTGAAAGTTAATGACTGGTTGAAACCGCAGGAGGGTACCGAGGTACTTACTTGACTTTGTCTCATGGCTTTCCATTTTGTCCCCTAATGGAAAGCTTTCAGGGGAAATGTGTCCCGTGTTGATTGAAGTTTGAACAAAGATCTGAATCTCTGCACACGTCATGTACTGGACATGTAATTGGACATTGTCCTGTGATTATTGGTCAGCCTCTCTTCCATCAGGTTAACATGAATTCCATGTCCAGCACATTACAGGAACGTGGAACAGTGTCTGAAAGCATGCAGAAAGAACAAAGGAAGGTGATAAACACACTGAATTCACGAAATCACAACAGCAATTTGGTTTCGTATCCTGATATCCATGGAAGAGAGGTTGACTGATGTCACAGGTCAATGTTCTAACCTCAGTTTGACATACAGCATTATTTATCAGTACCGGGAAAGATATCATTAGTCAGCCAATCAGAAAGGTCCTTTCATCTATCTTTGTTTTAGAAGCTGAATGCTAATTGATTGGCTGAGACATATGTCATGAAAAGCAAATTATTATGTTTTTTTTTTCTTCTTAAGAAAACTGACCATGGTTTAAGTGTGAAAACTATCAGAATTGTGTCTGGGGGGTCCTGTGACAGATCCTTTCTTTTCTCTGATTGGAGACGTGGGTGTTGCAGGCCTCGCAGGAGGTGGAGTCAGAGAAGGAGTCGGTGATGATGAACCTGTACCGATTCTCCAACGAGAACGCCAGCTCCATTCGGACAGTGATGGTGGCCGATGTGCCCGTGCTGGATGTAAACAATGTCACCTCTTCCGAGGAACTGTCCGGGCGGGAAACCGTGATGGAGATGGAGGACGAATCGTGTGCAACCTTTTCTCAAAATGGAGACAACTTTAGCGACGTGGAAGATGAGAACAGGAATAACAACTGTGTGGAGGTTGTATGTAACTACAGCCAAGATGGAGGGTTGGACAGGGAGAGAACTGAGGATAATGCCGACCTGGAAGTAGACGGTGAGGTGAGGAATTCTTGTGATACGTTGAATGGGGACGTACGTCATCAAGTGACAAACGGGCCTCGCATGGTGGCGACATCGACAGAAAGCAGGAATGTGTCGTTCAGTTCACTATCATGTGCTGGTCACGTAGGCCAGGGCAGTTCAGGCAAACCGTTGACGAAAAACACCTGGTGGGCCAAGGGAGATAATGTACGGATGTGTGTCCAGGAATCGAGGACTGACCTCCCTTCCTCCCCTGTCAAAGCCTGCTACCCCTTCGGCTACTGCTGCCCGGAAAAGAAGTTGCGCTATTCCACCGCAGCCGAACACGAACTGGAAGCAATGGACGCCCAGGGCCAGATGGGCTTCCCTTGCGACTCGGACTCCTCCTCCTCGTTTTCGCCCAATGTGCGCTCTCTCACCTCCTCGCCCAGCATGGAGACGCCCTCCTCAAACGTGCACAGCCCCCGCACAGACACAGGTCCGACATCCCCCGCCTGACCCCCTCCCTCCCCCGCCAAACGCTGCGGACGGAAAAGCTGCTCATCTTCACCATGGGGGACGAGACGTACACACCGCACCTGGTGGGCTTCAAACGCGTCCAGCTGAAGGATATCGTGGGCAAGGAGGAGGCCGAGAGGAGGATGGCGGCCGGGGAGGAGGAGGGGGAGGAAGAGGATCAGCGGGTACTTCTGCCCAACGTGGAACACAACCTGCAAGGCGTGAACCTGCCACCCACCCAGGTGGACCATACCATCAACCTGAAGGGACACATTGTGGGCATGGCCCTGTCTCCCGACCATAGGTAAGTGTAGGTAAAGCAGACCTGTATACCCTTACGATTTTGACGTAATTTTTACGGAAAAAAAAAATCGAAATTACAGTAATTACAGCAAAAAAAAGTAGGGGGGGGGGGGGGAGGGAAGAAAATTGTTAACGTGAAGTTTAGTCTGCTACTGTTTCAGTCAAAAGCAATAAGAAGACCTTTCCCAGTGTGCCTTGCGTCTTTCACTTTGTCAAAGATGGCGATGAAGCAGTGTTATATGCGCCAGTGGCCGGCTCTTCTAAATCTTCAAAAGTTTCGAAAGTATTGCAATTATGAAAATTACAGGTTTTTTTTTTTAATAACAGGCTTTTGTCTGATATATTACAGGTACACAAATTTAGGGTAAACAGATCTGGGTAGAGAGATGACGATGACGTGAACGTCTTAGGAGATGAATCCTATTCTGTTGTGGAGCCTACTTGGGCATTACAAAAGAAACTTCTACCTATCGTTCACAGGAAAACTGTCTATGTAGACCTGTGTTTTGGTTTTGTTCTGTTTTATCATCTTAACAAAAGAAAGTAATCTTGCCAAATTTATGAGATGGGGGTGGGGTGGGGGTGGGGTGGGAGGTGAAGCGCCAAGATGGTTGAAGATCATTAGTGTGATTCCCCCGAAGTCGGAGTGTGGCTGCCCATGTGGCGGGGTAATCAAAAACGGTCACACACGTAATGTTCTCATCCCAGCTGATGCATTTGTGCCATAGTGTTCAAATACTTCGGCTGTTCGGATGATCCCTGGAGTCTTTTAGCCAGGGTATGAAAACAACAACAACAACATTAGTGTGATTTTCTGTGTACAGGGTGCAATATGAGATTAGATGCACCCATTGAATTGAAAGTAAAAGTCACTTTTAGCAGGCTGTTAGGCACTGGGTGCCAGCAGGATGCAGCCGTTAACATCACTCATTCAGCAGACTGAATTTATATGTTACAAATGTAAATGGTCAAAAGGAGACTCATCTCTAACACAGGCAATCATTCAGTTATGCAGTGAGAAATTTCAGGAGACACAGCACTTGTTGAACAGACAGAAAAGACATGACTAAGTTCTAGAAAACGTGAAGAAAAGGGGTACTTAGTTGTCAGTTTTGTGTCAGCAGAAGACTCAGAGTCGTCCAATTCTTCGAAGTCTGATAGGAACAGTGAAAGTACAGCTTTGCTGATAGCATTGTGGTCAGATTGAGTTTCAGTTTCGATATCAGCTGAGTCGTCCGCTTCTAGCTACTGTAGTTGGCTTCCAAGTTGGCAGAGTTGTTTGATCTGCATTGCACTTGCAGGATGCAAGCTTTCTCCCCGTGCTGCTTTCTCCCCACGGATTTGTTTACTCCGACTTCTAATGTATTTTCTCAATTCCCTTTTTCTTATGACACTTCAGTAGTGCATCATATGCCATTTGCTTCATTTTGGGCTTAATGCCAACTGACAGAGAAGTAAATTGCTGTGCCGTGAATCTTTCATATTTGAGCAGTCACAAGACTGATGGTAAAACCAAGTTTGAATACATTTTCCTGATTCCTGTTTTCTTATGACACTTCAGTAGTGCATCATATGCCATTTGCTTCATTTGGGCTTAATGTCAACTGACAGAGAAGTAATTGCTGTGCCATGAATCTTTCATATTTGAGCAGTCACAAGACTGATGGTAAAACCAAGTCTGAACATATTTTCACGATACCTGTGACACTTCATAGTGCTCATATGCATTACTTCATTTGGGCATATTGCCGACTGAAAGAGAAGTGATTTGCTGTGTTGTGAACCTTTTCCTCTTCAAGCAGTCACAGGAGTCACAGCAGTCACGGTGGTAAAACCCATGTGGCTTGATGTCATAGGTCATACTGGAAGCGGATGTCGGATATTCATTATTACTATTATGACTGATTTAGCCCTGTTTCACGTTTTTTATGGGCCTTAGTTTAGAGACTTGTTTGAACTTCAGTATCAGATACTGATGTCGTATTTTGATGAGCTGAAAGGTGCAGTCACAAAATTAGGTGCTGGGGTCATCATAGGGAGAAGTTGTGCCATGTGCGGAAAGTAATGTCTTTTAATCTTTGATTTCTTTCATACGGTGACTTCTTGTGTAGAGTGTGTTTTAGCACAAAAAGGACAGTCTTGAACAAACAAGGACAACTCTTTCTCCCATGGTGAGAAGTGGCACGCCCATAACTCCATGCAAATGCTGCCTATGGCACCAATCGGCCTCTCAGAATGCACACACAATGCACACCAAACAAGGAGAGGTCCTTATAAAAGGATGTTCTCAAATGACAAGAAGGGCAAGTCTCGCTCCCATGGTAACACAGTTACCCCAGGGAATGCTGCGTACCACACCAGTTTCCTTCTGCAGATCCAGACATAAAGCGCACGGAGCAAACGAGGAGACGTCCTCATGAAAGGACGTGCTAACTCCAAGCTTGCTCATAGTGATATGTGTGACTGTCCTCCATGAAACCAGTCTTAATCTGATTTTTCTTTTCTTTTCTTTCTTTTTTTTGTTGTTGTTGAGTTTTAAGACAACTTATTATTTTGATGTAAAGATGAATGTGCTGGGACAAACAGAAGAGAGCTATGGCCGATTGAAGATTGTGACAGTGCTGATCAACATCTTCAGAAAACAGCTTCTACTTTTTGCAATAGTCTCCTGCATATTTGCCACAGCCTATTAAATTTGAAAAAAAAATCTGATTAATTTAGTGTATGGTTTAAAGCCAATGAATACTGCCACATGAAAATTCAGGGTGTAAGGGATATGTTTTTGAAAGCAAGATGTCCCAGATTGATCCACACCATCAATTTTGCCTTCTGATGAGCAAATGGCCCATACGAGCTAATACTGGTTTGGTGCGAGGTTGTCACACGCACACGCGCACACACACACCACACACACACACACACACACACACACACACACACACACACGTTGGTCTGTGTCTCTCTGTGTGCGCGTTTGCCTTTCTTTTTGTGTTTTCCAGTCAGTGGTGCAGTATGTGTTTTTAAAAGCATCCTACATTCATGAAATGGTTTAGAATCAATTACGTACCTGTAATAAGTTGTCAGAGAGTAGTTTCAGGATTGCATCTTGTCTTGTGATAACTTTAAGTACAGCTGGGATGGCCACAATTTGATTTTGGAATTGGGGGGTTCTTCCTCTCTTGCTTGTCTTTGTCAATCTTTTAATCTTGTTTCTTCTGTAGTGTTACTTGGGAGGGGTAAGGTGAGGGGGTGGGGCTTATAACTCCCCCCCCCCCTTCCCTTTCCTCTCTGCCCTCACCCTGTACCTTCTGTTGTACAGACCAAGCATTATTTTTTGTATGCATAGCAATTTACTCATCAGTTAAAAAAAGTATTATTTTTGTTAATAACTCGGTTTTATTCTAAACGTTTCTTGAAATGAAATTGACTGATTTGTTTTGTCTGGTTATCAAAGTCCACTAGTGGTTCACGCTGTAGTTGATGTTACTCTGATGCTAATACTCTCAGTCATTCTGTGCCATCTTCATTGGCCTCTTTCCTTTGAACTGTCTGCCAGGTATTTGTACGTAAACAGTCGGCAGTGGCCAGAGAATTACCACATCGAGTCAGTGCTGGAGCCGCGCCCATTGCCCAGGAAATTGACATTCACGTCATCGACCTCGTGACCTTTCAGGAGGTGGGAAAGGTCATGAGGTCGCACAAAGCTTTCACTCCCAACGATGAGTGTTTCTTCCTCTTCCTAGACATCAGCAAGTTGTATGTGGCCAGGTAAGTCCTCAGTTATTGATCAGTGATTGGACCGGTGTTGTTTGATTGCTTGCTTGTTGTACAGGGGTGGGGGGAAGGGGGATTTTTGTCTTCTGGGCTAGGGAAGGGGGTACAGGTGGAGGAGGAGTGAGATGTGTAATTTTTTGTTAATAAGTTGTGAAATGGAGTCTGATAAGGAACATATTATCAAATGGGGATCAGGGCTTGTTTTGATCATGTGTCGTAATTTTTTCTTGATGATCAGTATGGACAGATCTCCATTCCACGGTACTAAACTTTTTCACGACACCTGAAGAATGGGACAGTTGAAGTGATGAAATAATTTGAAGTGGTTACTTAATCCCCTTTGGCTTTTTCAATCACCTGCTGACCCCGGTGCTCCTTCTCAGATACTGTTAAAACATATACCTCAGATGCTTCTGTCTATTCTGCTGAACTGACTGCTCTGGTTCTGGCATTGAAGATAATTTCACATCTACGAAGAGGGATTTTCTGGTTTTGTCGGATTCGCTGTCAGCTTTGGAGGCCATAGCTGGCCGCAACCTTCAGCATCCAGAACTTTTACATTTCTTTGAACTTTTTAGCAAGTTGAAAGCGGATGGTTACAACATTATTCTGGCTTGGGTTCCTGGTCATGTTGGCATCGGCGGGAACGAAATGGTTGATCGTTTAGCCAAGAATGCCACAAGAGAGAAACTGTCCAACATTTATATCCCCTGCTCAGATGTGAAACCCAAAATTAACGATTATGTGAGAGACCTCTGGCAGGAGGATGGAACACACAGACGAATAACAAACTCTTTCAGATCCGTCCAAACCTTAAGGACTTCCTCCCATCTACATCTGGTGGTCGTAAAGAGGAAACGGTTCTGTGCCGGCTGCACACCGGCCATTCGTATTTTACTCATTCCTACCTTTTAAAGAGTGAAGAAGCTCCGTGGTGCATTCCATGTCATGTGCCACTCACAATGAAACATATTCTTTTAGAGTGTTGGGACTTGCACGATGTGAGACACAAACATTTTACAGCGGAGTCCATGAAGATCCTGTTCAGGGATGTCCGCCTGACGTGATCCTTGGGTTTTTGAGAGAGATTAACATTTTTCATCTGATTTAAGATTTTACGGAAGAAAGATTTTTAACGAAGTTTCTGGTGCGTTTCTAGAAGATGTTATTGAAAGTGATGTGTGAACGGTTTTTTTTTTTATTTTAATTTTTATTTTAAATGACTGGTGAGTTGATTTTAACGTGGTGACAGCCCTGATGTGGCCCTTTGCGGTCGGCTGGGCTATAAGCAACATTATTATTATTATTATTGGGACTGTTCCATGTGCGGTAGTTCTTCACTCCCACATTTCTCACTGTGTTCAGTGGAGCGGAAGACCGGAGAGGCTACCTATGGGACCGCCACTACGGTGTTCACCTCCACTGCTTCCCACACAACGACGTCGTCAACAGCGTGGCCTTCAACCCCCGCGACCAGGAGATGCTGGTCACCGTCAGCGACGACTACACCATCAAGGTGTGGAGGTCACGGCGCCAGATGCGTCGCCTGCAGCCGCTCATTCCGCAGAAAGAGTGCCAAGAGTAGAAGTCAGAAACATTTTCAGATCAGCTGAGATGTCTGTCTAGAGGTAAGGTCAGTCGGCAGAAAAGCTCTTAAGATAGCAGATGCTTATTTAGCAGTAGGGTACCTAGTAAGGCCAGTAGGAGGAGAAATTCTTAAGAGCATCAAGACATTTATTTAGAGGAAGTGTGCCTGTTGAGGCATATGGGGGAAATACAGTTAAGATCAGGAGATGTGTATTTAGAGGAGGGCACCGAGTAAAACCAGTACTTAGGTGTAAAAGCTGTTGAGATCTGCGGAGATGTTTATCTACAGCCAGGATGCCTGCAGCATGGCCGCCTTGTTGTGGTGGTGTTGCTGTGATGTGAACTTGGACCCAGTGCCCCACTGATCAGTGAAGGTGATCGCTGTTGGCTGTGTCACAAGTGGATGTTGTACCTGAATCCAGCCAGAAGGTGATTAATCCTCAAGGAACGCTTTCAGCCAGGTGCTCGTAGTCCTTCCTTTTCCTAGCGTTCTGCCACTTATCGTCAGGATCTTGTACTGTGACAGATCATGGAAGGATTAATGGAATGCCCTGTGTGTGTCTGCACCCTGTGTAAACCCAGCGCAGGCTTCCATGGGTGGTGCAGGATTGCTCCCAGCTGGTTTTGTTTGGCACGTGAGGACAGTACTTCTCTGGGTCCCACCCCCACCTTTGGGTGCATCATTTTCTTGTCCTGTGTCTGCAGGATCTGCACAGTGACAGACCATGGAGGGATGGTGGGATTCTCGTGCGAGATTGATGAGTGAGAGTCTCTAGGGTTACTCTTCCACTGCACTGCCAGCTAAGTTTATTCATGATGTGATGTCACATCTGTTGTTTCTAAACGAGTCTTGAGGTGTAACTGACCCTGCTTTTTTCATCAGTCCTTTCCTTGAGTTTCCTTGCTTGAATGATAATGTGGAAATGGGGGCGGATGGTGGTAGGAATGGTGACCATGCTCGTCAGGCGTGTACAGTCAGAACGTTGCTAGAAGCTGTCGCAGGCGACAGGGGTTCCTGATTCTGCCAGGGGGCGGCATCAAACCTTAACTTATGGCAGTGTGCTGAAGTTCTAACTCTGGCACCGTGCCTGCAAGGTGTGATACGCCAACAACTGATTAAACTTCAGGATGCAGAAGTTGGGGTTTTTTGTGTGTTAAATTTATGTATATATTTTCGAGGGTTGACTGCCCGAACCCAGTATCTCACATACATATATATAGAAGAGAGATACTGGGTTCGGGCAGTCAGCCCTCGTTTTTTTTTTTTCATATGCATATGTGAGCTTCAGTCTAAGAAAGATAGCACAGACATTTTTTTTCCCCATAGGCTAAAATCAGTGCTGTTTTCTCGCTATTAATGTTGTTTTACAGAGAGGTGAGACATTGCTGTTTAGGGTGACAAGTTTTCAGAATGAAGGCAGTTGTCATTTTGAGAGATCAAACTTGGGGCAGGGGAAGGATTTCACTTTGAAAGTATGTATATCAATGGGACATTACCTTGATGAACAGATGATCTGTTTCTCCAAGTGGTTTCGCTGATGGACAGCACAAACGTCTAAAATGAGAAAGTGTACCTTTCACACTTTTTCCACCTGAGAATTCAGTGACACAGTTGAGAGAATTGTAGAAGTCTACAAGAAGCACTCATTCAAAAAAAAAAAAAATTCTTAAAACATTTTGTTCAGTGGATGAATAAATTTAACATTTAAATCATGTTCAGCTTGCAAGCCACTGTCACTTTGTGTAAGTAACTGTGAAAGTATGGCCAAAAGAGGATACCATGAAACGACGAGGAGTCCAGTTTGATAATGTAGCCAGGGAGTGAAAAACATGCGTCAGTCATCCAGCAACGCCCCCCCCCCCCTCCCCCCCACTTTCTTCTTTCACTGACAAAGTGGTATTGAGGACAGTGCAGCAGACACAGGATGCACAGCATGCTGCTGCTTGGTTTTCATGGTCTCTTAGCCATCCTCATGCCCTTCCAATGGCCAGAGGAGAATGTATGGTGGTAGCCATCTTCTCTCCACGAGTCCTGGTCTGTGCTGAGTGCTTTTGTGCCTCGTTATGCACTTTGCAAAGCCGATCATGAAATAAGACTTCTTACTCCATCTGAATATCATGGTAGTCAGTCATTCTGTGAAGATCATTAAAGTACTGCACATACACACAAAAAAAGAAAGAAAAAAAAAGAAAGCAAGTTTCAATGATTATATTAATAACAGTATTTAGAAATTAGCTCATGGTCTTCAGCACACATTCTCTTTTCTACTAAAAATGATGCGTCACACCAGGGATCTAATTGTTACACACTTCCCTGTCCAGATGCAGTTGTTGTACGCTGAAAGAAAACAATGTACAACAAACAAGCAGGGTGGCTCTTGCTCCCCCAAGAAAACAAATATACGTCCGTAACTCCAAAAGAATGCTGCTTACGACACTAGCAGATATGACAGCACAGAGCACACGCAACAAACAAGGAAACATCTTGTTGTGTGTCCTCTGTGCTGTCGTATAGGTTTGCTAGGCGATTTGGTGTCGTAAGCAGCATATTTACTTTCGAAAACAATGTAATCCTCTCATTTCCCAGTTGTGCTGCCCGCCCATGCTGTCTCCTACCTGTAACAGCAAGTGGAAAAGAGGAACAGGTCTGACTGACTGACGCCTCTTGAGTTCCTACTTTTCGTGAAGGAGCTCATGGCTTGGGGCGTCCGTCCGACCAGAAAATGCACAAAGCCTTACATTTGGATTTAAGATCCTCGATGGTTGGCAAGCTGGTCGTGGCATTTCGCTGCGAATGCTTTTTCTAGCTCTCACTCTTCTGTACAGAATGCCGTTAACTCCCCTTAGGAACGGTTTAAAAAAAAAATGGCACAATGAAAATTGCCCGCGCGAGTCGTGTTCTCCAACCCTGTGAAGAGTGAGCTCCCTTTTTGAGTTTGCCTCTGATCACTTTCCCCGAGTTTTTGTGTTCAGTTTTCCTGGTTTTGTGGCATGTTTACTCGGGAGAGGTTGCAGGTTGTCCTTGCATATATGTGTGAAATCTTGAGGAGGTCCTGTCAGGGTCTTTGTATATCATGGCTTGAAGCATGAGGCAACCCTTATATGAGTGTAATGTTTTTCAACTAGAAGTGAGCCAAGGATTGTCAAACATGACGTGATAAAAAAAAAAGTGGTTAAAAAAAAGAGCTAGCTGTTTTCAGGATCTCTCTGGTTAGTGTTGATGTTATGGTGATGGGTGAATCGTGGGATGTCCAAGACGTGAACAGTACGGACAGAAATGGTGGAGGTAATGTTGCTTAAAGCCCAGCCGACCGCCAGGGGCCATATCAGGGCTGAGAAATGGTGGAAGTTATTCGTAATGTTATATAACCGAACATGAGTTCTTTTTTTTTCCCCCGAAGAATTATTATTAAATGTGATAAAACGGCATAGTTATGAATACATTTTTACATCATTTCTCAGAGGTTCCGTTAGACCGGCATATGCCGGTTTTTACCGGTAAATATTTGCCTTGTACCGAAAAAAATAAAAGCCGCCGGTACCGTGTACCGGCAGAACATCTGAGCGCTTTGACTTCCTCTATCCCTGCACTGTCTGTCTCACCGCCTGTCAGCGGGTGAGCGGGGATGGCAGGCAGGAAATAAGCCATGCCATGCCGACAACAATACATCTGACATCACTCCTTTCCCCTTCCTTTCAGTCCCAGGACCTTTGCCCCCTTTTTTTTTCAATGGACAGCGCTGATTACTACAGCACTCGCGTCAAAATGGACGGTTCCATTTTTCTTTGAGAACCCCAGGTTCCCTAGCGTGTTGCCAAAGTTCGTGCCTTTTACACGTCATCGGACGATGCTTACTTAGTCACGTAGACCAAAGTTTCATTGTCTGCTCTCTGCAAAAATGTCGCACCAGCGTTCATTACACTCGTTTTTTTCAACGAACCGTCCATCAAGCGACAGTCGTTCGACTCCTTCTGAATCTGTGACGTCTTCAACGTCAGAAGCCGAAACGCTGGTACCCACGAAACGACAGAGGACGATTTGGTTGGTTGGTTTGGTTTTGTTTTGTTTTGTTTTGCTTTTTGTTTTCATTTATGATTTTTTTGCATGTTACTCTCTCCGTCGACTTTTCTGTTGAGTTCAGTTGACTGAAGGCTGTCACTGACAAGCCTGTTACGTGCTATCCGTGTCGGTAGGCCGCTCGCTATCGCCCGTTCGCGGTGACCCAGAATCACGGTTGAGTGTGTAGTGCATGGCAGGCAGCCAAGCGCGGTACCGGCTGATTTAAGACTTGGTACCGGAAATTTTTGTTGTTGTCGGTTTCCAAGTACCGGCAAAGTCTATAGTCTAGCGGAACCTCTGATTTCTGCATGCATCACTTCTTCCTTGGAGGTGTCCACGTGGTTTGTGCAAGACAGCTTGTTGTATCTGCTGGTGATGAAATGGACTGGTATTATCTCCACTTTTATAAGTCTTTCCAGTCTCCACAAGTTTATGTGTGTGTGTGTTTGTGTGTGTGTGTGTGCGTGCGAGCACGCGTGCACACACACGCGTGTTTGTGTAATGGAGAAAGACGCAAAGAGTGGGAGCTTTTGTTAATGGGAATATAAACGTAAACTCGTGTTATTCTTTTTACTATTTTTGTTTATTCTGCCCGGGTAGAGATAATGATAAGTTTTTCATCTTATGAGTAATCAGACTAATCACTCTTCGATATTCTCTACTTGCACACTGTACTGGAAATTTCTGAGGATTTTGTGTGGTTTGATGTTTCTATGTCTCATGAGGGGTGGCGTGAGTGGTTCCCCTGCCTCCTCCCCAAAGGGGCGCTCTGTACATGTTGCGAATGTTGTTGAGGGTGGATTTCATTTTTACCATGGACATGCCCAAGACAGGATTCGGTAAGAAAAAAAGTCTCTGTGGAATGTCAAGCAGAAATTGTGATGCGGTTTTTGCAATTTCTCTTCAGTAGATGATATAAGTTACTGCCACTTTAACACAGGTAACGAAAGACAGATTTGTGTGTTCACTAGATCATTGCTATGTTTTTTGTTGTTGTTGTTTTTTTTTTTTTTGGGGGGGGGGGGGGGGGGGGTCTAAATTGAAAAAAAAATTGTTAATATTTGATCAGTTGTGTTTTCTGTTTTCTTCTTCAGTTTAGAAGTATGAACTGTATGTTGTTTCCTTCATACCAGAAGCATGACTGTGTCAAAGTGGAAATTTGTTTTTTTTAATTTTTTTATTATGATGATTTCCCGTTGTATAATCGTCATAACTATGCTTACAACTTTCCTTCATTGTTAGACCCCACTAGAATAACTGTATGCTGCTACACTTAATACCCTTACCCCCTCCCCCCTATCCCCTCTCTGAGACTCTCTCTCTCTCTCTTCCTCCACAAGAAAGTAGGCATACAGCTGTTAGGTAAAATAAAATTTGTGATATATACACCTTCAACACAAATGTTTCAGTGAGTGTCTCTTACATTCCTTGGCCGTGTTAACGAGACTGAATTTTCCTCTTCAGTATACCTTGTTTATAGCCCAGCAGACTGCCATGGGTCATATCAGAGCTGGTTTACTACCGCTGTTTGTTGTGTTGTTGTTGTCGTACCTGGCTAAAAGACTCCAGGGATCATCCAAACAGCCAAGTACTTGAACACTATGATACAAATGCATAGCTGGGGATGGGAACATTACATGTGTGACCTTTTTTGATTACCCGGCCACATAGGCAGCCACACTCTGACTTTGGGGGATTTGGAGACTGATGGTGTTATGCTAGGAGCTTGCACAACTGAAGACAATCCCCGCATAACTATGCAGAGCATAACAACATTTTGATGTAGGCTTGGTGTTCTAGCCTATGTCAATTGGCCTGACACGGCCTTAAGCCAAGGCGGCTACCGCTGTTTCACACCAAAGATTCTTTAAATCACAGCACACACTTTACAACATCCATGATACAACAATAACTCTAATTGTTCTGATGTGTTCTGCAGAGAAATTCAGCAGTATGTAAAGACAGTAGGCATTCTCCACAGTGGCAAGACTTCTGCATTATATATTAGCTGCTGCTGTTGTTCACTCGCGCATCCAAAAAAACGGCATAAACAATCTTTTTGGGGGAATGTTCGTACTTTTTTGGTGGAGGCTGACAAAGCTTTCTGCTGTCAGCCATCTTGGAGAGTGTCTGTTTGTGTCGGTTTGTGATGTTTGTTTATGTTTGTTTCGTCTGGAAAGAGAGTAAATACACCTTGGCAAGGCCTCTGCGTTTACTAGTGGCTGCTGTTGTTCACTCAGTCATCCAAAAAATGGGCATTATCAATCTTTTTAAGAATGTTCCAACCGTTTGGTTGAGACTAAGTAGCCTCTGATGTCAGTCATTGTGAGGAGTCTTTTGCCGCCCAGAAATTCAACTGCCGTGAGTCTGAAAATCAAATTTTACAGGAGACGCAAAAAAAACCAAAAAACCGATTTACTGTCCCCACGGATATACTGTGAGCTGAGTTGCGGTACAAGTATTTTGATTACAGCTTGTTTAGTTTTAGGATAATGTGATTGAGACTTGGCTACATTATGCCCCTTGGCCCACTCTGAAAGTATACTTAAAATTTCAGAACTGCAAAAGATTGGAGTAAGGCAGTTGTATTTCTGGGCAGTGATTTGTTTGTGTCATTTGTTATGTCTGTTTACAGTGATGTCAGTTTGAGATGTCCATTTACAGTGGTGTCAGTTTGAGATGTCCGTTTACAGTGGTGTCTGTTTGAGATGTCTGTTTACAGTGGTGTCAGTTTGATATGTCTGTTTACAGTGGTGTCCGTTTGAAAGTTTGTTTACAGTTGTGTCAGTTTGAGATGTCTGTTTACAGTGGTGTCAGTTTGTGATGTCCGTTTACAGTGGTGTCAGTTTGAGATGTCTGTTTACAGTGGTGTCAGTTTGTGATGTCTCTTTACATCGGTGTTTGTCGATCTGCAGAAGAGTGAAAACAGAATCACTGGGCGCCAAACGAAGGAACAAACAAATCATAAAATAAACACAATGCATTTCCATCTGATGCTATTTCAAGCTTTCTTCTCCCCTTCAATCTCCTTCAGTTCCGTTCGTAATTTCAGTTGTTTCTCACAAATTTCACCCAGATGGGAGAGTTAAGTGACTGTTTGTTCTTTGTTTTCATTGTTTGAGTGTTCTTTGTCCTGCTTGAAGAATATTCAACAAAGTCGAAAGACGTGTTTGTTTTGTTGTTTGTTCCTTCGTTTAGTAGCCCAGTAAAATTGTTTTTTACTCTTGTTTTAATTTTTGCCTGCGTTATCCCCCTTTGAAACGTCTGAAGAAGACTTATGGATTGTGAAAATTCACTTGTTGGTCTTGTGCATACATTGAGCATTTCTTATAACTCTGTTGTATGTTTGTTCTGACTGAGGCCAAAGCCTGGTTTGTATGGCAGTTACATTCTTCAGGCCACAGACTGGGGTTAAAAGGTCGGTGTTGTTTTCAGATCGAGTCTTCTGGCGCCAGTCTGTGTGAATGCTGTCATGAATTGAGTTACTGTTTCTCTTAAATCTTACAACAGTGAGACTGTGCATGCGCAATTTGAAGCTCCTATGAATGTGCAGAGGTATAGAATGTTGGTGTGTGTGTGTGTGTGTGTGTGTGACCCATGGGTGTGGGAAGCACTCATGCTCTTTTGTTTATGTGGAGCATGTACAATTGACATCCCTTTGTTGAGACTATTGCAAATGAATTATCTGTATTTCTGTTAAATGAAATATATGTGTGGGCTTAGCTGGGATATGTGACTCTCTCTGGTAGTGAATAACTTAGAATATATTTAGGATCTTGATTACCATCAAATATTTGTCACAAAAATGATTCTTTTTTTTTTCTAACTTAGTTTTGAGGTTACTGATTTCCTCTTTTTTGCTGCAGGAAATTCTCAGAATGCCCTGCCTTTTTTCACCCAGGAATAAACACAAAATCTGAATGAAAACTTTGTATGAAATATATTTGAAGCAGAAAATTGATGGGAAATGGATACTCAAGAGTGCTACCTATCGTTTTTCTCACCCTCCATTGCACCTTCACTCCCAATTGCAGTCATAACTTTTTGTTTGTTTAATCTCCATGAAGTTGGAATGCCTGAATGTCAAAGGTTAAAAAGTCCATGCCTGAAGGTCAAAGGTTGAAGTCCCATCGCCCGATGGTGGCAGGGGCAGTGAATTGTTCCCGTGTTAGAGACTTGTGTTTAGAACAATGTGCTGTGAACCGTGGAGCCCATGCCGCCTTCTGCCACCATAACCCTGGCTTCCCTGAACTGAACCAGGTAGCCGTTTATGCTGTCCCATTTACTGCTTGCTGGACTGAGTAGTTTTTCTAGATCTTCTTCTTCTGTGGTGGGTCATATCTTGGAAACCTGCACTTTGGCAGGTCAGATCAAGTTTTCTGTGGTGTGTGTATGTGTGTGTGGCGAGGGGTGGGGTGGGGTGGGGTGGGGGCGGCTTCTCCTCAGCTCAAGACGGAGTAGTCCTACCCTGTGAGCCGCACAGGGGGATGGTTTGTTCACTGGGTCGTCATCATTCCCAGGGCAGAAAGTTTACAGCACAGCTCTTTGATCGCATGATGCTCGTCATAGGACATGCAAGGTACTTCAGTGGGTGATAACAGTGCCACCTGTCGTCCTGCCCCGTCCTGCTGGGAACATGCCGGTTGGTCCGGGACTGCTTGTTTGGCAGGGCAAGCGTGACTTGTATTGCAGCCAACCTTCATATCTGGTGGTATCCCCTCCCTCCCCTATGGCCTCCCGAGGACTGGTTGAGGATGTCGCCCCTGCTCCAAGTTCAAGATAAAAAAAACCACAGAATCAGGCATTGCAGTTTCCTGTAGATTTAAAAAAAGGGGGAAAAAATGATTACAACTGCAGTAGAGAGGGTGGAGGGAAGGGGTGGTGGTGGTGGGTGTGGAAATTGCAGTGCTCAAGTGCACCTGCTTTACATAGGAAACTCAATTTGTTACTTTGATTATTTTCAACAAGTTTTCATTCAGATTTTATCAGTAGAAGGAAAAAAAGACCAGGGAGTGAGAATAGCATTCTGAAGAATTCCAGCACCAAAAAAAAAGAGAAAATCAACTGAAAGAAAAAGAAAAAAAATAAGCCGAAAGAAAAAGGGGAAAATCAGCTTAAAAGGGGACATCTGACATCTGAAAAATCCACCCCTGCAAGGGGTTCGAACTTGGAGCCGTCAACTTTGCAGCTGAGATGATCACTCCAAACACTTCACCACACGCTATTGATCTAGATGAAAGAGTTTGATACTAAATTTTGTTTTGAGTACTTATGATAGATACCACTGCTGGGTTTTTTTTTTCGCTTTTAGTTCATAATGATTTGATCGAGTAGGTTGATAGTTCATAATTATGATTTGATGGAGTAGGTTGACAGTTCATGATTATGATGTAGTTTCTAGTTCGCTCGTTCTACGAGCAGAGAACAGCAGTGCCGGTGGAGTGACAGTGAGAATGGCTTGCAGTGTGGTGGGTTTCTAGTAGCAGTAGAGCATGACATCTTTTTTTTTTTACCATACCTTTCATTTTGTCTTTTTCACTTTCCTGCCATCCCCCTTCTGTTTACTGGCCAAACATAACACGGGCCACCGAGCTTTCACACCCAGCTGTGTTTTTGTCAAGTGGTTAACTGCAAGAAGCAGAAAGTGGATATTTGTATTTTTCTATTCCAGATGAGACTGGGATGTATACATTTATTCCAGTCGATTCTGACCTGCCTCGTGCGTCTCCTATTCCAGCTGTCACTGGCACCATGAAGAGCCGTTATGTCGAAGCGTTTTATTACTGTGTTTCAGCGAGTAAGGGACAGTGTGGCTTTTAAAGGTGAATCAATGACTTTATGTGATCTGTTCATTTATGCTGTTTGTGCTGCATTAGTGTATTGTTTCACATGAGGTTTGTGAAGTCAATGCTTGTTCAGTGTATGACGTGTTTCATTGTGCGCACATTGAAACCCGAAATTAAAGATCCTTGGATGAAAAGACTGGTTTCTCTGTGTCTCTGCCGTCTGGCAATTCTGTTTGTACCTTCATCTTTTCTGTCACTGTCTTGAACTCTTGCTTCTGTCGTTTGTCTGTACAGTTTCATAGCTACTGTGTCAGGTTTTTTTTTTCTTTCCTTTAAGTCAGGTTAGTTTAGCACAGAAACTCCAGGTCAGTTTTAGCACAGAACTCCTGGTCAGTTTAGCACAGAACTCCTGGTCAGTTTAGCACAGAACTCCAGGTCAGTTTTGCACAAACTCCTAGTCAGTTTTGACAGAACTCCTGGTCAGTTTTGCACAGAACTCCAGGTCAGTTTTGCACAGAACTCCAGGTCAGTTTGCACAGAATCTGGTCAGTTTTGCACAGAAACTTCTGTCAGTTAGCAAAAAACTCTGGTCAGTTTTGCACAGAACTCCAGGTCAGTTTTGCAAGATCTCCAGGTCAGTTTTGCACAGAACTTTCCCGTCAGTTTTGCAAGACTCCTGGTCAGTTTTGAACAGAACTCCAAGTCAGTTTGCACAGAACTCCAGGTCAGTTGAACAGAACCAACTAGTTTTGAACAGAACTCAGGTCCCGTTTTGAACAGAACTCCAGTCAGTTTTGAACAATTCCATGTCAGTTTGGACAGAACTAGTCAGTTTTGAAACGAATTAATGTCCATATTGGATACTCAAACTGTCAAGGGCCACCTGACAAGTGTTCATGATGAAATCCCTTCTTTTCGTCGACATTTATCTGATAATTTTATATTGCTCTTATCCTACCTCTATGTCCAGTGGTAGTTAAGCATGTGATGTTGACCAGATTTCATTAAATTAATGGATTTCAAACAATGTAGACAGTTTAAGCAACTTAATTGTTGCAACACATGACATACACACAACTTCTTACAGTGGCTGAGATGATCATTTATGTCAATAAACATACACCTTAACATGCGAGTATTACCATCCTGTAAATACACGCACACACACACACACACACAGAGAAATGATCAAGGTCAAAGATCAATGTAAGCCTAAACAGATCATTGCTTGTATTAAAGAGGAATGGTTGAGCGGTCCTAATCTAATCACAGCGACTTGCTACTATAATGCTAATCAGCGTTCCCATTGTCATCAGCCTGTTCTTGAAGTGGCGCAGTTCTTGACAGCCATGGTGTGTGTAGTATTTCTGAAAACTAACGTCAACTCTGCTGACCTTGAATGCTGACAACGAAATGGAGGTATTGAAATGGCCTTCAACTTTCGGCTGAAAAAGCTACATGGATGATGGGCAGTCGCACTCGCTGTTCGAACACATCTGGCTGGGAAGAGGCATGGGGTGGGGTGGGGGTGGGGGGGGGGGGAGGTTGTTCATGTCTTACCTGTCAAGTGAAATGGATTCTGCTGTCTGGTTATCTTTTTACCAGATTTTGCTTTGGACAATTCCCTTCTTTTCCTTTTTTTTTTTTCCTGTGCTAAACACATGCTGCACACACGACCATGGTTTACCCTCTCGTCTGTACAGTGATGCGTAACATAATCTGCCAACCTTCTGAAGTCAAAATTCAGGAAACGAGTGATAAAAGGGGGTGGGTGGAATGGAAAGGGGGCAGCTCAGCTTTTGACCGAAAGCATTTCCGACCCCCTTACGTTTCTTGTGAAAAAAGTGGGATTTAAAAACTAAAATGCATTTTACATTCATGTAACATAGTGTGGGCTTCGTGCTGCATATTTTATCATCTCTGTTAAAAAAAAAAAAAATGACCCTTCAAACGCCAGGGTTTTAAACAAAATTGTGAAAATCTGAATTCCCACCCCCTGCAGCAATAATTTTCAAAGTTGGGAAATTACAGGAAAAGTCCAGAGAACTGGCAGCTAAGCACGTATTAACGATGAGACTGAGAATGCAACTTGCTATGCATCCACACCAGCATAGTGGGAAAGCTGGCAGATTTGTCACCCTGATCCGAAAGACAAGACTAGCTTCTCTTCATTCACACAGCATCATACATACAGGACACTGTGGCTGATGATTTGCAGCCGGATGCCAACCACCGTCTTCTGAAGTAAGACCATCAGCCTCAAGTGGATCTTGCTGGTTGGGTATTAGGGATTTTATCACACTTTGTCTTGCTGTGTCTGGAACATACCGCCCTGAAGGACATTCTCGACTGTTTTGCGTATGTGACTAGGCTGACGTAAGATCCTTTCACTGTCAGGTTGCTCCACACTCTGAACCACAAGATTAAAAAACCACTTGTGATGGCCCAACTCCAACGCCACAACAAACTGTCAAAGCAGCGCGACTCCAGTCACGTCCCTGTTGTCACGTGCGGTGTCGTCACACACTGTCTCCTTCCTCCAGCGTGGACAGGTGGAGACGGCGGATCATGCTTTCAGGCATGCAGTACACCGGGTTGACAGGCTGCACCGCAGGGTCACCCAGCAGAGACAGCCCTGCCAGGCCAAACAAGGTGTGGAAAGGGTCCACCTGAAACAAAGTGTGTGAAAGTAAGGTCCGGTAAACAACCAATCTTGTTAGCATGAATGGCACGTTTAGATGAGCCAGTTTTACATTCCCTATTAAAAGCCAGACACACACTCACCATCACAAACACACACACACGCGCGCTGGTGACCTACTCGTTTTTGAGTGAACCAGTATTTTAGGAGGACACCACACACAACACACACACACACAAAGTAAGATCACCCTCTCCAGGTCCAATAGAAACACACCACACACAACACAACAAATGAGAGAACACCATATCTCACAGCACCATAAGAAACACCCCCCACCCACAAAACACACACACACAAACAGAAGAAAACACAGAAGAGACACACACACACACACAACAGGCACGCCACACACACACACACAAACACACAAAAGTGCACACACACACAAACACACCACAGCACACATCCACCACTCACCACACACGCTCACAGAAAGTGCACACACAACACACCACTGTCGGCAAACCACCCCGACACTCACCACAGAGCCAACAGAACCCGCAATTTCTGCAGGCAGCAACACACACACCACATACCCCACGCACCTGTCACAGACACTAGATGCAACATGTACAGTTCTGTCTGCAATCCCCGTCATGATCTGACAGGCCACATGAACAGCCCGACAATGTGGCCTGAAGGGATTGGAAGAGATAAAAATTCACTAAGCCCACGCTCCGTAGCTGGCCAGGGCTGGAGTTGAAACGACTTCAAGCACTAAAATGCCAAGATACTGATGACGTTTATAGCTCACCAGCACTAAAAGCCAAGAGGCTATAAAGACGTTAGAGATAAGTAATTTCTTATGCACACTAAGTGCCAATCACTGAAGACGTAAGAAACGGAAAATTCAAGCACTATAAATGCCAAGACTACTGAAGACGTTTAGAAATGGAGACCACCACTAAAATGCCAAGACTACTAAGACGTTAGATAAGAACTTCAAAGCACTAAAATGCCAAGACTACTGAAGACGTAAGAAATGAAACTTCAAGCACACTTAAAATGCCAAGACTACTGAAGACGTCAGAAATGAAACTTCAAACACACTTAAAATGCCAAGACTACTGAAGACGTCAGAAATGAACTACAAGCGCACTTAAAATGCCAAGACTACTAAAGATGTAAGAAATGAAATTTCAAACACACTTAAAATGCCAAGACTACTGAAGATGTCAGAAATGAATTAATTAATTAAGTCATTAAAAAAAAAAAGAATATCTATATGCATAAAACTGCGTGCATGCAACCATACCTAAGTCATGTTAGAGAAAACAAATTATATATATATATATATATATATATATATATATATATATATATATATATATATATATTTGTTAAAAGGTAAGGTTTAAAACTATCTACAGCGCTGTTTCATGCAATGCAATCATCAGGATGTGGTGGGTCTGTGCTGCCGGTGTTTTATAACTGCTTGTGTTGTCTGTCATCACGTGCTGTCTGTGTTTTTCGTGTGTTTCTGGTTCTTGTTCACTGATAGGAATTTCCACTTGTGCCTGCAGTTGTTAACCATTTCTATCCTAGTATTTAAAGTTGCCAGTTGTGGTTTGCATAGTATTATGTACTTTTCTGTTGAGCATAGGTTACATCTTTTTGAAATGTTGTTGTATGGTGCTGCTCTTTCTATGATTTTCCAGGATATATTGTAGTCTATCTTTTTCTCTTTGAGCTTCCAGATGTATTTACTTAATTCTGTTTGGTTTTTGTATCTTTCTTTGTTAAATGACTGTTTGTGGTTTGCATATCTAGTTTTAAATTGGTTTTCAGTGATACCTATATATGTTTCTTCTGCGTTCTCTGATGTTACAGTGGCTTGGTACACAATGCTGTTGTAGAGGCATTTGTTGCTCAGAGGGCACTGTTCTTTCTTGATACAGTTGCAGGATTTCCTTTCATCACCCTCGTTTTTCTCCGTACTGCTTTTCATTTTGTTGGTTGAATCAATGATGTTTTTAAGGTTGGGCATACATGAGTATGATAATTTGATGCTGTTTTTGTTGAATATCTTGGATAATTTGTGCTCTTTTGGGAATGATGATGTTAGGATTCTAAAGAATTCTTTCCCTATATTTGTTTTCACTCTTCCGTCATATGGGGGGTTGTACCATATGATCTTTCTTTTCCTGTTCTTCTTGTGTCTGCTCATGTCATTATCTGGGTCATATTGTAGTTTGTAGTTGTAGCCACTTTTGTGTAACGCTTCTTGATATTCAGCTGCAGCGTTATTGAATGCTGTTTCATTGCATGACAGGTTAGATAATCTCTTATTTATGCCTCTGGGTATTGTTTTTAGTATGGAAGGTGGATGGTTACTTTTGATATTTACATAGACAGGTGTATCATTTGGTTTTTTGTATGGTTTATATATGTGCTGGTTGAGGTCAAACGTTATATCTAGGTAGTTCACTATATAACGTTTGACCTCAACCAGCACATATATAAACATACAAAAAAACCAAATGATACACCTGTCTATGTAAATATCAAAAGTAACCATCCACCTTCCATACTAAAAACAATACCCAGAGGCATAAATAAGAGATTATCTAACCTGTCATGCAATGAAACAGCATTCAATAACGCTGCAGCTGAATATCAAGAAGCGTTACACAAAAGTGGCTACAACTACAAACTACAATATGACCAGATAATGACATGAGCAGACACAAGAAGAACAGGAAAAGAAAGATCATATGGTACAACCCCCATATGACGGAAGAGTGAAAACAAATATAGGGAAAGAATTCTTTAGAATCCTAACATCATCATTCCCAAAAGAGCACAAATTATCCAAGATATTCAACAAAAACAGCATCAAATTATCATACTCATGTATGCCCAACCTTAAAAACATCATTGATTCAACCAACAAAATGAAAAGCAGTACGGAGAAAAACGAGGGTGATGAAAGGAAATCCTGCAACTGTATCAAGAAAGAACAGCGCCCTCTGAGCAACAAATGCCTCTACAACAGCATTGTGTACCAAGCCACTGTAACATCAGAGAACGCAGAAGAAACATATATAGGTATCACTGAAAACCAATTTAAAACTAGATATGCAAACCACAAACAGTCATTTAACAAAGAAAGATACAAAAACCAAACAGAATTAAGTAAATACATCTGGAAGCTCAAAGAGAAAAAGATAGACTACAATATATCCTGGAAAATCATAGAAAGAGCAGCACCATACAACAACATTTCAAAAAGATGTAACCTATGCTCAACAGAAAAGTACATAATACTATGCAAACCACAACTGGCAACTTTAAATACTAGGATAGAAATGGTTAACAACTGCAGGCACAAGTGGAAATTCCTATCAGTGAACAAGAACCAGAAACACACGAAAAACACTGACAGCACGTGATGACAGACAACACAAGCAGTTATAAAACACCGGCAGCACAGACCCACCACATCCTGATGATTGCATTGCATGAAACAGCGCTGTAGATAGTTTTAAACCTTACCTTTTAACAAATGTTGCTCCCAGTCCGGTTGAGCATTTTTTAAAAATCTTTGCTGGTATTTACTACCATTGTCTATATATATATATATATATATATATATATATATATATATATCCAGGGTTTTACTTCATTATATATATATATATATATATATATATATATATATATAATGAAGGTAAAACCCTGGAGTAGGCTGGACACCACTCAGTGATGTGTGGGTGCACTGCTGATCCAGAAACTGGCCAGTCACAACGCAGAAAAATAAATGCAGGCACACCAACCACACACTCTTCATGTTTTTTTATAAAAAGTATATGTATATATATATATATTTTTATAAAAAACATGAAGAGTGTGTGGTTGGTGTGCCTGCATTTATTTTTCTGCGTTATATATATATATATAATTTTTTTTTTTTTTTCTTTTTCTAAAATTTCAAATCTTTGCCAATAATGACTGAAGAATTGTTAGCCTGCACTTGTTTTCCCCCATTACTTAATTGTTCAGCATTATATTATATATATATATATATATATATATATATATATATATATATATATATATATGCTGAAGTCTCTGCACACTGTCCTTTTTTTGCGCATATGTAATTTCTCAACTCAATCAATTTGGGAAATATCTATATATATTTTCAAAAAGCCCATTTCAAACAGGCGTAACAAATTCTGAGCAACGACTGTTTTGAGGCTGTGCTGTCAGAACTTTTGAGATCTTGCCAAGGGAATAACCCAGTCAGGACAAGAGACTGGGTGATGTCCCTTTGGTTCAGCATGCTGGGCCATAATCTCTTCATACACTCTGATGTAATTCATCAGCTAGGTCATGCACTGCACACATCATTTTCATCTGCCATCATACAGTAGGTCTACAGTACATTTAGTGAATTCTTCCGGCACAAATTACTTTCAAACCTTGTTCACCAGCGTACTCTGGCTCAAATTCAAGCTTCTTGCCAGGTTTTTCATTAACACATTTTTTAAAAATAAAAATCAGTGCCTGTAGTCATCACTATAGTTTCAATGTGCCGCCACTTTGTTGACAAAGCAGACGCAGCCTGACATGATTTCAAGAACGAAAGTTAGCAATAGTTGTCAAAGCATACCAAGATACCACCCATGGTTAAAGTCCAAAAGAGCAATTACCACTCAAGAACTTCTTTAGAACTTCTGGCATCCGTTGTAACAGAGCACATATCTATGAAGAATGTTTGGGGGGGGGGGGGGGGGGGCAAGAAACAGATAAACTCGAAGGTGCCAGTGGGACCCAGAGAAGCAGTGTCCTCAACCGCCAAACCAGCCAATCAGGAGCAATCCTGCACCACCCTTGGAAGCTTGCGCTGTATTCACACAGTCACTTCGGTGGTGTTCCGTAGTACTGTTCTGATTCAACATACACAGGACACCACCTACTAAGTCCCCTACTGACGACAATTAATTGTTTAGTCGTGGAACTGGCGTGAGTGAGCTCTCCCTCCAGAGGGCACTACCACATCTGTCCAAAGACAGCGGAACTACACAGCTTCATCCTCATCCTCGCTGATCATCTAAAAAACAACAACCAACAACAAAAACCGCACCCAGTCTCAATTTCTACTATTTTTTCCTGTCCTGATTTCTACTGACTTCACTGTTAATTCCTCTCTTGTGTTCACACCAGTGGTGAACTCCTGTCAAAAATCTTCTTTTTTTCTTTTTAGGTGTCCCGTCTTCTGTGCCTCTCAGTGACACTGCACCACGCTGCTCACTTCGACTCCCCTTGTTCACAGCCACAGCCTGACCCGGCCCGCCACAGCCCCGGCACTGACGACCCAAAGGGAGCAGTCAATGTCAAGTCCACAGGCAACCACCAATTCCTGTCTGAGGTGTGGTTACCATATCATGATTGGGAGTAGTGATGTTCTCAGCCAGGGAGTTCATGATGCTGGGCCCAGGATTAAGCAAACTGGCACCTGATGCCCTTTGTACATTTGATCAGAACAGGCACCACCGAAAACTACCATACTGAATTGGCAGAATCGCGTTTGTCCCTCCGGTGGGTGGCTCATAACGACTTGCTATTGATCGCTCCTGTGGACTGTAGTACAATTGCTATGAATGAACCTTCTGGGGTTTCATTGTGTAAGGACAGCAGGAAGAGCGGTATGGTTGTAAAACATTAATGGAATTTAAAAAAGAAAAGAAAAAAAGGAAACAAAAAAATGAATAAACTGGAACCTTGTCAATCCAGTGGAGACGTCTTATGACAGCCATGGAAGCCAGCACCCACCAGGAGTAACACACATCCGGCAACTTCTCTGGCCGACCTGTAAAACACACAATGCGACCAGTTGCATTTAGTTATGTTGTTTTATGGCCCAGACAACCCAAGGGGGCTGTATCAGGTGTGTCACAGCTATCTATTGGTTCCATGTTTGTTTAAAGCAAAAGTTCAAAAGATCAGTTTCTTCCAAAAATACTCAAATGCCTTCAAAACTGGATTTTCCATTTAAGCTTACATACCTTTTTGGAAATTCAAAGACCAACATATGTTTGTGTGTTGTTGCTTCTCACTGAGGTGGAAGTGTCTGAACAATGTACAGGTTCTGCCATTTTTCGTTACAAGTGTTGACTGAATATGACACACTGCAGTATAAAGCTTTTTCCTTGATGCAGAAAACAAACAGACCAAAAACAAAACAAAACAAAACCATTTTGAGCAAAACTGTAAGACAGATCAATATTCATTTTGGACATGTCGTCTCAAAAAGGCCAGACATTCACATTAGCAACCTGTTGTCTACAAACCAGTCTTTAGTTCTGATGATGAAAGGACAGGCGCGCTAGCACTGTGAACGGAAACCGAACTCACAGTCTGCGAGTCATGCGTCTGGCAGCCATGGCGGCGAAGTGTGCCTACGTCAACCTGACAGCAGACCTGTTAGTGGCTGAACCCACTGTCTGTGCAGCAGCACACCAAGACCAGACCACACCACTGAATATCCCGTCCACCCTGTCAGTGATCAGTGGGTTACGATAGAAAATATCAGGCATACATCTCAATGTTTGGAGAGGTGATGGGCGACGCCAAGCATTCCCATTGTTCACAGAGATGCTGAAGCAGAGAGTCAATTGTCATTTCTATTCTGGCCCAGCCAGCCACACAGAACCTTTCAGGCCATCGTGGCACTGGGATAAAGAGGTCCGTAGGAAAACAAACAACATTGTTTACCGTTCAGCCCCGGAAGGCAGCTGCCGTTCACATAGCCACCACCCAGCTGGTCAGCGTTCACTTTGTGCAGGTGGCCCGTGATGGCCAGCAATCCCACACAGCAGTAGATCTGACACACACACACACACACACACACACACACACACACACACACACACCACAGCTGTAGAGCATTCAGCAGATCTGACAATAGCAATAGAGCAGCGGGCAGTCAGCGCTAGATCTATAGCACACAAACAAACTTTCAAACTGTATTTCGCAAATGTTGTCAATCCCAGTAAAAGTCTAGTTCACACTATCGTACAAGAAGCAAACTCGAGGCCGTTTAAACGGATTATCCCCTTCCTCACACCCTTCCTCTCTCGTTCCTCATCTTTCAGATTATCCCCTTCACTTTCTCTAGCCCTCCCTCCCCACCCCCACCCCCATCGCTCCCCCTCCCCATCCCACCTCCTCACCAAACCATTTTCTAAAGACCATGCCAAGTTTGTTGAGCAGAGGTTTGTTCCACAGAGAGATTCTTTTTTTTAATTTTTTTTTTTTTCTCCATGACAAGCATCTGATTAAAAAACACGCTGACCTGACGCTTTCAGAGAAAGAAAGGCGCGCACACAAATTCTCTCTCACCACAACAAGCGATTCACCCAGACCATACCTATGCTACAGGATCGAACACCCTAGATGCGTACAGAACACCCCTTTCTTGACACACTCTGCACAGGCGCTCGAAGCTATCGTTCTGTAGGGTTAAACACCACAGGATAAAGAAGAAGAGGGAGGAGAGGAGAGAGAGAGAGAGAAAGAAGAGGGAAGAGGGAAAGAAGGGAAGAGAAAGGGGGAGAGGAAGAGAAGGGGGGTGGGGGGGGGGGGGGAGACACAGGAGGCAGACATGCAATGCCAACCTGTCACTGTGGGATTCACTGCCGGGCGACAGCCGAAGCCGCCGTCAAAGTTCATGCAGCTGAGAACAAAGTCCACCGCCTTGTCCACTTTGATTGCCTCCAGCCGGCCCTTCAGACAAAGTAGGCGTCAATTACTGCTGTTTTGTCTTGCAGCATATGATCCCTTCATATAGAAATTCAAATATAAGAAATAAAAGTTGTTGTGGTTTTATCTTCTCTTGAAGCATATAATCCTGACATTACTGATGTATTCTAACTGTCAGGCGACAGACCTGATGTATTCTGTCAGGCCACAGACCTGATGTATTCTAACTGTCAGGCAACAGACCTGATGTATTCTAACTGTCAGGCGACAGACCTGATGTATTCTGTCAGGCGACAGACTGATGTATTCTAACTGTCAGGCGACAGACCTGATGTATTCTAACTGTTGGATGACAGACCTGATGTATTCTAACTGTTGGGCAACAGACCTGATGTATTCTGTTGGGCAACAGACCTGATGTATTCTAACTGTTTGGGACAGACCTGATGCATTCTAGCTGTTGGGCAACAGACCTGATGTATTCCAACTGTTGGGCACAGACCTGATGTATTCTAACTTTTGGACAACAGACCTGATGTATTCTAACTGTTGGGCAACAGACCTGATGTATTCAACTGTTGGGCAACAGACCTGATGCATTCTAGCTGTGGGGGCAACAGAGTGATGTATTCTAGCTGTTGGGGGACAGACTGATGTATTCCAATGTTGGGCAACAGACTGATGCATTCTAGCTGTGGGGCAACAGACGTGATGTATTCTAGCTGTTTGGGACAGACTGATGTATTCTAGCTGTTGGGCAACAGACCCGATGTATTCTAGCTGTTTGGGACAGACCTGATGTATTCTAGCTGTTGGGCAACAGACCTGTTGTATTCTAGCTGTTGGGCAACAGACTGTTGTATTCTAGCTGTTTGGGACAGACCTGATGTATTCTAACCCTTTTTGGGGACAGCCCTGAGGGTTTTCCCAAAGGCGTTTGGGAAAACCTGTTTGTATTTAGTTTTGTTGGGAAACAACCCATGTATTCAACTTTTGGGGGGGAAACAGACCTGATTTTATTCTAGTGTTTGGGCAACAGAACTGAGGTATTCAAACTCCCTTTAAAACTACAAAACCTACGCAATTCCCATTTCTCAAATTGGGAAAACAGCAAACAAAAATCTTTGATTAACACATGTTGCGGGTTTTTAAAAAAAAAACTTTTTGGTAAAAAATTTAAAGTCTGCGTTTACATTCAAACACAAGTTCCCAAAAAAAAAACAAATGAAAAAAATGGCTGTTTTTTGTGAAGACATCAAAATTCATTGATAAAATTCTATGCTGGAATTTGATGTTTTTGCCACAAAATTTAATTTTTTTTTTTTAAAATGAGTGAGGGTTTTTCATAGTCTCGGTAGAATTTTTCATCCCAAATATTAAAAGTTTGATATCAAAAAAACTGTCTTTTTGGGTTTAATAATAAAAAAAATGATACGTTCATCAAAGCTAAAAAGGGCCTGTGGGCGTTTTTCCATTTTACACGAGACGGGAAACACCCTTGGGTTTACAGTCCCAGGCTTTTCCCCATGTGTCACTTTTTGTTGGGGTGTGTGAGGTGGGTTTTGGGGTGTGTGTGTGTGTGTGTGTGTGTTGTGTTATGTGTGTGTGTGGGGTTGTGTGGGTGGGGTGTGTGTGTGTGTGTGTTGTAAAAACATTTAAAAGGATATCTGCAGCTAAGAAAATTTTTCCCTTACTTTCGAGCAAACCCCCCAATCTGTCAAGAGAGGGGTGGGTAAGTTTAAATAATTTTGTTTTAATGGGCCCAGCCGACCCCCGAGGGCCACATCAGGGGGCTGTCCCCACTTAAAATCAATTCCCCGTCAAAAAAAAAAAAAAAAAAAAAAAAAAAAAAAAAAACCTTTTTCAAACATCCTTTTTAAAGGACATCGTCTCCCAAACAAACCCAAAACTTTGTTAAAAACCCTTCCCCGTAAAATCTAAAAATCAGATAAAAATTTAATTTCTCTCAAAAACCCAAAAAAAGGTTTCCCCTTTGGCGGGACATCCCTAAACCCCGGAAACCCTTCAGGGAATTTTTTTCCGCTGAAAAAATTTTTGGTGCCCTCACAAGTGAAATTTCCCAACACCTAAAAAAAAAATTTTTCATTGTGGTGGTGCATGCATGGAAGGGCACCACGGAGCTTTTTCACTTTTTAAAAGGTAAAAAAGGGGGGAAAAAAAGAAGGGCCCGGGTTTGTGCAGCCGGCACAGAAACCTTTTCCCCCTTTTTTACACCCCCCCCAAACTAATGGGGGAGTTTTTGGGGGTTTTGGGAAAGGATCTAAAAAGATTTTTTGTTATTCGTCTTTTGTTTCCAATCCTCCTCCCCGGGGTTCTTCACAAAATCGTTAAATTTGGGGGTTTTTTCACATCTGAGGGGGATATAAGTTTTTGGACAGTTTCCCCTCTTGTGGCGTTCTTGGCAAAAAACGATAAAATTTTTTCCCCCCCCGCCGATGCCAACAGGGCCGGGAAACCCAAGCAAGAGTAATTTTCCCCCGTCCCCCTTCAATTTGCAAAAAAAGTTAAAAAAAAAAGAAAAATTTTTCTGGTTTCTAAAGGGTTGCGGCCAGCTAGGGCCCTCCAAAGCTACAGCGAACCCGACAGAACCAGAAAGTCCCCCTAAAAGAATGGGGGATTATCTTCAAAGCCAGAAATGGGGGAGCAGTAAGTTCGCAGAATAGACAGAAGAAATCTGATGTATATGTTCCAACAATATTGGGAAAAGGACCCCCAGGGCAGTAGGCTGCACACCCCACTCCATCCCCCAAAATTTGGGAAAAACCGTGGGTGAAAACTTTTTGTAGGTTTAAAAATTTTTAAACCAAGCCGGCATAAAAAAGCCTTGAACCCCAGAGAGTTGGTAGCCCCCCCTTCCTTTAAACGGAAAGCTGCGGGATCGAAACGAATCCCCTGGGTAAAAAAGGTCCCCTGGGGGTTTTGACCCCGGGAAAAATTTTGGAAAAAATTTTGGAAATTTACTCCCCAGGTCTATCCCCTGCACCCCGCACGTGAGTTTGCATACGAACCCCAAACGGGGGAATACATTTCGGGTTTGTTTCAAACTTACTTTGGAAGGGAAAGGGGTAAAAAAACACGGGTCATGGGGCAGGATTCTTGGGTTGGGGGAGAACAGTGGGAGGGAAAAATTTTCAAAGAAATTTTTCACCCGGGCGGTTGGACTTTTAAAGGTTTCAATCCCTCTGCGAAAGGCTGTACAAAAAAGGGGTTTGGGGAACACCCCCCAAGCCCGAGAAAAGGGCCCTTGATGGTGGATAGGGCCAAGGAGTTTGGGTAAGTGATCTTGCGGGGGGGCCGTACCACCCAAAAACCCCGTAGTCCAGTTTTGGAAAACGGACCAGGGCTCTTTTGAGGGCAAAAAAATTTTTTTCTTATCACCCGCCCCAGTCGGTGGTGTCCCTAGACCCGCAAAATATTCAGTTCCCTTTTTGGCAAGCATTTTTGGGGTTTTTTAAATTTTGGGCCTGAAAAAAGTTTAAGTTTTTGGTCAAAAATGAAACCCCAAAATTTTGGGCCCTCTTTAACAGCTGGAATGGGGAATTTCCCAACTTAAAGTTCCGGATCGGGAAAAAAAACCTTGACAAAATTTTAATGGAAGTGAATAACGGGGTTTTTGTAGCAGAAAAGGGGAAACCGTTTCCTTTCTTTTCCCCCCCCACCAAATGGATTTTTCTAGGGAAAAGGGTGGAGCCTTTTGCGCGGGAAACCCCCTGGGGGTTCCCGGGTTTTCCCAGTTCCCGTAGAAGCAAAAATCACCAAAAAACAATGAGCATTTAACCCTCCCTGAATTGTTTTGAAAAATTGTTTTGATCTTAATACAAAAAGAGGGCGGAAAATAGTATGCTCCCCTGTGGAAAACCACCCCCAACCCCCTGCTCGTGGCTTTCAGAGAGAGGGGTGCCAACCCGGACCTGAAACTGTTGTTCTCCCCCCCCAAAAAATTTTAAATTTAAAAAAGCGGGGGGAAAAAGGGGGGGGGAACCCCGAAAAAAACCCAGATCGGGAAAATCATAAGTACCCCCCGCCTTCCGGGTTGGTTGGGGTGGGCCCTTCTCCAAGTCAAAAAAAATTTGCCACTGCATGTTTTGTCTGTTTAAAAAAACCCCTTTTTCCAAAGTGAAATTTTCCAAAACGAATCAAAGGGCCCAAGGGATTTACGTGTTTGGGGGAAAAAAACCCACCCATTTTTCTTTTTCGCCAAAAGGCCATGGGGTTTCGATTTTCCCCACATGAGCCAAGCATTGCCCCTTTTTTTCCCATAAATTTACAGAAAAACAGCGGGTCAAAGCTAGGGGAAAACGGTATTTTTAGATGGAAATTAGAAGATCTTTTCCAGGTTTGGGATGGGAATAAGGGCTTTTCCGCCAAGAGGGGGGGAAAAAAACCTGATTCCCCACGGGGTTTTTGAAAACCCTGTAACAGGATGTTTCGGGACCCTTTTTTTGCGGAAGATTTTTTAATTTTAAAAATGTTTCCCATCAAAAACCCTGGGAGGAAAGCTGCAAGAGAGAAGGCAGATTTCACCCTCTTTTAAAAATGAAAAGGGGAAGATTTAGTTTTTTCCATTTTTGTCGGAGAAATTCAAGGAGATTTTTTTTTTTAAAGGGCTTTGGGTTTGACAAAAGGGACTGTTTTAAATTGAAGAGGGGGAAATTTCTTTTGGGGGTTAAAACAACAATTAGCAACTGCTTTTTTTTTCTGTTTTTAAAAAAACCGAAAACTTGAAGGTTCACAGTGGGACAGGTGTTTTTTCCCTTTTGTTTTTACTTTTTGAGGGTTCCACCCCTTTTTTTTTCTTTGGAAGTTTTTGATGCAGCCGGAAAGCAAAAAAAGTTTTCTCCGGACCGACTTTTCGGGTTTTTAAAATTTTTTGTGTTTTTGTTTTTGGGCCGGGAAGTTTTTTTGAGGGGCTCGAGCTTTGGGACCCGAAGGTTTTTGGAAAAAACCTGCGCTGAGGGCCCTTTTTCTAATTTTGGAAATTTTTTTGGAAATTCTAAATCGAACCGGGGTTTTTTTTGGAAATTTGAAGTTTATGGGAAAGACACGGGAAATACAGGTTTTAAAAGGCACTTTTGACCCTATTTTTTAGTCAAGTTTTCTGCGGGTCTGGACTCTGAAAAAAAACCCAGTGCCTGAAATTCTTTTGAAATAGGGGCTGCAAATAGACCCCCAGTTTGTTTTTTTTATTTTTGATTGTTGAGAGACAGAGACGTTTTCAGTAATACAGGTTGAAAAAGGAAAGGGGAAAAAGGTCCTTCCGGGCAGATCCCATGGACAGCCCACTCTTTAGCCCGGGGCCCCACCCGAGGGGTCAAAAAAACCGAAAAATCTAAACACAAAGTAAAACCTTGGAAGAGTGGGGGTAAGTTGCGATCCGTCGTTCAGAAAACAAAAATTTCCAAAGCCCCTGAAAGGAAAAAACCCTAAAATCACAACCCCCTGGGGACAAAACCGGGAAAATACCCCCCAAAGAGGATTGGACCGTTAAGTCCCCCAAAACCCCCAAAAAAAAAAGGTCGGGGGAAGTTCCCCAAACCGACTGAAAAGGGTTTGGGGACGAAAAACCGGGACAGAAGGAGGAAAATAAAAAAAAGGGTTGGTCACGTCTTGTGGAGAGGGACCCCGGGCAGCTCCCAGCCTGAAGCGGGGTAAAACCAGAGCAAACAGGCCCCTATCCCAGCAAATTTTTTGTGTGGGAAAAGGGCAAAAACCCCCGCCCGACAGTCCCAATTTGGGGGGGTTTTGTGCATTTTTTGAAAGAATTTTAAAAGCCGGGAAAGATTTAAAAGGGTCCTCTGGTTTTAAAAAATTTGAGTTTCCTGAAGGGGCCACGACGGGGGGTTTTTGGGTTTTAAAAATTTGTTTTAACCACGGAATTAAATTTAAAACTGGTTTTAAATAAAGGGGGGGAAAAGGAAAGCCCCCAAACCCCCATTCATACCAAAAGGGAGAGATGGGGTTCCCCTTTTCCCTCATCGAAAACCCTTGCCCCCAATGGAGTAAAATTTTTTTTTGTTTTCACTGGACTTTTTGTTGGTCTTTGGCCCTCTGGCAGAAATTGCCCGCAGGGGAAAAAAGGCCTGGAGTTTGGAGAAGGGGAGGTCTGGATTTGGGAGATGGTGGAGGGTTTTTTTCCCTTTTCCCCCCCCCCATTTTCCCACACTGGGTTTTTAAACCCCCCCCCCCTTGCCCGCAGGGCAAAGGGACAGAGGAGTTCGAGGGGGAAAAAACTGGTTTTTTAAAAAACTGTTCCGCCCGCAGATGTTGTAGGGCTGCTGGGCCCTTTGAAAGGGGGGGCGGTTTTTTGGGGCCCCCACCAGGGGAAAACATTTTGGGTTTTTAGAAGGGGGTGGGGCCCCGCCCCTTTCCAAACCCGAGTTTTACCCGTTGGGGGCTTTTCAGTGTCTTCAAAACGTTAAAATTTTCCCCGTTTCGACAGCAACTTATTGAGTGGAAAACTGTGGGAACTTTCCCGTACAGGCCCCCAAAACATAGGAAAAAAGGCTGCGGCGGTTTTTGACTGCCCACAACCCCTTTTTGCGGGCTTCAAAAAAAAATTTTTTTTTTTTTTAGTCCCTTTAAATCTTTGAAATTTTGCGGATTTCCCCGAATCCCAAAAAGGAAAAGTTTCTTGAAGGGGAGGGATTTTCGCCACCCCAGTTTAAACACAATTTTGCCGGATCTTGACCCGGGCCCTTTATGGGTTTTCCTTGCTGCAAAACACCGCATAAACCCCTTTTTTCCCCCGAACAAGGGCGGGCCCCCCACAGGGCCCCAAAAATTCCCGGCACCCGAAGGGACCTCAATGGGGACGGGACATAGAGCCTTTAACATAAAATTTTTGGGAACCCAACCTTGATGACCGGGAGGCAGCACAGGGTTGCAGAAGGTCAGAAAGAGGGGTTTGGGGCCACTTTTTCTTGAACCCCCCTTTTTTAAACCCGCCCCCCCCCTGCGCCCCCCTCCGTACAACCCTGGGACGCCAGGGGCCGTTTTTATTTCCGCCTCTTTAAACACCCCCAGATTCCCCGCATCTTAAAAAAACCAAAACCTTTTGGGATGAATTTAAATTTCTTATGGGGGAAATCACCCTGATTCCCCCAACCCACCAAAACTTTTTTTTCCTTCTGCCGCTTTGGTTTTTCCGGATTTTCTTCTGTGTCGACATTTAAGAAGAAATAACCATTCCTCAACCTTTTAAAGGGGCCCAAAGGGTTCCCCCGCTTACCCTGAAAAGCCCTTTTGGGGACAGCAAAAAAGGGGTCAGGTGGGGGGCCGGGGGGGCCCTTTCCCCGCTCTGGCCCTTCCAACCCAACGAGCCAGGAAGCCCAGAAAACCTTTTCCCTCTGTTTTTTACCATCACTGTCAGAATTTACTGTCTGTTTTTTAATTCCCCCGAAAATAGGGGGAATTTCTTTCCTTCCTCTTCCTTTTGGGGGGGGGATTTTTTTTTTTTTTAAAGGAAAATATATTTAGTTTATTTTGATTCATCTTCCCCTTAAACCCAAACCCCCCTTGGGGGTCCAAATTTTGGGGCCAGGGCCCAAAAAAACCCCAAAGCTTGACCCCCCTTCCCCGGCTTTTTGGGAGAGACATACGACAAGCAGGAAAAAAACCCAACCCACATCCCCCCTGATCATGCTCAACTCCCCGGGGAACCCGAGAGCGAGGGACTGCAGGGGTTTAAATTGGCCCGCTGGGGAACTTTCCCCCTCTTTACCCACCCAAAAGGGGGGGGATATTAAATACACCCGGGCCAAAAAATGTACTTTCCCCGTCTAGGGAGGTCCCAGCCCCAAAAAATGTGTTGGGGGGACCTGGCCCTCTCAATCACCAGGATCCTTCCCCCCCCCGACACAAAGGGGCCCGCAACCCCACGGCCCCAAACCCCCCCGGGGGGATCTTAAGGAAAAACCCAAAAGAGAAAAAGGGGGTGTTTGGAAAGAAGACTTTTAAGGGGAGACGAAGAAAAAGAAAAAAGGGCCCCCAAAAAAGGGAGGGGAGAAAAAAAAGAAAAAAGGGGAAAGGGGTTTCTTTTTTTTAGTCGGATCCTCACCCTTTTTGCCCATCCGGGCATGGGAACCCTACCAGGGGCAACCCAACCCCCCTACCCACGTTAGCTTAGGCCAAAAAAGCATCCTGCCCCCTAGGGGGCCCAAAAAGCCCGGTTTTAAAAAAAAAGCCATTTCCCCCAAGTATTGATGCCCCCCCCGCAAAGCCTAAAGGGAATTCCCCTGGACCACGCCAAACCCTCCCACCATGGGCAAGGTCGCCCCCCAACCCCCCCCGGAGGGAAGAAGGGGGGGACATCCACGGGTGCCAAAAATCGGATAGAATTGAAAGGGGGTTTAACCCCCGTAACTGCCAAAATTTTTATTCCCCCATCCCCGCCCGCCCCCCAAATGACCACCATTATCGGTTGGGGCCCTTATTTTCCATGTTAAGGGAGACACTTCCCTTTTTATTCCTATAAAATTAAAGAACATGGTTGGAAAAAAAAAGTCAAAAAAGTGTAGGGAACAAAAACCGGGCCCAAAAAAAGTGGCAAAACGAAAACACAAGACAAATTTCAGAGCTGAAAAGAAATTCCCCGTCTTTTTGAAAGTTTTTTTCCCCCTTTGTTTGGGAAAAAGGGGTTTACACCCCCCCCCACACATCTTAAGATTTGTTTTGATTTCCACCTGCGTTCGCCTCACTGTGCAACTGAAAAAATTAAAACTCGCCTGAACTTACCAAGAGAGACAGGCAGGCTGCAGCGCAGAAAGAGAAGCGAGTGTCTACCTCACCTGTGGAAAAAAAACAACAGTGACAGGGCGCTGTACTGACTATACCATGTTGTATTATCTGACGGCACTGTACAGCATTCATACATCCCTTTGGACACACTGACTGACTGACTGCAAGAAGTGGACGTAGCATTCCGCGCACTGTGGTGCGTTCAAACTCCACTGAACAGACTGACTGCAAAAAGTGGACGCTAGTGTTCAGGGCATCACACTGTATTAGAACACCACTGAACAGACTGAATTCAAAAAGTGGACTTAGTGTTGTGGGCATGACACTGTATTAGAACACCGCTGAACAGACTGAATTCAAAAAGTGGACTTAGTGTTGTGGGCATGACACTGTATTAGAACACCGCTGAACAGACTGAATTCAAAAAGTGGACTTAGTGTTGTGGGCATGACACTGTATTAGAACACCGCTGAACAGACTGAATTCAAAAAGTGGACTTAGTGTTGTGGGCATGACACTGTATTAGAACACCGCTGAACAGACTGAATTAAAAAAGTGGACTTAGTGTTGTGGGCATGACACTGTATTAGAACACCGCTGAACAGACTGAATTCAAAGAGTGGACATAGCGTTCAGGGCATGACACTGTATTAGAACACCGCTGAACAGACTGAATTCAAAAAGTGGACACAGCGTTCCATGCACTACAGTGCATTAAAACATCACTGACCACAGGAAGTGGACACAGCCACCATTGTGCATTAAAACATCACTGACCAGACTGACCACAGGAAGTGGACACAGCCACCATAGTGCATTAAAACATCACTGACCACAGGAAGTGGACACAGCCACCATAGTGCATTAAAACATCACTGACCACACTGACCACAGGAAGTGGACACAGCCACCATAGTGCATTAAAACATCACTGACCACAGGAAGTGGACACAGCCACCATAGTGCATTAAAACATCACTGACCACACTGACCACAGGAAGTGGACACAGCCACCATAGTGCATTAAAACATCACTGACCACACTGACCACAGGAAGTGGACACAGCCACCATAGTGCATTAAAACATCACTGACCACAGGAAGTGGACACAGCCACCATAGTGCATTAAAACATCACTGACCACAGGAAGTGGACACAGCCACCATAGTGCATTAAAACATCACTGACCACAGGAAGTGGACAGCCACCATAGTGCATTAAAACATCACTGACCAGACCGACCTCAGGAAGTGGACACAGCATTCAGTGCACTGCATGCATCAAAATATCACTCTGCCCAGGCACCTCCAGCCAGCAAATGACTTCTGGTCTCATGAATTTATTCCGAGGTGTCTCATGAGTTTATATTGAGGTGGGATTGAGCTAAATTACGGACATCAAGGCAAGTCTTCTCTGGCTGTTATTGTCGTAAGGTATAGCCTCATCTGAACAATTATGTCCATACTGTATTATCTACTATGTGCATACATTACAGTCAAAGCTGCCAGGGTATCAAAAGCACTAAAGGCAAAATTTCACATTTTAGGCGTAGTATTCCAAATTCAAGCGTAGCACTTGTATGTGATACGCCAAGCCAGACTCGCTACCGATTGCTGTCGCGACTATCCTCTCAACCGTTGGCGGGTTTTATTATTATCATGATGAATACTTATATAGTGCCTCTCCTCGGATAGAGACCAAGCCCTAAGCACTCTACAGTCTACACTCGTTTAAACAACGGGCTGCCTACCTGGGCAGTGCTGACTGAAGAGCTGCCAGCTGGCGCTTCATTCATTCATGTCCCATCTCATCCAGTCAATATCGTTCAATATTGTTCATTCAATTTCCTTACCTCCTTCGTTCCTTCCATTTCTCACGCAGAGCGCATGCTCTGTGTAACGTGTCATCCTTACCAACGGCCAAACTGACATTCTCTTCCCAAAGTTGGTGATGGGATTTTACGTGTGTGCAAGATATTATGCGTGCGTTCACACAGTCACGGAACCTCGGTTTACAGTCTCATTCGAAGGACTGTCTGGGAAATGGAGTCAGAACCAATGCTAACTCCCGCAGGAAATATCCCTCTGTACCGAAACAGCCCGGCCGGGATTCGAACTCGCAACCCCAGGATCACCAAGATTATGAGTCCGGTGCTCTACCACTGAGCTCTTCTGGCCCCAGGACTTCCTCATGATGTGCTGCCACTGACTGCTCCCTATGGCTCTTTTTGCCGGGCCTGTAACAGGAGGAGCCTCAGTGTGGCTGAGTATAGGGAAAGTAGAATGGGCGGAGTAGGAGTAAGGCCACTGAGAAAGTATAGCTGATGACGCAGTGAAAAAGAAAAAAAAGGGGCACCTACCCCATTTATCTCCGCAGAAACTGCCGTCGTCCTGCTGCAGGCCCACCACCCAGGACACCAGGGCGTCGATATTGAGCGTGTCCACTGCGTCATACAGGGTCAGTATCTGCAAGACAGCGGGCACTTTGTAAGATCAGTGTGCTTGGTTGTACCTGGTCTCACAGACATAGACACTCAGTGTGTGTTGTGTGTGTGTGTGTGTGTGTGTGTGTGTGTGTGTGTGTGTGTGTGTGTGTGTGTGTGTGTGTGTGTATACGTGTGTGTGTGTGTGTGTGTGTGTGTGTGTGTGTGTGTGTGTGTGTGTGTGTGTGTGTGTGTTATGTGTGTGCGTGTGTGTGTGTGTGTGTGTGTACGTGTGTGTGTGTGTGTGTGTGTGTGTGTGTGTTGTGTGTGTATGTGTGTGTGTTTTTGTGTGTGTGTGTGCGTGTGTGTGTGTGTGTGTATGTGTGTGTGTGTGTGTGTGTGTGTGTGTGTGTGTGTGTGTGTGTGTGTGTGTGTGTGTGTTGTGTGTGTTATGTGTGTGCGTGTGTGTGTGTGTTGTGTGTGTGTATGTGTGTGTGTGTGTGTGTGTGTGTGTGTGTGTGTGTGTGTGTGCGCGCGTGTGTGCGTGCGTGCGTGCATGCATGCGAGTGTGTGTATAAGTGTGTGTGAGTGTGTGTGTGTAATTCAAATATATATACAGAGAGAAAGGGAGAGAGAATATGTGGAAGTGCATGTTTGAATGCGTAAGCGAGTCAGCATGAGCACTGGAGCAAGCTAGTTTTTTTTACCCACCCTGTGCCAATGCACCTCACTTTGTGTGTGCAGATCAGTGGATAATCTGCCTCAACAGTACTGTAATACCATCCTTCAGATGTCTACCCATAACATTTCTGGGATAGCCGTTTACACCACCTGCATTTTCTGCTCTGTGTGTTTGTTGAGCACTCCTTTTTCACTTTTGATTCATTTGTTGTTCTTATCATAAATATTTATTATTCATTTCTTCACTCATTTGTTAATGTATACATGTATCTATTTATTCATGTGTTTTGCTTTCTTATTCATTCACTAATTTTGCTGTTTGCTTTTTTCATTAATTTCCGTTTTATAGCATTCAGGTTCTCACTATTGCCAGAACAACCAGGTTATAAACTTAGAAAAAAAAAATCTGTCCTGCTGGACGGAAGGGACAAACGAATCACAAGACAAAACACGACATGTTTCAACCTCTTTGGCCTTCACCAGGCAAGATAAACGATAAGATAAGATAAGATAATGTTGCTTATAGCCCAGCCGACCGCAAAGGGCCAAATCAGGGCTGTCACCACGTTAAAATCAACACCCAGTCATATAAAAAAATAAAAAAAAAAAAACAAAAAAAAACCCACTTTCATACAACTCATTAAATGACATCGTCTACAAACGCACCAGAAACTTTGTTAAAAATCTTTCTTCCTAAAATCTTAAATCAGATGAAAAATGTTAATCTCTCTCAAAAACTCAAGGATCACATCAGGCGGGACATCCCTGAACAGGATCTTCATGGACTCTGCTGTAAAATGTTTGTGTCTCACATCGTGCAAGTCCCAACACTCTAAAAGAACATGTTTCATGGTGAGTGGCGCATGACATGGAATGCACCAGGAGCTTCTTCACTCTTTAAAAGGTAAGCATGGGTAAAATACGAATGGCCGGTGTGCAGCCGGCACAGAACCGTTTCCTCTTTACGACCTCCCGACGTGGATGGGAGGAAGTCCTTAAGGTTTGGACGGATCTGAAGAGTTTGTTACTCGTCTGTGTGTTCCAATCCTCCTGCCAGAGGTCTCTCACATAATCGTTAATTTTGGGTTTCACATCTGAACCCAGGGATATAAATGTTGGGCAGTTTCTCTCTTGTGGCGTTCTTGGCTAAACGATCAACCATTTCGTTCCCGCCTATGCCAAACATGACCAGGAACCCAAGCAAGAGTAATGTTGTAACCGTCCGCTTTCAACTTGCTAAAAAGTTCAAAGAAATGCAAAAGTTCTGGATGCTGAAGGTTGCGGCCAGCTATGGCTTCCAAAGCTGACAGCGAATCCGACAGAACCAGAAAGTCCCTCTTTGAAGAATGTGAGATTATCTTCAAAGCCAGTACCAGAGCAGTAAGTTCAGCAGAATAGACAGAAGCATCGAATGGATATGTTCCAACAGTATCTGAGAAGGAGCCCCAGGGCAGTAGGCTGCACAGGCCACTCCATCCTCAGACTTGGAACCGTCAGTGAAAACTTTTTGATAGGATGGGAATTTCGAACAGAGGTCAGCATACAATGCCTTGTACGCCAGAGAGCTGGTAGACTCTTTGCGAAAAGCTGCAAGATCGAAACGAATCTCTGGTGTGAAAAAGGTCCACGGAGGTTGATCCGGAAACTTGGAAAAATCGGAAACTACCCCCAGGTTTAGACCTGCATTCCGCACGTGAGGCTGCATACGAAGACCAAACGGCGGAATACATTTAAGGTTGTTTTCAACTTACTTTGGAACGGAGGGTCAAAGACACAGTCATAGGCAGGATTCTGCGGTTCTGAGAACAGTCGGATATAATAATTTAAAGACAGTTTCAGCCTGCGGTTGGACAATAAAGGTTCGCCCGCCTCTGCGTACAGGCTGTACACAGGGGTGGTGCGGAATGCTCCAAGACAGAGACGAAGCCCTTGATGGTGGATAGGGTCCAAGAGTTTGACGTAAGATGATCTTGCGGAGCCGTAGACAGCACAACCGTAGTCCAGTTTTGAACGGACCAGGGCTCTGTAGAGGTGCAACAAAGTTTTCTTATCAGCGCCCCAGTCGGTGTGCGCTACGACCCGCAGAATATTCAGTGCTTTCTGGCAAGCAGTTTTTGAGGTTTTTAATATGGCTGAGAAAGTTAAGTTTCTGGTCAAAAATAACTCCCAGAAATTTGGCCTCTTTAACAGCTGGAATGGGAAAATTTCCCTACTTGAAGTCAGGATCTGGGAAAAACTGACGGAAAATTATGGAAGTGAATACATTGCGTCTTTGTTGGAGAAAAGGTGAAACCGTTTTCATCCGCCCATCGATGGATTTTATCTACGCAAAGCTGGAGCCTGCGCTGGACACTGGGGTACAGGCTTCCAGTTGCGTAGACAGCGAAATCATCCACAAACAATGAGCAATCTGAACCCTGCTGAACCGATTTCACAATGTTGTTGATTTTAATACTAAAGAGGGCAGGAGACAGTATGCCCCCCTGGGGAACACCCAACTCCTGGCTCGTGGACATCAGAGAGAGTGGTGCCAACCCGGACCTGAAACTGTCGTTCTGCCAAAAAATTTGAATAAAAAAGCGGAAGATGACCTCGAAAACCCAGATCGTGGGAGATCATGAAGTATCCCCGACTTCCAGGTGGTATCGTAGGCCTTCTCCAAGTCGAAGAAAATTGCCACTGCATGCTGGTCTGTATAAAAAAGCGTTCCTAAGTGTAGATTCCAGACGAATCGAATGGTCAACTGTACTCCGATGTTTGCGGAAACCACACTGTTACTTTCGCCAAAAGGCCATCGGTTTCGAGTTTCCACATGAGCCTAGCATTGACCATTTTTCCATCAATTTACAGACACAGCTGGTCAAAGCTATGGGACGGTAGTTAGATGGATTAGAAAGATCTTTTCCAGGTTTGGGGATGGGAATAATGAGGCTTTCCGCCAAGAGGGTGGAAAGCAGCCTGTACCACACTTTGGTTGTATACCTGTAACAGGATGTTTAGACCTTCTTGCGGAAGATGTTTCAATAGTTGATAATGAATTTCATCTATACCTGGAGAGGAATCGCTGCAAGAAAGTAAGGCAGATTTCAGCTCGTTTAAAAGTGAAAGGAAGATTGTAGTCTTCCATGTTGTCGGATGAAAAGTTGCAGGGTGATTTTTTTTTAGGCTTTGTTTTTGACAAAAGTGGCTGATTTATTAGAAGAGGAGGAATTCTTTTTCAATGGTTGAAGCAAGCAGATTAGCAACTGCTTTCTTCTCTGTTTTTAAAGAATCCGAAAACTTGAGATGGTTCACAGTGGGACAGGTGTTCTTCCCTTTGATTTTCTTAATGATGTTCCACACTTTTTTCTTGGAAGTTTTTGATGTCAGCCTGGAGCAGAAGCTTCTCCAGGACCGACGTTTACTGATTTTAAAAGTGTGTCTTGATTTAGCACGGAGTTTCTGATGGGGTCGAGCGTTGGGACCCGAAGGTCGTTGGTATACCTGACGCTGAGCCCGTTTTCTAACTTTGGAAATTTGTTGGCATTCTGAATCGACCAGGGTGTTTTTGGCATTTGAAGTTTATCGGAAGACACTGGAATACAGGCCTTAGCACATTTAATCATAGTGTTAGTCAGTGATTCAGCTGGGTCAGGACTCTGAAAAAAATCAGTGTCCTGGAACTCCTTAGAAACAGTGGCTGCAAATAGATCCCAGTTTGCTTTCTTATAATTTAAATGCTGAGAGACAAAGACGTGTTCAGTTATTACAGGTTGTAGAAGGACAGGGAAATGGTCACTTCCGTGCAGATCGTCATGGACAGACCACTCATAGTCCAGGACCAGCGAGGGGTCACAAACCGACAAATCTAAACACGAAAGTGAACCTGTGGAAGAATGGAGGTAAGTTGCAGATCCGTCGTTCAGGACAACACAAATCCAAATCCGAAAGGACATCCTCAATCAGCAGACCTCTGGATGACGAACCAGGTACTACCCCAAAGAGGGTTGTGACCGTTAAAGTCACCCAACAGCAAAAAAGGTCGAGGAAGTTCCCCTAACAGACTGACAAGGTCCTGACAAACCGGGACAGAAGGTGAGAGATAAAGGGAACAGATTGTCACAGTCTTGTGGAGAGTGACTCTCGCAGCTACAGCCTGAAGGGAGGTAGACAGAGTTTTCAGGACTATACAACAAAGTTTTGTGTAGGAGAAGGGCAACACCGCCCGACAGTCCCAACGTGGATGGTTGTGCAGGTTTCGAAAGAATATTAAAGCCAGAAAGAGTAAAGGTCTTCTGGCTTTGAATTTGAGTTTCTTGAAGAGCCACGACAGAAGGTTTTAGAGACTGACACAGAAGCTGCAGCTCCTCGAAGTTGGAATTTAGACCACGGATATTCCAATGGAATATTGTATTATCCATGGTGCAGAGGGCGAAAAGGAGAGAGATCAGGTCATCTCCTCCTCAACATCTGCTGCTAAAGCTGTAAATTTGTTTTCTTAATTTCACTGGACTATCTGCAGACCTGCTGGCAGACTTGCCAACAGGTGAAGTAGGTCTGGGTTTGGGAGACGGTGGAGGTTTCTTCCTTTATCTCCACCATCTCCACACTGGGTTGAACTCCCTTGCCCGCACGGGCAATGGACAGAGGAGTTCGAGGTAGGGGTGCTGGTTTTTTAATCTGCCCAGCAGTCAGATGTTGTAGACTGCTGGGCAGTCTGAGGGTGGCGGAATTTTTGCCTCCACCAGGGGCAGTCACTTTGGTTTGGAAGGTGGTGGACTTGCTACCACCAGAACTGACAGATCTTACTTGCAATGTTTTCGAAAACGTAAAGTTATCAGTCTGACAGCAGACTGACCGAGTTGAAACTGTAGGAACTTTCTTTACTGCCGAAGCATACGAAGAAAGTTGTCGGCGACTGATGCCCACAACCTGCTTGCGGGCTTCAAAAAAGGAGATCTTCTTTTCTGTCTTAACCCTTTGTATTGCAGATTCCTGAATCCACAGAGGACAATTCCGTGAAGAGGAGGGATGGTCGCCACCGCAGTTTTGCACAATGTGCCGGATCTTTACACGGCCCATCATGGGGTTTTCCTTGCAGCAAATACCACACACCTCCTGCCCAGAACAACGGTCTCTGACATGGCCAAACTTCTGGCATCGGAAGCATCTCAACGGGACGGAACGTACAACTGAACCCGGACAATCAGGTAGCCGACTTTGATGACCGGAGGCAGCACAGGGTTGCAGAATGTCAGAAAGAGGGTGTTGGTGTCCACTCTTTCTGCACCCTTCTTTACTGTCACCCTGCGTACCTCCCTCACACCCTGGGATGCCAGCTCCGTTTTGATCTCTGCCTCTGAAACACCTGATAATTCCCTGCAGCGAATCACTCCTTTTGATGAATTTAATTGTTTGTGGGGAGTTACCCTGATCTCCCTGTCCACAAGTTTCGTTGCCTTCAGCAGCTGTTCAGATTGCTTTTGTGACTTACTTGAATAAGAAAGGAACCATTCCTCAACCTCTTGATGGACCGAGGGTCACCTGCTATACCTTGAAAGCCCTTTTGTATGGCAAAAGGCTCAGAGCTGAAAGGGGTCTTTCCTGCTCCGTTCCTTCCATAACGAGCCAGGAAGCCAAAAACCTGTCTTCTGTCGTACCTCCATATCCGAATCGCTGTCAGAATCGAAATCCCCTGAAATAGGGGATGCTGCCTTCCTCTTTTTTGGGGGGATGATTTTTTGAAAGAGCCATATTGAGTGAATTTGTGTTTCATCCCTCCCTTACCCACCCACCTTGGAGTCCAATAAGGGCCAGGGCCAAGAAACCAATGTCTTGACCCCTTCCAGGCTTTGGGAGAGACATACGACAAACAGAAGCAACTAACCCTATCCCCCCTGATCATGCTCAACTCCCGGGGACAGAGAGCTGAGCACTGCAGGGGTTCACATGGCCAGCAGGGGAACTGCTTGTCTTGACCCAGCCCCAAAAGGGAGCCGATTAGTACAACCGGGCCAAAGTGTACTCCCTGTCTAGGAGAGGTCCGAGCCAAAGTGATGTGTTGAGAGCACAGGCCTCCTCAAGCACTGGCCCTCTCAATCACCAGGACCTCATTCCCCTCCGAACAGGTCGCACCGCATGGCAAACACGGCGGATCTTAAGGAGACCACAGAGATAAAAGGGGTGTGAAAAAGAAGACTTGAAGGGGAGACGAAGATAGAAAAGGGCCAAATAAGGGAGGCAGAAAACAAGAAAAGGAGAAAGGCGGGTTACTCTTAGCAGGATCCTCACCCTTAGCCTATCTGACATGGGAAGCCCTACCAGGGGCATCAACTCCTTACCACGTTATGCTTAGGCCAAACAGCACCTGCACCTCTCAGGCCTAGAAGCAGTTTTAAAAAACCAGCCTATCTTCGAGTATTGATGCCCCCGCCAGCAAAGCCTAAGGGATCACTGGACCACGCAGCCCTCCGACCCGACAAGGTCGCAACCCCCGGAGGGAGGCAAGATAACAACCTTCAGAACATCAACAACAAAAAAAGAACAACGAGCGACCAGTTATCTCTTAAAATTGGGCACAAAAGGGGTTGTTGAATCAACTGCGCCCTAATTTGTTTATCTCACCGGGAAAAAGACCAAAGAGGTCAAAATGCATCATGTTTTGTCTTGTTATTTGTTTCTCGCTTCTTTTGATGGAACACCCATTTTTCTTTTAATTTTGTTTTGAATTTCCACTTTAAAAACTGCCCAGATAATGATCAAGACATGGAACGCAGTGGCAGATCACACGATTTAAAAACTGGGACAAGCGGGAGGGGGGGGGGGGGGGGGGGGGGGGGGGGGGGGGGGGGGGGGGGGGCGAATAACACAAAATACTCTGACTACAGAGGTCTAAAACTGACACACAACATTGGTGACTTGCAGTGCAGGAGGGGGAAAACTCAGATCCTTTCCCTACGGGCAAATTAAACTGAATGTATACGTGGCAAAAAATGTGGGGAAATAGTGGAGTCAAGATTTACTAACACAACACACAGTTTTTACCCCTGTCAATCCCAGTTTGCCCAACAATGCTTTTGTTGCACTTGGGGGCACTGGTACTGTTCACCAGATTTACACATCTTAAGCTCCCTTTCAATCCTCTTGATCCCCCTCACACAAGAATAAAAGAAAACAAACTTGATGTTCACTTTTGTTCTCTCTCCTGAAGCATTTTTCTTCATCATAGCCACGGGACTGGTTCAGGATTATGCCTGAAGCTGCCCGGAGGTAACCTCCCTCAACAACAGTTAAAATTCCTTCTCTTTAACAGTTTTCTGAGCCAGGGTTACCATCATCAAATATGAAATCTAAAGTGCTGTTCTAAGTTAGAAACCAAGCTCTAAGTACTTGACAATCCATGCTGTCTTTCACACAAAGGGTTGCCTACCAGGGCACAGCAGACTGAAAAGCTGCCTGCTTACGCAACACTCAGTTATTAACATGTCATTCAGTCTGTCAGTAAGTCAGTTCTTTGTATTTTATTATTCCACTGCGTGCTGTCTGTATCCCCGTAACCCACCCGTCGGGCAAATAGGCCCTTTTCTGCCAAAAGTTGGTGATGGGATTTTACGTGCGTTTTGAGATGTTATTCATGGTTTATTGGGTTACAACAGGTCTCCTTTAAACAAAATTTCCATATTATTCCAGACTTCTTCCGAACCAGATTTAAAGGCTTTTTAAAGCCTAAATGAAACCAAGACTCCAGGTTTGGGAAAATGTCATGAAAAAGAAGAGAAATGGACTTAAGCGAAAAATAATCACTGAATGTGCAATGAATGCACTGGCATTCAATGACAGCTTACACCAAAACCTTTGTGCCATATCTAACCTTTTTCTTTTTCTCTTTCCATTTTTCTTTCTTTTCTTTTTTGGTAAGGGGGGACCCGATTTTTTCATTATCCAATCTTGCTGCTTTTTTTTCAAGCCAGCTTGAATTGAAAAAAGCAATGTCCACTTTGTGAACTGTAATGGCAGAAAATGTTCTGAAATACCCATGTGCATGTGCATAGAAATCTCTCAACTAATGGAAATGAACAGTATTTAAATGCTGTAGAAGGTTCAAGATCAACTGGACACATGAAAAGCTGTGTCACTAACAGTATCATTCTATTCGCTTTCTATCTTTTTTTTTTTTTCCCTTTTCTTTGTCCAAAGCCTCATTGTCATTTAAAAAATTCCATTCTTTTTTTCTAAACCTTTTCTCGGTTGGATCATTCTTCCACAGATTTGAAAAAAAATTTCCCATGTTTTAAAACTTTTCTGATTTTTAAACACCAACTTGTTCTCTGAGACGTCGTCTGCCACGGATCAGATCTTGGCCCCCTTCAACAGCCCCCCACCCCCCCCTTCGCCTTTCCTCTCCTCCCAATGATGAAATGCTCCTTCCCATGCCAAAACCCCCACCAGTCACCTAATTCCAAGCACTTCCACCTGCCCACACACACACACACTGACCTGGACCGCACTTAGCGTTGACAGCATGTGGGGGCCCATAAACCTACACTGCAGGCCCCCCCCCGGGATTCTGTCTGACGGGCCTTGACGAAGGCGATGACCTCGGCACGGTCCATGCGGCCCAGCGGGCCACCAGGGCCATGGCGGTCAGCCCCCGTACATGCCGTTCATACGCAGGTACTACCGTCAGATGTACTCCTGTGTGAAAAACGCACACGACATGAACAAAACCATCACGGGGTTGCTACTCAAGGGCACGAATTTGCAAACTTCTCTAGTTCTTAAAAAAACATTTTGACTCAACTGGTGAAATTTCCAACTCATATACAACAAAACTGCTTATAATCAAAAAACAAATACTTGTGTGTAATTTTTCCCTTCATTTTCTGAGTAGGGGCTATCAGCCCAATCACTAAAAGCAGAATTCCATCATAAGAAGGGCTGAGCACTATGAGCAAGGTCTAATTTCGGAAGTATCTCCAAATATCTTAACAGTTCCAGTAACTTTACGTTTTTGAATCCATGCTGAAAACTGAATTCCACTTGAAATAATCAGAAAATCTTGTGAATGTGCATGTTGCATGTGTGTGTGTGGTGTGTTGTGTGTTGTGTGTGTGGTGGGGTGTGTGTGTGTCACAAAATCACATTTACAAGTTTTTACAAACGGGGGTCAGTTTTTGCAGATTTTTGTGGCCTTAAATGAGTATCTCAGCTTCTCTAAACTTGTACAGCCCCTTTATTCTCTAAACTTGTAAAGTCCTTTATTCTCTAAACTTGTACAGTCCTTTACTGACTGAACATTCTTAGTTTCTCTAAACTTGTAAAAACCCTTTTTATTCTCTAACTTGTACATCCTTTACTGACTGAACATTCTTAGATTCTTTAAACTTGTAAAATCCTTTACTGACTGAACGTTCTTAGTTTCTCTAAACTTGTACAATCTTTACTGACTGATGTTCGTAGTTTCTCAAAATTTGTAAAATCCTTTACTGATTGAACGTTCTTAGTTTCTCAAAAACTTGTAAAATCCTTCACTGACTGAACGAACCTGTACTGGGAAAAGAGGGAGGAGTGGGTTAGAATGGAGGATGGGTGGGATATGATGAGGGAGGGAGGTGGGTGGGATACTGTATGAGGGAGAGAGTGGGTGAGAATGGAGCATGGGTGGGATACTGTATGGGGGAGGGAGGTGGGTGGGATACTGTATGAGGGAGGGGGTGGGTGGGATACTGTATGAGGGGACAGTGGGGAGAATCGAGCATGGGTGGGATACTGTATGAGGGGGGGGAGGTGGGGAAGATACTGTATGAGGGAAGAGGTGAGTGGATACTGTATGAGGGAGGTGGGGAAAATACTGAAATGAGGGAGAGAGTGGTGAAATGGGCATGGGTGGATACGTATGAGGGAGGAGGGGGGGAAGATACTGTATGAGGGAGGAGGTGGGGGGGGATACTGTATGAGGGGGGGGGGGGGAAGATACTGTATGAAGGAGGGAGGTGGGTGGGTTTACTGTATATGAGGGAGGGAGGGGGGTGGGATACTGTATGAGGGAGGGAGGTGGGTGGGATACTGTATGAGGGAGGGAGGTGGGGGGGATACTGTATGAGTGAGCCTGAGGAGGTGGGTGGGATACTGTATGAGGGAGGGGGGTGGGCGAAGGAAGACTTTCGAAGGTAGGGCGTGGGGAGGGGAAAGGGGGTGCTGGTGAAGGAATAGGAGGAGACAAAGACTGGTGATGATAGTTGGTTGAAGTGGTGGCAAATAAGACATATTGTCTGTTTTGCAAGATTCTGCTTCTGTGATGATTAGTATAGTCTCTTTTGCAAAATTCTGCTAAGTGCTTCTTGATGGTTCTGTTTTTTGTTTGTTACATGTGTGTTTCTTCAGTTCTCAAGTACTGGTTGATGATGAAGACGATGATGATTAACACAGCGCTGTCATGGCAAGCTTGGTGCTCCGAGTTATTTATAGAAATAACAAGAACAGACTTGAAAACTCACACTACACAAAACACATGTACACACGCACCCCGCGGGCGCGAAAAACACACACACACACACACCACACACAAACACAACACCCCACACATGAGCACACGTGTGTGCATACACACACACATGCGTGGGCGCACATTCACACATGTATGCATGCACCACACAACACACACACACACATCACACAACACACACAACACACACACACACACACACGCAGCGCGCGCGCACACACACACACACACAGAAAGCAAGGACCCACATAGTCGTCTTTCTTGTTCCATAGGGAGCAATATAGTCACATGTTTCTGAAGCAGTAATGTCTTGGGGGCACTGTCTGGAAGCGTGACGTCCTTCACTGGTGTACCCTTAAAACAAAAATAGTGAAATGGTAATCATTGTAGACAGACAAGACTAACAAGACAATTTTTTTTTTTTTTTCAATAACAGCAGTAATCGTATCTACTTATTTTTCACCTGTTCCTCACCTTTGACCGCCACATAGAACAATAAGGCATGAGGAATTGGTCTCCATACACATGTTAAAAATGCCATGAAAGATGGGAGATATGAATTATCACAATGGAATGATCATGATTGTAAACTTCATGGACTCTTTAAGTAAGACACTTTAAAGAACTGATCAGCATCTAACCCTGCTTCTGAGAATCTTTGGAGAGAAGAATGGGCAAGCAAGGTAAATTCTTTGTGGAACTTGGTTTTGTCTGATTCCCAAAACGGTCTCAGCTAGGTTAAAAGAAGTAATCATTTAAAGATGTTGGTGAAACGTTCCGAGTTGGTCAACTGCTTTGTCATTTTGAATATGCCCATAAAAATGTGTGTAAAAGTGACATATGTGTGATCATGTAGGGCAGACAAAAAAAAAAAAGAGAGCTAAGTCTATTACTGATTTCTATTTTATTCTATTTTTCTTGCTGATTTTTTTTTGCTATGGGTTTAAAAAAAAAAAAAAAAGAAGAAAAAAGCATCAAGGCCAAGATTCAATTTCATGCCTTCATTCAGACATTTGTCAGTCTCATCCACAAAACCTGCCCCCCCCCCCCCCTTCCCACCTCTTCCCCCCACCCCTCCATCTCTCTGCATCTATGATTTATTATTACTAAACATAATCATTAAAATTTTTGGTATTCATTATTATGTGCTATGTTTATACATGTATAGATCTTTAATTACGAAACTGTGAATGACTTACTTGCTGAATGGAAGTCTTGGTTCATACACGTGAGATTCTTTTGAATTTTTTCATTTAGAAAGTAATGGCGCCATTTTTAAAGCGAATCGGTCATTGAAAAACGTCCATTTTTACTCTGCACACATTTGTGTCCATTCAGCGCTTTTGATGTGCAACAGGTTGAAGGTTAATCTCCGATCACATTGAGATTGGTACTCCATCAGTGTGAGTTGAACAAAAGTTGCCTGTGTACGTGCGTGCATGCATGCGGCATGTGTGTGTGGGGTGTGTATGTTAGTTTGCATGTGGGGTATGTGTTTTGATGTGGGGGATACTGTCATTTATATGTTGTCATGAAACCTAAAGGAACACTGACCAATGGATAC
>CM031625.1:36388125-36395625 GCA_018398815.1 Conus ventricosus
CTTGTTTGTTATTTGCTGTTTCTAGTCCCTGCCTTATTTAAGATTTTCAGCTCACACCAATCAGACTAAGGTCGCCTGTGTTTTGTTACTGTTCGTCCGTGTGTTCGTTGGACTATACTTAAGATCGCAAAGGCTGTGCCACCCTTGAATAAATGCTTATTTGCATTTGTTCCTTTCTCCAGTTGTTGTTGCTGTGTGGATGAATCAGATACAGGGATGATAGGCAAGGCTGGTGCAAAAAGTTGTTGTTGTTGTTGTTGCTGTTGCTGTTGTTGTTGTTGGTGTTGTGGTGGTGTGTGGTGGTGGTGGTGTGTGTGTGTGTGTGTGTGTGTGTGTGTGTGTGTGTGTGTGTGTGTGTGTGTGTGTGTGTGTGTGTGTGTGTTAGGCCGAGGGAGGGGGGGGGGGGTGTCCTTGCTTGCTCTGTGTCGTCTGTGTTGTCATATCTGCGAGGCGATTTTTGGTGTCGTTGGCAACATTTTGTGTGAAGTTATGGGCCTGTGATGATTTCATCATGGGAGCAAGGGTTACTACACTTGTTTGATATTTGCAATTTAGACCAGCTTTTTTTTCCATAGCGGCAAACATTTAGAGGAAGCACCGTATTGCTGTATATTGTATTGCGTGAGTCATGTATATGCTTCGGAGGTTAGGAAAAACCTGGCATATTTTGTCTTTTTTCCCCACCGCTACGGCGTCTCTTTTTTATTTTCCTTTTTTTCAATTTTTTTTCAAACATTTTTATTTACGTTTCGCATATTTTCACAAATGAAAGGGTAAAGTATAAGAAAACAACAGAAAATTGGCATGCTTTTTCACACTATCATTCGGGTACACACATGCACGTCTGTATTGTTGTGTACTTGTTATTGTACACTGTTACATAATGAACACAGTACGTCAAAAATCATTCATGATTTAAAGAACAAAGGACATCAGAAGACAAACCAAAACACGTAGACAGTGTAACACAAGGTGTAAGGTACGTTTCTTATACTAAATGATATGGAACACACGATGAATTCTACAAATATGTGATTTCAGATGTAACAGACTGTTTCATGTATGTGGCAGAGAGAGAGAGAGAGAGAGAGAGACACTTGACACTTTGATATTTTATTGTCATTACCCCAAAAAAGGTCTTTTGACAAGGGGGGTAACAGGACAATAACCTTTTCCTCCTTCTTTCATCACGAGCAGATATTACAGATAAATCCAGTGTAAATTAACACAAAAGCTTACAAAACATAAAGACGATCGGTTCCTGGATATCATGGTGCATACCAGTACCGTAATAATATTAGAAAAAACAAACAAACAAACAAACAAACAATCAAAATTGTAAGATTGTGGACTAACTCGACCACCCACTCAAACAAAAGAAAATAATGTTACATCTCTTTTTTTTCCACTTTTCATGTGATGAACGGAATTGTTCATTCATATTTCTCTTAAAACACATTATTACGATTGTGACTGTCCTTCGTCTATCTAATTTTCTGTGCTTCTGCAATAAATTTTGCGACTGATTTAATTATAAGTTCGTCATCAGATGATAACACAAAACTAACATCCTTCGCATTCTCAATGATATTCTAAATTCCTCAGACGAAAACAAAATTTCTGTCCTTCTTTTGCTAGATCTTTCGGCAGCCTTTGACACCATAGACCATGAAATCCTTCTCTCTCGTTTGAAATACACATGTGGCATCAGGGAAACAGCTTTAAATTGGTTTCGTTCTTATCTTCTAGACAGGAAACAGTTTATTCAAGTGGGTGATCACCGCTCTGATGAATCTAATCTCCAGTTTGGCGTGCCTCAGGGATCCGTGCTGGGACCTGTCCTCTTTATTTTGTACACCACTCCATTGTCTAATGTCATCCACGGCCATTCCGTTTCACACGAAATGTTTGCGGATGATACTCAGCTGCTCCATTCCTCTGTCATCAATGACTACTCACCCCTTGTTTCTACTCTTCAATCTTGTACTTCTGATATCGAGACCTGGATGTCAGCAAATAAGCTTAAATTAAACTGTGAGAAGACTGAAGCCATCCGTTTTTCAAAGCGGTCACATCATGGCCCTGATCCGATCCCTTCTTCTTTGACATTAGGTTCCAGCACTATTGAATTTTCAAACACTGTTCGTGACCTTGGTGTTCTCCTTGATAGTGACCTCTCAATGAAACAGCATGTCACAAAAACTTGTCAGTTAGCTTACATGGAACTTAAACGAATTGCTGCTATTCGACCCTATCTCACTGAAGACGCCACAAAAACTCTCGTTTCATCATACATCCTTTCAAGGCTAGATTACTGCAACTGTGTTCTCCTTGGCTGTCCCTCAACTGTCATCCAACCCCTCCAACGTGTACAGAACTCTGCAGCCCGTCTCATTTGCAAATCTCCTAGGACCCAACCCTGCAGCACTCTCCTGAAAAAGTTGCACTGGCTCCCCGTTGAAGAAAGAATTAAATACAAATGTTGTTGTCTCTGCTTCAAGATTTTCACTGGCGATGCCCCTGCCTATCTTTCCGATCTCCTTCAAGTATATTGTCCCATCACGAACGCTCCGCTCCTCCACCGACACCAGGACCTTCCGCTTTCCCAGTTACCGTCCCCATCGTAAACAGCATGGCGAACGAGCTTTCTCATACGCAGCTCCCAAACTCTGGAATAAACTCCCCTATGACTTAAGACATTCTCAAACCTTTTCTTCCTTCAAAACCTCCCTGAAAACCCACCTTTTCAAACAATACTAAGAAGACAGTCATTACCAGATAGTTGATTGACTCTTGTTGCTTCTGTGGATCGCTTAGTAGTTTGTGCTTGTTGGGCTGTTGTGTATTGTGTGTCTGTGCGTGAGAGTGTGTGTGCGCGTGGGAGATAATGGGAGAGAGCCTTTGTTTTTCATTTCTGAGCCGTTTTTCAATGCTTTTTCTTTACATTTAGCAATTGTATTTTTTCTGCCTTTGTAAAGCGCCTTGTGCCGTGGAAGGCGCTATATAAATCCCATTATTATTATTATTTTTTTTTTTTTGTCTTTTGGCTACGTCTAGCTGGAAAAACGAGCATTTCACTTCGTTGTACGCAGTACAGTGAAATAGAAAGTGTTCTTCATCTTCAGTTATATATCCACATGCAGGACAAGGTGTTTCTGTAGATGCTGCACATTGAAACCATCTTTTGTTTGCATTGAACCCGAACGTTCTTAACCTGAATCTTGCATAATTTATTCTGTGCCATTTATCTGTTTGACATTTAGAAACTTTTCTGAATGAAACACGTTTTTAAATGAGAAGAACCATCGATAATTTTCTTTACATTCCATATCCGAATGCCAGTTCTGTTTTAAAGAACAAATAAGTCTATCTTTGAATTCTGCAATAAACTGTTGCTCATTTCCTACTCCCTGGGTCATCCATACGATTCCAAAACCCTGCTCTGAAAGAACTTTCTTTACTTTATAAGCCCAGTTTTCCTTACCTCTCTCCATTTGTAAAAGCATCATATCATATGCCTGTCTGCTCAAACGTGACTGGTAGTTTCAAAATTTTTAACCAGTACTTTATACATTTCAAAAAGTTGTTATATACAAAGGGTATCTGCCCATTTCTCCATATAAAACGGTGTTGGATGAATGGATTGGCACTTGAAGGAAACGTTTCATAGCATACGTATGCACTTTTTCCACTTGTGGAATCTCACTTAAGCCCCAAATTTCAGCTGCATAGGTAAGTAGAGGTTTTATCTGTGCATCAAACATTTTCCAGAATATATCACAATCAATACAATTCAGCTTTCTCAAAGATTTCAGGATTTCTATGACACCTTTTTTACCTTTTCTAGAAGATTCTTCCCATGCATACTGAAAAGTTAATTTTGTTGAAAATAGCATTCCCAAATATTTGTATGAATTGACTACTTGAACATTTGTATTTCCATAAAACCATTTTTCGGCATTGATAAATGACCACCCATTCTGAAGACCACGATCTTTGTCTTATCCAAGTTAACTGTTAAACATAGGCGATCTGCTTCTTCTTTCAAAACATTTAACTGATTTTGCAAACCTACGAGAGAGAGAGAGAGAGAGAGAGAGAGAGAGAGAGAGAGAGAGAGAAGAGAGAGAGAGAGAGAGAGAGAGAGAGAGAGAGATGGATTCATGCACAGGAGAAGTGTAAGTGTATGTGGGCAGGGTGTAGGGTGGTGGGGGGTCAATCTGACCCCAATGTCAGTTTCCCAACCCCAGCACGACAGCCAGAGGTAAAACGAAAAAAAAAAAAAAAACCCCTCGAGGAGAGAACAAACAAACAAACAAATAAACGCAGAAGTCACATGCAGCTGATCTGGATCCAGGTGCCCCCCCCCCCCCCCCCCAAAAAAAAAAAAAAAAAAAAAAAAAAAGAGAAAGGAAAGAGAGGGGATTCAGTGATGTATAGAAGGGGGGAGAGAGCGAGCGAGCGAGAGAGAGAGAGAGAGAGAGAGAGAGAGAGAGAGAGAGAGAGAGAGGAGGAGGGGGGCGTATGTCACGTTAAAAAACCATCCACAAGACATTTAGGCGTATATATTCAGGCTGCAGAGCACAATGGGCACGCATGTATATGCATGCATGAATAGAGATGGTCTGTGTTTACATATAGCTGGAGTTTTGCCTGCTTTTATGGATGCTCATATGATTCACGCTATCCCGAAAATTATTTCAGACTTACAATAAATATTGAGTTTATCTGTAAGGGAGGATGTATATGTATATGTAGATGTGAGTGTGTGTGTGTGTGTGTGTGTGTGTGTGTGTGTGTGTGTGTGTGTGGTGTGTGTGCGGGCGCGTGCGCGTGCGTGCGTGCGTGCGTGCGTGCGTGCGTGTGAGTGTGCGCTGCGTGCGTGCGTGTGTGTGTGTGTTGGTGTTGCGCGCGCGCGTGTGTGTATTCATGCAGCGCATTTTGTGATGCATGGATTTGTGTGTGTGTGCGCGCGGGTGTGTGTGTTTGTGTGTGTAATGTAGTGTGCGTGCGTGCGTGCGGCGTGCGGCGGTGGTGTGTGTGTGTGTGTGTGTGTGTGTGTGTGTGTGTGTGTGTGTGTGTGTGTGTGTAATGAATGTGTGTGCGTGCGCGCACAACGATCTAACCTTGGACCTTGGTTTGACCGTCTGAGCCCTCCTCTGTGTGCACCTCTCATTTCAGCACGTGTTTTGTTGTGCATTGTACTATGATCGTCGCTTGGAGGTAGCCGGTGTGGGTGGGATGGGGGGGGGGGGGGGGTTGGGAGGGTTGTTTTATCACCCGCGTCTGTTGCTTTGTCCGTCTGTCTGTGTTTCTTTTTGTCTGTCTGTCTGTCTGTCTCTGTCTGTTGTCTGTCTGTTTGTCTGTCTGTCTGTCTGTCGTCTGTCTGTCTGTCAGCAAGAAGACACAACATCTGTTAATCCGAATTTTTAACACAATATGGCGGAAAGACGAAGCATGGCCCAAGGACCAACCCATTGAATCCTGGTGCCGATCCGGATCCGGCGGACCTTGGCAGGTTTGCACTGTCCTGTGAACCTTTTGTGTGACCTCTGCTGAGCAGCCAGTTTAAAGAGACCGGTGGAAAAAATGAACGGGGGCTCCAGGACGATCTATTTTTCCAGTTTCGGGTGCGGATCCGAAATAATAGTCAGATCCAGGATTTGTTCGACCTTGGCGAAGGGTTCTTTTGCTCGATCAAGTCAGAAGTAAAATTCCAGCTAATTTTCCGTCGTCATGGGAACACGTAGATACGAAAATATAATTGTTCCCCATTTTAATGTATGTAGATTTGTCTTCAATGATATTTATTATCAGGTTAAATCAATGTAGTCAATGTAAAAGACTGATTTTTATTTTTCAAACTGAACTGTCTGAACCTGAATTATCACGTAACATGAGTGAATTCCGAGTGTCTTTATGGCTTTTTCAGGGACCAACACTCTACGACAGATTAGCTGACGACAATTATACTGGATTGGTACTCCACTACTCGCTGACAGTACAGCGCTTAGGAATCTCATTGGATGGCAGGGACTGTTCTTGTTTTTATTTTCACTTATAACACCCCCGAAACTCTCTGAAACTCCCCACCCCCACCTCCACCTCCACCTCACCCCACCCCCCTTTTTTTCATAAAGCTCTCGAAACTTTGCTAAGTTATCTTAAACACCCCGAAACTCTTTGAAACTCCCATATTTTCCAAACTCATTGACGTTAATGATTACTGTTGTAAATTAAGTTTATTAATCAGCCCCCAAAACTGCCTCCACCCCCCCCCCCCCCCCCCCCGGCATACTCTCCCTGACCTGCCCACACTGCTTCCAGATTCTCTGTGACGAGACTCTGGACAATTGAATTTCAGCCATGGGAAACAGAGACATGGACGAGAGGTCACCATCACACGAAAGGGACAGTGTCGCCGACGACCCACTGTCTGGAGGAGACCCGGCGGCGGACAGTGTCCGAGTCGACGCGCTTGAAGTGAAGATGAGGAAACGTGGACGTCACAGTGGTGACCTAACGGCTGTTGATGACGTCGTTGAAGCTGAGGGGACACCCTTGGTGGGAGACAAGGAGAAGACGTCGCTTGACGGGGTGCGGGTGAGTTGTGTGTGTGTGTGTGTGTGTGTGTGTGGTGTGTGTGTGTGTGTGTGTGTGTGTGTGTGTGTGTGGCTGTGGCTGTGTCTGTGTGTGTTTCTGAGTGCGAGCGCGTGCGCGCGCGGGTGTGTGTGTGTGTGTGTGTGTGTGTGTGTGTGTGTGTGTGTGTGTGTGTGTGTGTGTGTGTGTGTTTGTTTAGTGTGTGTGTGTGTGTGTTTAGTCACAAATATTCCAGGAACATAATGAAGAAAGAAAAGAAGAAAAGAGTTGAAAGAAATTATTTTTTCCTTCGATCTGATTGAAACGTGGCTGGTGATGAACGTTGTCTTGGATCAGTTTCAAAATTTTGACTTGTTCATGAACTGAAACGAATGAATGAATAATATAAACAAACAAATATTTGTATAAATAAATGTATAAATAAATGAGTGAATCTACGAGCGGACGAATGAATGAATGAATACATACATACATGCAGACAGGCGCGCGCACGCACGCACACACACACACACACACACACACACACACACACACACACACACACACACACACACACACACACACACACACACACACACACATGCGCGCACGCGCACATAAATAATTACATACAAACATGCATACACATACATACATACATGCAAACATACATACATGAATACATACAAACATACATACATACAGACAGACATACAACACATACATACATAAATACATATATACATACAAACATACATACATAAGAAAACACTAAATAGAGAAACAGGCACCGTACCTAACAGTACGTCAGACCTGACATCCTCCGATGTACCGATTCCTGGCTGCGTAAAATTCAGCATGACCTCCCCTTAGCCAGAACTGAAGAACTGAAACCGGATAGGTCTTATTGCTACCTAGAAT
>CM031625.1:36420625-36425813 GCA_018398815.1 Conus ventricosus
CCTGTGTTCTTCTGCATGGTGATCCTTCAGAATCTTCTGACTGGTTTCTGTCTGTAGTAATCTTCTGAAGGTTCTCCTTCTGTGTTCTATCTGACATGGTTCTCCTTTCTGTAGTAATCTATCTGAATGGTTCTCCTTTCTGTTTCTTCTGCATGGTTCTCTTTTCAGTAGTAATCTCATCTTGACATGGTTCTCTTTCTGTAGTATCTTCAGAAGGTTCTCCTGTTTCTGGTGTGATCTTCTGAATGGTTCTCCTTTCTGTCGGTGATCTATCTGAATGGTTCTCCTTTCTGTCGTAATCTATCGAAGGTTCTCCTTTTCTGAGTGAATCTTAGATGGTTCCCCTTTCTGTTTCTGGTATCTTGAATGGTTCTCCCTGTTTCTGCATGTGATCTTTCTGTAGTATCTTCACATGGTTTCTTTCGGTAGTATCTTGAGATGTTCTCCCTGTTTCTGCGTATCTTCTGACAGGTTCTCCTTTTTGGGAGTGATCTTCAGAAGGTTCTCCTTTTCTGTGTAATCTTCTGACAGGTTCTCCTTTCTGTAGTAATCTATCTTGACATGGTTCACCTTCTGTCAAACTTAATGGTTCCTCTTTCTGCAATAACTATCTTGCATGGTTCTCTTGCTGTAGTAATCTTCTTGACATGGTTCTCCTTCTGTATAAATCTGTCTTGAATGGTTCTCTTTCTGATAACTATCTTACATGGTTCTCCTTTCTGCAATAACTCTCTCTGCATGGTTCTCTTTCTGTAAGTAATCTATCTTGCATGGTTCCTCTTTCTGTAGTAATCTGTCTTAGAATGTTCTTCCTTTCTGAGTAATCTAGCTTGAATGGTTCTTCCTTCTGTAATAATCTATCTTAGATGATTCTCTTTCTGTAGTAATCTATCTTGACATGGTTCTCTTTTCTGTAGTAATCTATCTTGACATGGTTTTTCTTCTTTCTGTAGTATTCTATCTTCAGATGGTTCTTCCTTCTGCAATGATCTATATTTAGATGTTTCTTCTTTCTGTAGCAATCTGTCTTCAGATGGTTTTTCTTCTGTCTGTATTAATCTATGTTCAGATGATTTTTCTTGTTTCTGCAGTGATCTATCTTTAGATGGTTCTTCTTTCTGTAGTAACATTTCTTCAGATAATCCTTCTTTCTGTATTAATACATCTACAAGTGGTGCTTCTTCTTTCTGCAGTAATTTATCTTCAGATGGTTCCTCTTTCTGTAATAATTTATCTTCAGATGGCTCTTCTTTCTGCAGTAGTTTTTCTTCAGATGGTACTTCTTTCTGGAGTAATTTATCTTCAATGGTTCTTTTTTTCTGCAGTATTTTTTCTTCAGATGGTTACTCTTTTTTTTTTGCAGTAATTTTCTTCAGATGGTCTTCTTTCTCGAGTAATTTTTCTTATATGGTTCTTTTTTCTGTAGTAATTTTATCTTCGATGGTTACTTCTTTCTGAGTAATTTATATTCATATGGTTTCTTTTTCTGAGTAATTTTATCTTCAGATGGTTTCTTTTTTGTTTTTGCAGTGATTTCTCAGACGGTTCTTCTTTCTCGAGTAAACTTTTTCTAGATGGTCCTTCTTTCGGTAGTAATCTGTTCTTCAGACGGCTTCTTTCTGTAGTAATATCTTATCTACATAATTGGTTCTTTTTCTTTCTGCAGTGATCTATCTTTGACAGTTCTTCCTCTTCTTGCAGTAATCTATCTTCAGCTGGTTCTTTTTCCTTCACACACACACACGCACACACGAAACACACACAACAACACCACACACACACACACAACCACACACACACACACACACACACACACACACACACACATTTTGCAAAAAGGAAGTCGGAAGGAGCACCTCTTGTTGCAAAGTGAACGTCTCCGCAAGACACATAAGAGTTTGCAGCACCATTTATCACCGTGATTAAAATAAATAATTAAATAAGTAAATAGATAAATAAATAATTAAACAAGAAAACAAACAAACAGATAGATAAGATAAATAAATAGATATCGACATTAATCAAATCGATCAAATAAACAGCCAACAAATTAGCCACCAGCCAACCAACCATGCAAACATTAATCGATCAACCAATCAATTAGTCAATCTATCAATGGATCGATCCATGGATTGATCGATCCATCGATTGATCGATCAACCAATTAAATCAATCAGTTCCAAGTCAGTCAACCATGTTGTGTTCAGCCTCAAAACAAAAATTTTAAGTTTCTTCCAGTTGCAGCATGCTGTAAACTGTTTGTAAAATAATTGTTAAGAGTCTGTTACGAAAGCTTCGGCGTATTTTTCCCCCTCATATACATCTGTACATTTAGATCAGCCAAGGCAATGGGATTCTCATTCAAAGGGAGGGAACTCACAAAAATCTGAGCGTACAACACATTCCATCAGTTACTGTACTTACACTAACGATTCCACTGCCCTCCCCCTCCCCCCCCAACACACACTCACACACACACACACACACACACACATACACATGCGCGCAGGCACACACACACACACACACCACACACACACACACACACGCGCGCGCAGGCACACACACAAACACATGCGCGCAGGCACACACACAACACACACACAACCACACACACACACACACACCACACACACACATGCGCGCAGGCTTACACACACGCACGCACACACACACACACACCACACACACACACACACACACACACACACACACACTCTCTTTCTCTCTCTCTCTCTCTCTCTCTCTCTCTCTCTCTCTCACACACACACACACATACACACACACACACAACACACACACACACACACACACATCAACACGTGAGCGCAAGTTTGTTTTGAGACAGAACTTCAGATGTCAGTGTGTAATGTATTATTTGCTTGATGGCAGATTATTCATAGATGTGGAATCGAACTTTGGGGCTGAGTAATATAACATTTCTTTTCCTCCTCCTCCTTCTTCTTTTTCTCTCTCTCCTCCTCGCCTCCTCCTCCTCCTCTTCTTCTTCCATATAACATCCACTATCACCATACTTATGGTTTAGACACGTATTTGGGAAGAGGAGAAGAAGGAAGGGAGGAGATGGGGGGTGGGGGTGGGGGTGGGGGGTGGGGGGGGGGGGGGAGGGGGGAGAAGAAGGTAGGTGGGGTGGGTGTGGGGTGATGGGGGTGGAGGTGGGTATGGAGGTGGGTCGTGGGTTGAACTGTAGGTGTGGTTGAGCCCGGCTGTTCGGTTGATCAACCGCACTCAGTGTGTGGAGAGTTACCGTTCTTTCCTTTCACACTGTAGAAAGCGGAAGACATGCCTTCTCCAAGCTCCCAGACTGCCAGCTCAATTGATCTGTGAATGTCTGCATACGGTTCGAACCAGTTTGGTCATGGCAAGGCTTAGGATTAGCGTCAGATCAGATCATGGTTTAGGGCATGGAATAGCTCAGTTGGTAGAGCACCGGACGCGTAACCCTAGGGTTGCTGGTTCGAATCTTCGCCGGGTCATTTTGGAACAAGGAGATACCTCTCTCGGAGTTGACACTACTTCTGACTCCATTAACGAAAAATCCTTTGAACGAAACTAAAAATCGAGGTTCCATGTGTGAACGCACGGATAACACCCAAGACACAAGAAAAATTGTAAAGCGGTTAGATTGGTCTCTAGCCGAAGACAGACAGCTATATGATAAAATGGTAAACATAACAACCACAACAACAACAATAACAACAATAAAAACAACGACGACGACAACGACGAAGTGACGACGACGATGATGATGATGATGGTAATGATGATGATGATGATGATGATGATGATGATGATGATGATGATGATCATAGTATTAAAGTAACACAAGAACCACCACAACACAACAACGTGTGTGAGTGTGTGTGTGTGTGTGTGTGTGTGTGTGTGTGTGTGTGTGTGAGAGAGAGAGAGAGAGAGAGAGGAGAGAGAGAGAGAGAGAGAGAGAGAGAGAGAGAGAGAGAGAGAGAGAATGTTCACGCATGCGTTCCCGGCTTTTTCTCCCCCACAACTGCTCTGACACAATTTCACTTTTAATCAAACGTTCATGCAGAAGAAAGAAACAACAACAACAACAACAACAACAACAAAGGACTAAGTGAGGAACACCGAGCTAACTATTCATCACAGAGGGAGACAACCAACACAACAGACACGGTAACATCAGGAGACTTCATTGCTATGCCTCAGTCTCCAAACGAAACATTCTCATCTTTCATCTCTCCATCTGACAAACTCACCGCGAGCCGAGTTTTGACAGGACTTTGTTGTGTACTCTCTTCTTGCAACGTCAGCAGAACATTTCCTCTTCCCCTCCCCTCCCCTCCCCGCCCCCATCCCACCATACATGCATACATACACCCCACCCCTTCCCCTCTCCACCCCCCTGTCTCTTCCTACCCACCCACCCTCCCCACCTCATCTTCCTTTCGTTCACATCAGGGAGGCACGACGAATCCCCCGAATAAGCTCCCCGAGTAAACAGAGGAGTGGATCTTTGGGATCAAATATTCATCCGCACGGCCGCCATATTGTTATTGGGTGCAAGCCCCGAGAGGATTGTGGGAAGCTTCTCCTTCCTCTCTCCGAAACTGGTGCATAAGGGGATCGGAGTTGGAGGTGTAGTGTATGCTGAGTTTGTATTGTACCTCTGTACTTCAGTACACACAGACACAGACACAGACACAGACACAGACACACACACACACACACACACACACACACACACACACACACACAACACACACACACACACAGAGACACACACACACACCACACACACACACACCACACACACACACACACACACATACACACACACACACACAGACACACACACACACACACACACACACACACACACACACACACACACACACACACACACACACACACACACACATACACACACACACAACACATACACACACCACAGCGCAAACCTACAAAATATACAATGTGAATCGTTCTAAATCTTACAAACACCAACAAAATGCAAACAAAACGTAGTAAAAAAAAAAGTCATCAGGTGACGCCTTCTGAAATATAATACCAAAGAAAAAAAATTCTTTAAATACTATAAAAAAAAAAGACAGACAGACAGACACACACACACACACACACACACACACACACACCACACTACAAACTTTATCCTCTGATCTCTCTT
>CM031625.1:36447259-36458094 GCA_018398815.1 Conus ventricosus
AGCTGTGACACACCTGATAACAGCCCCTTGGGTTGTCTGGGCGATAAAACAACATAACTTAAATGCAACTGGTCGCATTGTGTGTTTTACAGGTCGGCCAGAGAAGTTGCCGGATGTGTGTTACTCCTGGTGGGTGCTGGCTTCCATGGCTGTCATAAGACGTCTCCACTGGATTGACAAGGTTCCAGTTTATTCTTTCTTTCTTTCTTTCTGCGTACGCAGGCTGATACTCTGCGGACACTCCCTGTATAGCCAGGCAGTGGAGTTTTGTGTGTATGACCCTTTTTCATCCCGCCATTAAGGCAGCCATACTCCATCTTCGGGGAAACAGTTTATTCATTTTTTGTTTCCTTTTTTTCTTTTCTTTTTTTAAATTCCATTAATGGTTTTACAACCACACCGCTCTTTCTGCTGTCTTACACAATGAAACCCCAGAAGGTTCATTCATAGCAATTGTACTACAGTCCACAGGGAGCGATCAATAGCAAGTCGTATAGAGGCCACCCACCGAGGGACAACGCGATTCTGCCAATCCAGTATGGTAGTTTCGGTGGTGCCTGTTCTGATCAGATGTACAAAGGCAACAGGTGCCTGTTCTGATCAATGTACAAAGGGCAACAGGTGCCTGTTCTGATCAATGTACAAAGGGCATCAGGTGCCTGTTTTGATCAGATTACAAAGGGCAACAGTGCCTGTTCTGATCAATGTACAAAGGGCAACAGTGCCTGTTCTTATCAGATGTACAAAGGGCATCAGGTGCCTGTTCTGATCAATGTACAAAGGCAACAGGTGCCTGTTATGATCAGATGTACAAAGGGCAACAGGTGCCTGTTCTGATCAGATGTACAAAGGGCAACAGGTGCTGTTCTGATCAGATGTACAAAGGCATCAGGTGCCTGTTCTGATCAGATGTACAAAGGGCATCAGGTGCCAGTTTGCTTAATCCTGGGCCCAGCATCAGTGAACTCCCTGGCTGGAGAACATCACCACTCCCAATCATGATATGGTACCAACACCTCAGACAGGAATTGTGGGTTGCCTGTGGACTTGACGTTGACTGCTCCCTTTGGGTCGTCAGTGCCGGGGCTGTGGCGGGCCGGGTCAGGCTGTGGCTGTGAACGAGGGGAGCCGAAGTGAGCAGCGTGGGTGCAGTGTCACTGAGAGGCACAGAAGACGGGACACCTAAAAAGAAAAAAGAAGATTTTTGACAGGAGTTCACCACTGGTGTGAACACAAGAGAGGAATTAACAGTGAAGTCAGTATGAAATCAGGACAGGAAAAAATAGTAGAAATTGAGACTGGGTGCGGTTTTTTGTTGTTGTTGTTTTTTAGATGATCAGCGAGGATGAGGATGAAGCTGTGTAGTTCCGGCTGTCTTTGGACAGATGTGGTAGTGCCCTCTGGAGGGAGAGCTCACTCAGCCCAGCTCCGCGACTAAACAATTATTGTCGTCAGTAGGGGGCTTAGTAGGTGGTGTCCTGTGTATGTTGAATCAGAACAGTACCACGGAACACCACCGAAGTGACTGTGTGAATACAGCGCAAGCTTCCAAGGGTGGTGCAGGATTGCTCCTGATTGGCTGGTTTGGGGGTTGAGGACACTGCTTCTCTGGGTCCCACTGGCACCTTCGAGTTTATCTGTTTCTTGCCCCCCCCCAAACATTTTCATAGATATGTGCTCTGTTACACGGATCCCAGAAGTTCTAAAGAAGTTCTTGAGTGGTAATTGCTCTTTTGGACTTTAACCATGGGTGGTATCTTGGTATGCTTTGACAACTATTGCTAACTTTCGTTCTTGAAATCATGTCAGCTGCGTCTGCTTTGTCAACAAAGTGGCGGCACATTGAAACTATAGTGATGACTACAGGCACTGATTTAAAAAAAAAAATGTGTTAATGAAAAACCTGGCAAGAAGGCTTGAATTTGAGCCAGAGTATGCTGGTGAACAAGTTTGAAAGTAATTTGTGTCGGAAGAATTCACTAAATGTACTGTAGACCTACTGTATGATGGCAGATGAAAATGATGTGTGCAGTGCATGACCCAGCTGATGAATTACATCAGAGTGTATGAAGAGATTATGGCCCAGCATGCTGAACCAAAGGACATCACCCGTCTCTTGTCCTGACTGGGTTATTCCCTTGGCAGATCTCAAAATTCTGACAGCACAGCCTCAAAAACAGTCGTTGCTCGGAATTTGTTACGCCTGTTTGAAATGGGCTTTTTGAAAATATATATAGATATTTCCCAAATTGATTGAGTTGAGAAATTACATATGCCAGACCTGTGCACCCCACGTATTTCTCCGTATTTAGTACGGATTTAAGCTGGGGATACGGAAATACTGATAGTGCGCTCAAAATACGGATTTACTCGCCACCGAAATACGGTATCGGCTGCTACGATCTCCGCCGAAAAAATTTGACAGTTTGCACAGTCACCTTAGCGGTGAAACTAAGGGACATAATCAGGCGCGGAGAATGCAATTCCGTTGTCAGGTGAACGAAAGTTTTTTGCGAAGTCGTTGGTCTCGCCTGCCGTTAGATGATAATAATATCATATGAGCAGACTATACATTGAGGGCAAACGAAGTTATCTTGTGTACATTTACATTGGCAATGTCACTTGACTTTGTCATGAAATGCGCAACTGCGGCCTAGCTCCGTATCTTGTACCGCGTGCGTTCAAACATGGCGGATGACGAAGCGTCTACAAGTGTTGGTGGAGATTGTTGCTGCGGCAAACGGCGTAGAGATGACAGTTCACCGGCAGTCTGTGGTTCGAGGGAAAAAAAAAAAAGTTCAGCTGTTCAAGCCAGCATAGGCAAAAACTTTCCGTGTGTCAAAGCATCGTCGAAAGGCAAAGAGTATGCCTACTGCACTGTGTGCGGGAAAGACTTTTCGATAGCTCACGCTGGCGCCAATGACATTTCAAGACATGTTGCCTCGGACAAACATGAACAGATTTTTTAAAGGCAAAAAGCACAAGTAATATTAGCAGCTTTTCTCTTTCTCTAAACCTACGAGTAATGACACTTCTTTGGCAGTCACTCGAGCCGAAGTGATGATGGTGGAAATGATCGCACATCACAACTTGCCACTGGCTGCAGCGGACACGTTTGTGTCGGGGGTTTTTAAGATGATGTTTCCTGATAGTCGCATCGCGGCAGATATGCGTTGTGGCCGTAAGAAAGCCACATGTTTGGTGAAAAGCACTAGCCAGCGAAAGACAGAACATTTTGTCTGAGAGAATGCAGACAGCTGCATTCACGTTGTCAACAGACGGCAGCAATGACGACAAGAGTAAACAGTATCCCCTCGTCATAAGGTCTGTTGACCAGGATACGGGACTGGTACATTCAGAACTGTTTTCCCTTCCTGTCTGCGACGTCCGCAGTACTGGCAAAAACATCTTTGATTTGTTGGATAAGGAACTAAGTGCTCGTGACCTAAAGTGGGATAACTGCTTGGCTCTAGGCAGTGACAACGCCAATGTTATGACAGGAGAACACAAAGGTGTCTTTCATTATGTCAAAGAAAAACACCCCATTGTCTTCTTGTCAGGCTGTTGTCTGCTTTTGGTGCATATTGCAGCTGAGAAGGGGCTCAGTGTTTGCCAGACGTAGCAGAGATCTTGCAAGATGTTCATAATTACTTCAGAAAGAGTGAGAAAAGACAGAAGGAGTTCAAGCAATGCAAGAACTGTTTGACATAGAGAGCGTGAAGATGCTGAAGCACACTCCAACGAGGTGGCTCAGTATTGGAAGATGTTTTTTGAAAGACTTCTTTTGAACTGGGATGCTCTGAAGGCATTCTTCAAGGCTGAAAAGGAAGCCCATGAGAAAAAACAGTCATCAGGCAGCAAGTCTGCAATCAAAGCCACTTCATCAAGCAGCAAATCTGCAAGCAAGAATGCTACATCAGGCAGCAAGTGTGGTCAGAGTCAGTCTGTAGGGAGAAGCCAGTCTGAAGAACAAAACAAACCAGATACTGAGGAGAATGAATGTCAAGACAAAACTTATGCACAAAAGAAGGTTGACAGTGTCCTTGTCTTCTTGAAACCCCCAACCAACAAGCTCTACATGCTGTTTCTAAACTACACTGTAAAGATGTATGATCCTGTTCTTGTTGGACTTCAGTCTGAGGCCCCAAAAGTGCATGTGCTGAGAAAGACACAAATTTCAAACTGATCAAAAGTGTGCAAATCCGTTTTCTGAAGCCCTCAGCAATGGCAAGTGGTGCACCTGAAGATGTGGACTTCAAGAGTACCTCCCAACTTGAAGGCTGACAAAGACCTCATCATTGGAGAATCAGCAGAGGCCTTCATTGCTGATGCTGACAAGAATGCTCTCAGACCTCATCGAGTGAAGCAGTTCTATTGTGATGTCAAGAAATACTTCACTGCAGTGTGCAGCTACCTTGTGGAGAAGCTGCCAGTCAAAGATCTCTTCTTCTACATGCAAAGTTGTTGATGTTGCCAACCAGCAAAGTGCTCAGCGTTCTGACCTAGCATGGTTTGTGGATAGATTTCCTGCTCTGATACCTCCTGGCAGCAGTAGAGACACTGTGATGGAACAGTTTGCTTCTTATCAGTGCACAGACATATCGGTTGTATTGCAGACAGGATAGATGAAACCTGGGCAGCTGTAAGCAACCCTCCGGGGGGTTGCGACCTTGTCGTGGTCGGAGGGTTTGCGTGGTCCAGTGATCCCTTAGGCTTTGCTGGCGGGGGCATCAATACTTGGAGATAGGCTGTTTTTTTTTCACACTGCTTCTAGGCCTGAGAGGTGCAGATGCTGTTGGCCTAAGCGTAACGTGGTAAGGAGTTGATGCCCCTGGTAGGGCTTCCCATGTCAGATAGGCTAAGGGTGAGGACCCTGACTAACAGTAACCGCCCCTTTCTCCTTTTCTTGTTTTCTGCCTCCCTTTTTTGGGCCCTTTTCTATCTTCGTCTCCCCTTCAAATCTTCTTTTCCACACTCCTTTTCTCTCTGTGGTCTCCTTAAGATCCGCCGCGTTTGCCGTGCGGTGCGACCTGTGTCGGAGGGGAATGAGATCCTGGTGATTGGGGAGGGCCAGCGCCCCTCAACACATCACTTTGGCTCGGACCTCTCCTAGACAGGGAGTACACTTTGGCCCGGGTGTACTAATCGGCTCCCCTTCTTGGGGTTGGGTCAAGACGGGCAGTTCCCCAGCTGGCCAAGTAAACCCCTGCAGTGCTCAGCTCTCTGTTCCCGGGAGTTGAGCATGATCGGGGGGGATTAGGGTTGGTTGCTTCTGCTTGTCGTATGTCTCTCCCGAAGCCTGGAAGGGGTCAAGACATTGGTTTCTTGGCCCTGGCCCCTTAGTTGGACTCCAAGGTGGGTGGGTAAGGGAGGGATGAATTACAATAAATTAAATATGACTTCTTCAAAAAACTACCCCCCCAAAGGAAGAGGAAGGCAGTCTCCCCTATTTCAGGGGAATTTGAAACAGATAGTGATTCTGACAGTGAGGTAAGACAGAGGACAGGATTCTGGGCTTCCTGGCTCGTGGTGGAAGGGACAGAGCAGGAAAGACCTCTTTCAGCTCTGAGCCCTTTTGCTGTACAAAAGGGCTTTCTTGGTATAGCAGGTGAACCTAGGTCCATAAAACGATTGAGGAATGGTTCGTTTCTTCTTCAATGTCGATCACAGAAGCAATCCGAACAGTTGCAGAAGGCAAAAAAGCTTGTGGATAGGGAGATCAGGTGACTCCCCATAAGCAATTAAATTCATCCAAAGGTGTGATTAGATGCAGAGATCTGGCGGGTGTTTCAGAGGCGGAAATAAAAACGGAGCTGGCGTCCCAGGGTGTGACGGGGGTGCGCAGGGTGACGGTAAAGAAGGGTTCAGAGAGAGTGGCCACCAACACCCTCTTTCTGACCTTCTGCAACCCTGTGCTGCCTCCGGTCATCAAGGTTGGTTACCTAAATGTTCATGTTCAGCTCTATGTGCCGTCCCCATTGAGGTGCTTCAGGTGCCAGAAGTTTGGCCATGTCAGGGACCGCTGTTCAGGGCAAGAGGTATGCGGTGTTTGCTGCAAGGCAACCCATGATGGGCCGTGTCAAGATCCGGCACATTGTGCTAACTGCGGTGGCGACCATCCTCCTCTTCCAGAAACTGTCCTCTTTGGATTCAGGAGTCCGCAATTCAAAGACTAAAGACTGAAAAGAAAATTTCCTTTTTTGAAGCCCGCAAGCAGGTTGTGGGCAGTCAGACGCCGACAGCCTCTTCTTATGCTTCGGCTGTACGGAAAGTTCCCACAGTTTCCACCCCGATCAGTCTGCTGTCAGACTGATGACTTTACGTTCTCGAAGACACTGCAAGTCCGAACTGTCAACTCTGGTGGAAGTAGGTCCACCACCTCTCAACCCAAAATGATTGCCCCTGTGGAGGCAAAAAATCCGCCACCCCTCAGACTGCCCAGCAGTCTACAACATCTGCTGCTGGGCAGATTAAAAAACCAGCAGTTCCCCCTCGAACTCCTCTGTCCCAGTGCCGTGCGGGCAAGGGAGTTCCACCCAATGTGGAGACGGTGGAGATGAGAAAACAACCTCCACCATCTCCCAAATCCAACCTCCACCATCTCCAAAATCCAGGCCTTTGTCACCTGCGGGCAAGTCTGCCAGCGGGACCAAAGACCACACAGTCCAGTGAAACTACAAAATAAGTTCACTCCATTGGCCGCAGATGCTGATGAGGAGATGACCTGATCTCTCTCCTTTTCGCCCTCTGCACCATGGATAACATACTAATCCATTGGAATATCCGTGGTCTAAATTCCAACTTCGAGGGGCTGCAGCTTCTATGTCAATCTATGAAACCCTTTTGTCGTGGCTCTTCAAGAAACCCAAATTCAAAGCCAGAAGACCTTTACTCTTTCTGGCTTTAATATCTTTCAAAGCCTGCACAACCTTCCACGTTGGGACTGTCGGGCGGTGTTGCCCTTCTCCTTCACAAAACTTTGTTGTATAGTCCTGTCGCTCTGTCTACCTCCCTTCAGGCTGTAGCTGCGAGAGTCACTCTCCACAAGCTGTGACAATCTGTTCTCTGTTTTCTACCTCCATCTGTCCGGTTTGTCGTCAGGACCTTGTCAGTCTGTTAGGGGAAAATTCCTCGACCTTTTTTGCTGTTGGGTGACTTTAACGGTCACAACCCTCTTTGGGGTAGTACCGGTTCGTCATCCAGAGGTCTGCTGATTGAGGATGTCCTTTCGGATTTGGATTTGTGTTGTCTGAACGACGGATCTGCAACTTACCTCCATTCTTCCACAGGTTCACTTTCGTGTTTAGATTTGTCGGTTTGTGACCCCTCGCTGGTCCTGGACTATGAGTGGTCTGTCCATGACGATCTGCACGGAAGTGACCATTTCCCTGTCCTTCTACAACCTGTAATTAACTGAACACGTCTCTGTCTCTCAGCATCTAAATTTTAAGAAAGCAAACTGGGATCTATTTGCAGCCTCTATTTCTAAAGAATTCCAGGACACTGCTTTTCTTCAGAGTCCGGATCCAGCAGAATCTCTGACTAACACTATAATCAAATGTGCTAAGGCCTGTATCCCAGTGTCTTCCGATAAACTCCAAATGCCAAAAAACCCCTGGTTCAATTTAGACTGCCAACAAATTTCCAAAGTTCGAAAACGGGCTCAGCGTCAGGTATACCATCGACCTTCGGGTCCCAACGCTCGAGCCCATCAAAAACTCCGTGCCAAATCAAGACACACTTTTAAAATCAGTAAACGTCGGTCCTGGAGAAGCTTCTGCTCCAGGCTGACATCAAAAACTCCAAGAAAAAAGTGTGGAACATCATTAAGAAAATCAAAGGGAAGAACACCTGTCCCACTGTGAACCATCTCAAGTTTTCGGATTCTTTAATAACAGAGAAGAAAGCAGTTGCTAATCTGCTTGCTTCAAAACCCTTGAAAAGAATTCCTCCTCTTCTAAATAAATCGGTCACTTTTGTCAAAAACAAAGCCCTAAAAGAAAAATCACCCTGCAACTTTTCATCCGACAACATGGAAGACTACAATCTTCCTTTCACATTAAACGAGCTGAAATCTGCCTTACTCTCTTGCAGCGATTCCTCTCCAGGTATAGATGACATTCATATCAACTATTGAAACATCTTCCGCAAGAAGGTCTGAACATCCTGTTACAGGTATACAACCACGTGTGGACTACAGGTTGCTTTCCACCTCTTGGCGGAAAGCCCTCATTATTCCCATCCCCAAACCTGGAAAAGATCTTTCTAACCCTTCAAACTACCGTCCCATAGCTTTGACCCGCTGTGTCTGTAAACTGATGGAAAAAATGGTCAATGCTAGGCTCATGTGGAAACTCGAAACCGATGGCCTTTTGGCGAAAGAACAGTGTGGTTTCCGCAAACATCGTAGTACAGTTGACCATTGATTCGTCTGGAATCTACACTTAGGAACGCTTTTTTAAACAGACAGCATGCAGTGGCAATTTTCTTCGACTTGGAGAAGGCCTACGATACCACCTGGAAGTCGGGGATACTTCATGATCTCCACGATCTGGGTTTCGAGGTCATCTTCCGCTTTTTATTCAAAATTTTTTGGCAGAACGACAGTTTTTTAGGTCCGGGTTGGCACCACTCTCTCTGATGTCCACGAGCAGGAGTTGGGTGTTCCACAGGGGAGCATACTGTCTCCTGCCCTCTTAGTATTAAAATCAACAATATTGTGAAATCAGTTCAGCAGGGTTCAGACTGCTCATTGTTTGTGGATGATTTTTCTGTCTACGCAACTGGAAGCCTGTACCCGAGTGTCCAGCGCAGGCTCCAGCTTTGCGTAGATAAAATCCATCGGTGGGCGGATGAAAACGGTTTCACCTTTTCTGCTACAAAAACCCAGTGTATTCACTTCCATAATTTCCGTCAGTTTTTTCCAGATCCGGAACTTCAAGTAGGGAAATCTCCCATTCCAGCTGTTAAAGAGGCCAAATTTCTGGGAGTCATTTTTGACCAAAAACTTAACTTCTCAGCCATATTAAAAACCTCAAAACTGCTTGCCAAAAGGCACTGAATATTCTGGGGTCGTAGCACACACCGACTGGGGCGCTGATAAGAAAACTTTGTTGCACCTCTACAGAGCCCTGGTCCGTTCTAAACTGGACTACGGTTGTGCTGTGTACGGCTCCGCAAGATCATCTTACCTCAAACTCTTGGACCCTATCCACCATCAAGGGCTTCGTCTCTGTCTTGGAGCGTTTCCGCACCACCCCTGTGTACAGCCTGTACGCAGAGGCAGGTGAACCTTCACTGTTCAATCGCAGGCTGAAACTGTCTTTGAATTATTATATCCGACTGTTCTCAGAACCACAGAATCCTGCCTATGACTGTGTTTTTGACCCTCCGTTCCAAAGTAAGTTTGAAAACAAACCCGAAATGTATTCCGCCGTTTGGGCTTGGTATGCAGCCTCACGTGCGGAATGCAGGGATAGACCTGGAGTAGTTTCCGATTTTCCAAGTTTCCGGATCAACCTCCATGGACCTTTTTCACACAAAAGATTCGTTTCGATCTCGCAGCTTTCCGTAAGGAGTCTACCAGCTCTCTGACGTACAAGGCTTTGTATGCCGACTCTGTTCCAAATTCCCATCCTATCAAAAAATTTTCACTGACGGTTCCCAAATCTGAGGATGGAGTGGCCTGTGCAGCCTACTGCCCTGGGGCTCCTTCTCAGATATTGTTGGAACATATACATTCAGATGCTTCTGTCTATTCTGCTGAACTTACTGCTCTAGTACTGCTTTGAAGATAATCCCCATTCTTTGAGGAGGGACTTTCTGGTTCTGTCGGATTCGCTGTCAGCTTTGGGGGCCATAGCTGGCCGCAACCTTCAGCATCCAGAACTTTTACTTTTTTTTGAACTTTTTAGCAAGTTGAAGGCGGACGGTTACAACATTACTCTTGCTTGGGTTCCTGGCCATGTTGGCATCGGCAGGAACGAAATGGTTGATCGTTTAGCCAAGAAACGCCACAAGAGAGAAACTGTCCAACACTTATATCCCCTGCTCAGATGTGAAACCCAAATTAACGATTATGTGAGAGACCTCTGGCAGGAGGATTGGAACACACAGACGAATAACAAACTCTTTCAGATCCGTCCAAACCTTAAAGACTTCCTCCCATCTACGTCGGGTGGTCGTAAAGAGGAAACGGTTCTGAGCCGGCTGCACACCGGCCATTCGTATTTTACCCATTCTTACCTTTTTTAAAGAGTGAAGAAGCTCCGTGGGGCATTCCATGTCATGCACCACTCACAATGAAACATGTTCTTTTAGAGTGTTGGGACTTGCACGATGTGAGACACAAACATTTTACAGCGAGTCCATGAAGATCCTGTTCAGGGATGTCCCGCCTGACGTGATCCTTGGGTTTTTGAGAGAAATTAACTTTTTCATCTGATTTGAGATTTTACGGAAGAAGGATTTTTAACAAAGTTTTGGTTCGTTTGTAGACGATGTCATTTAACGAGATGTGTGAAAGTTGTTTTTTTTTTTTTTTTTTTTTTTTTTTTAAATTTTTTTTTTTAAATGACTGAGTTGATTTTAACGTGGTGACAGCCCTGATGTGGCCCTTGCGGTGCTGGGCTATAAGCAACATTATCTTATCTTATCCTAGCTGTAAGCAAGCTGAAGATGAAGAAGGTGAGGCCTACATGAAAGAGCTTTCCCTGGGCCATGCTGGGTGTTCTGACAGTTCCCACAGCAATGCACCTTGTGAAAGGATTTTCTCAACAGTGAGAAAAAACAGAACTGATCAAGAGCTTCACGGGGTGTGAACGCTTAGGATGCAC
>CM031625.1:36467785-36486491 GCA_018398815.1 Conus ventricosus
TTTTTCAAAAAATTTTTTCCCCCTTTTTTCTTTTTTTTCCCCCCCTTTTTTTTTTTTTTTCCCCCCCCCCCTTTAAAATGAGTAATTATTCTCTAAAAGCAAGCGCACCCACTACTGCGCCGCCTATCATCATTACGAATGAAGCCATTTTTTTAATGAAATTTTTTTTTTTTTAATTTTCATATTGTACGTGGGGACCGCTTTCCTAAAGAAATAAATTTGGGGAACAGGTCTCTCTGATGTTCAGATTTTCTCCACAGTACCCGGCAGGTGAAGATTTTCTACGGCTTTGCCGCCCTGAACCCCAGCTTTTTCTTCCCCCCAGGTTTTCTTCCCCTCTTTTCTTCAGTCGATTCAAGAGATCTGAGCATGTTTTTAAATGGGGGGGCAATGGACTTATTGTTTGTAGTTCTGGCTTTTTGGGGGAGATTTCCCTTTTTTGGGCAGGGGATGGAGTGATTGAGTCCATTCTGGGGGCCCACTGTTTTGCTCCCAGATCTTTGAAAAATCGATGTTACTAAGGCCCCAATTCCTTCCCTCCAGTTTGACACTCTGCGGGTATTGTCCCCCCGGTGTTTTCCCCCGGAAGGCGGATGCTTCTTCCATTTCTTCTCTCATCACGGAGGGGTGGGATTCCCTATGGTGTTGACCCCTTCAAAAAACTGTCGTCTGGCTGTATAGGGTAGTTGTAAAGTTTTTGGGGAGTACGTGTCCATCTGTTCAAAACAGCAAGTTTCTGTCAGCAGCTCGCCGGGGTATCCTCATGACGACGACTTTTTGCTGCGTCTTGGGGGGTTTTTTCATGTGGGAAGGATGTTTGTTTTTCCCCTTTTTCCCATCCTTTTCTCGATGTTCTCGCATGATTTTTGACCCTTTTGTTCTTTGCTTAAATCTTTTCCCTTCTTTACAAGGTTGTTGGTTTTTCGATATGTGGGGGGCTTGTTCGGCGGAATTTTCGTATTCTTCATGATCTTCTTTGTCGCAGGGGTCAAGGATTGTTGAGATCCATGCTTGGTGTTTCTTCCCGTCCCCCAAGACCCCTCTGCGTTTCGCAGATGCCTCATTAAAGCTTTTTGTGAGGTCGTTGATGTCATTGTCCAGGGGTTGAGTGCCGCGAACCGCCCCCCGAGCGTCCGGAATGCCTCTTCATCTCGGGGGTCTTTTAACTTTCCCAGGTCAAACTTAAAGCTTTGGCTGCGCGGGTTGGTATTTTTCTTCAATTTGACTTCATTGTGGCAGCCGAATCGTGGTCGTGCCTAACAGCCCCGGGGAAAAGCGTTTGACGGGGTGTGGCAAAAGGGGTCAGGAAAAATCTAGAAAGTTTTGGCATTGAGGGGGGGCCTCGTCCAAAACCCACCCAGCGCTTTTAAAAACCGCCAGCAGCGCAGTCCTCCTCCAACCAATAGGGGGAAACTTCAAGCCACATTGGAGTCCCAAGGCTGCCTGCTATCCCCCGTACTGCAATCTCTTCCTGGAAAATATCACCCGTGAAACCCTCCATGTTTCCACTCCACCTGTCCCTCGGAGGAAGAATCTCATAATCTGGGGTTTGGGCAGAGACTCGACCTGTGGAGGCAGAAACGAAGAACTACAAACCGACAAAGAACTGGAAGAAAGGCGGGTGCATAGGGAATGGAAGTGACACAGAAAAAAGCAAAGCCGGTCAACACAAAACCCAAACACCCTGCTTGAAATTCATGAAGGGCAACAGCTTAAGAAGGGGCGCTTTAAAAATACCTTGGCGCCACTCCAAAACCAAAGCGGTCGCTCTACAACAGAAATCAAACCAACTAGCGTCGCAACAGCGCAAGGGCAAAGCTAAAAAGATCGGGAAAGGCAGGGAGATCAGCTTCCTAAAAAGATAAAGCTTACAACCCTGGGCTGCCCACCTGCTGTAGGCTGCGAAAGTGGACCATGACAGCAAGCCCACCAAAGAACCCAGCGTTTGAAACTAAATGCTTCGGGCGCTTGCTCGGGATCTCTTGGAAAGACCGGGAAGACAAAAAAAATTGTAGGAGCCAAATAACATCACTTGCAGGCCCCCAAAACCCCCTCTTGGCAACAGTCAAGAAAGGAAGCTGTCGGGGTTTCGGGCATGTCTTTACCCCCAAATTACGCCCAAACAGTCACCGGGCACGCGGGAAGGCAGCAACGAAGGGGGGACGACAAGCCAAATGCGGGAAGGAAAAAATCAAAGAATGGACCAGGATGGAGGGCCCTACGCTGATGCGACGGGAAAGGGGGACAGGCCCGGATGCGGTGCCGGGCTTCGAGAGTGCTCTCCCTCCTCTACGCCCCACAGGGCAAAAAAAAGATAAAGGAAAAGACTGTCAGGAATTATTCCTTGCTTAACTGAAAATCTTTGTACAAACGAAGCGTAATAAAGAAATCACTTTGCTGAATCCTCAAAGTTATTTTTGCCATGATCGCTGGTTTATTTTAACAGGCTTTTCCCAAATTGTGTATCCTAACTTAGGCCCCCAAATAACAGCAGAATGGTATAAAAGGTTTGGGTAACAGTTTTTTCGGTGCCTTTTTAAAAAAAAAAAAAAATAATTAAAATTTAATAAAAAAAAATAAAGAAATATCTACTCCGCTACGGGGCAGCCTAACCTTCCGAATTTATGATTACAAATGATAAAGTTGATACCAAGCTATTAGCCAAAAGGAAAGGTTGTATTTTTTGGCACATGGGGAAAAACAAAACATTCCTCGGAAAAAAAATTCCCAAAAACAAATTCAACAAATGTCCCACAAACATGAAAAGTATCAAAACGGTATGAAGCGCAACTCGGACAAGAATGGAAAAAATGTTGGGGCAACGGGTTTTAGTTTGTACACTAAAACTAGTTAGTAAATTTTGGGGCCCCTTGATTCGAACAAGACTTTAAAAATATATTTAACGGGATCCGTTTTAACAAAGTCTTTAAACTCTAGGGTATCTATATTACAGATTTGGGAACATTACGCACCCCTAATCATGGGATTAATAACTTTTTAAACAATAGATTTTGTTTCCCCAAAAAATGACCCCAGCCAGAAAATCAGCAGGAATCAAAAACTTTTAATCCGGGGGGGGGGGAGAAAATGACCAGTAAAAAGCCTCCTCACCGGGGGCGTTGCGCAGAAAAAAATTAGCAGGTAGAACAAACAAACAAAATTAAAAACATTTAAATCATAAGAAAAAGTGCTAAGCCGCACCCGTTGTTTCAAAAACCGGCTATAAAAAACCAGAACGAATGATTTAAGACCTACGCCGCCAAAATCTTCATGGAAATTGTCTTAAAGCAATTTTCTTTTTGGCGGCATTTTCGTTTGGGGCGGTTATACGGTTATAAAATTTAAAAAAAAAGACAAACAAAAACCAAAGCATCAAAAAAATATCTCCCACAAAAAACAGAACCGAACACAAAAACATCCAAAAACCCCGCCAAAAAAAAAGTTTATTTGATCCTTTCAGATGCAAATTTAAAACTTTAAAACTTAATAAAAAATTTTAAATTGACTTGAATAGGAACTTGGTTGTACTTAGGGATGCTTAGTTATAAACTTGGGAGACTTAAGTCAAGAACTTGGGGACTTGATCAAAAACTTATTAAGAAATTGAGGTACTTGAGGATAACTTGATAAGAACTTAGAAGTGATAATAAGAAATTGGGGCGACTTGATAAGAACTTAAGGGGACTTGAAAAAAACTTAAGGTTACTTAATTAAGAACTTGCTGCGTGTTTTTGTTGGGGCGTAGTGCATCGTGGGGGATACATAAGGATGGGGGGGGGGGTGGGTGGGCGGCAAGCTGGGAAATTCCCCTAACAGCAGCAAGTAAGCGTTGGCTTGTGTTGAAGAAAATGGGGGGCTTTTGGGCCTCTGCAAAGAAGATTTTCAAAGCCCCCACCAAGGCTTTATAAAAACTTGATTTAAAAAACAAGACAGTTTTAATAAAGACCCTGGGCCGCCTAAAAGGGAGCCTGTTGAATAGGACGTGACAAAGCGACGGTCCCCCAAACCGCGGGGTTTAGGCGTGGTTTTTTCCCGCTTTTGGGTGTGACGTGTGCCTGTTTAATATTTTATTTCCGCGGGGCTACTTGACCGCGGTGTTCCCTGCTGTAGCCTTAGAAGATTTTTGGGTTTTAAGCTGCATTGGGGGTTTAAGGAAAATGGGCCAATACCGCCTTATCCCTCACTATATGAAAACATTTCTTTAAGTTCATTTCTCATGGAGTAGACTTCAAAGAAAGGTAGCCAACAGAGAAAAACCTTTTTATGAGGGCTCAGCAAACGAAATATCACCCTCAGTTTACGGGAATATGAAGGTAGATTAAATTTGTCTCCAACCCAAATTTTCCCCTTTTTGACGCGCTCCACTTCCTTTTCTTTGCTAGTGTTCAAAAAGGGAACAAACTAAAAGACAACCATACTGCAGATTAAAAAAAACATAAGTAGCCTCTTTTCTTTGAATTTGTCAAAAACCCTTTTTTCAGTTTTGCAACAGCAAGTTTTTTAAGTCACATTTTTCCCCTGGGGAAAAGACAAAAACTTCTTTTCTTACTGTTTCGACACTACCTGCTTTTTTTGCAAGTATGGTGAAGTTCTTCCCGGGGCACATCTTTGTTTTTTTGCTTGCTCTCCATAAAAGATGAAAGCTTTCTTTTCCCGGAAGAAAGGAAAAGCAGCTTTTTTTTCTTTCTATGGTCCCCTGTTTTTATTTTTTTTCAATTTTCACACAAGCCAGGGTTTAAAAAAGGGATCAAAATAGAAATTGTTCTTGGCTCCATTTCTTTTCTTTTTCCATATTTTCTGGTAAAATTAAAAAATATTTTGGGGCATTTTACAAAAGTTTAGGCCAAACCTCCTGAAGTTTTGGACCCTAATGATTTTGAAGTAGATCAAAAAGGCCATTTGTTTTTAAAAGCGGCCCCGACCGAGAAAAACTTTTTCGGCTTAAGATAAACGAGACCCACAAAGTTTGTAGGCATGACTACAATTAAACAAAGCTTGGCGGAAAATCGAAACGCCTTGGCAGGTTTAAAACCAAAAATTAGATGGGAGGCTGTTTCTAAACTTCAAAACAAACAACAAAACTTCCAACAGATAACCAAATGCAAAACATGGAACTTAAAGATTTAAGTCAAACACGGGGGGAATTAATAGAAGCAAAAACCAGTTTTTCCGAAAAAAACAGCATTAAAAACAATTAATGATTCCTGGCTACCATGCGAGAATTATTAGCCCTTGATCGTACTTTAAGAACCATCAAGGCGAATTAACAAACAATTTAGCAAAACTAGGTGAAAAAGATGAGGATATAAAAAGAGAAAAAAAAAAGCTCGTTGAGGCTGATGGACGCCAACTTAGGGCCTGGTGTTAAAGAAAGAATAACCAAAAGACTAAAAGTTCTTGAACAAGAGAATCAGCAAGACTAGAAGTTTTGTCTACTAACCGAGAACAATTACGAACTCAAGTGAATAGAATAAGAGAAACTATCCGAAAAATTTTATATGAAGACATAACACTAGCAGAACGAATACGAACACTGTTTAGAGAGCAAGGATTTACATTAGCAAGCTTATAACAGCCTTAGGATTTGCAATAATACACTGGTGATGGCTATTACGGCGGCGGTGGTCAAAGCCCAGTACCTCCACACCATCGCCTCCAACGCCACCTGATAAATCATGGGTAAAAAAAACAGCTTGATCATCTTCCCCGGGTTTTTTAAAAAAAAAATTTGCCAGTAAAGCCATGGGCGCTTTACCAGGTATATTAGGGGTGTGTTAGCTATCTTTGGTCTACTGCAAGCAAAGTAGTTGGCTTTATGGCTTGAGCACTTATGGGGATTAGTTCTCTTAATAGTCGGGTTACTTTTTAGTAAGATAAAGACCAAGTAATCCTAGGGCCCGTTAATCCAAAAAACAAGTGCTGTCTTTTTATATTCATGGGCATTAATTTTTTTTTTACTTCTTCAACGGTCTTCGGGCTTTGGGCCGCGGGATTGGATGACTTATTCTTTGGGGGCGACTTTGTTTTTTACTGCTTGCAATATTACTGGCTCAAATTTATTTCGTTTTTTCCCAACCTTCTGTTCATTGCCTGCCACGGGATTTCATTATTGTAGTTTAATATTGTTCCTATCTGGAGCCCGAGGTCAAAGGCAGCATGTATAAACCAGTGCCAACAGCAAAGTTTTACTTTCGATCTTGCAAATTGTAAAACTTTTTGGTATTTTTTAATACTTGAAGGAAAATAAACTGTAAATTAAGGGGCCCCTTTAAAATTTTTGCAAAAATTTTTTTTTTTGTGCATCAAAACCGTAAAGGATCAGTTTATGCTCGATCTCGTTTGTGCTTGCAAACCCTAGCAAACACCAAACGTAAGTACGAACAAGTCTTTTTTCTTCTATTCCTTTTTTAAGTTAGGCCCTTAAAGTGTCTAAGATACAGTTGTCCATGCTTTTTTATGCTCTTCCTATGGACCCAAAGGTGAACAGCTGGGGCCTAAAAGAGAAAGATTTTAAAGGAGGATTCCAGTCATTTATTTTCTGTGCACCCCCCAAAAAAAGGGTGCCTAGCCCCAGAAAAAAGATCCAACTTTTTTCTAAACTGTTTAGCCAATATTGAATTCGTTACAGACCCTTTTCAAAAGACTTCTGCAATTTTCTGTTGTGAATGGTTTAAAAGGGTTTGCATTGGAATGGTGTTTGCAGTTCAGTAAAAAAATTTGTCTAAAGGGTAAAAAAATGAAATCTGAACCGACCTCACCAAAGGAAACAGTGTTTTAAGTGTCGCTTTACGACACTCCACACCCAGTTGAGCACAAAAACAGAAAAGTAAACGGGTTTCTGAAAAAACGCTCGATATGAACCACATTTTCGCGATGTAGTCTTTTAATGGGAGGGTTCAGAATCTGTTTAAGGAGTACTCCCTTTACTTGAAAGGCTCGGACTGATCACAAAATGCAAGAGTATCATTGTATTTTTTAAGATTTAGTGGGGCCCAACAAAATTTTGCTTTATATTTTAATGCATCATTTTTATTTCTTTTTAAAATGTTTGTAACAAAACAACTCAAGACTGCCTTCTTTTTTAGAACATCATTGATAACAAATTGCGGAACCAAATATTTTGCACTTCATGAAATATTTTACAAAGTTGTATGGTTTAATAAAGTGAATTGAAAAGAATAAAAAATTTTAAAAAAATTGACAAAACGGGCCCAAAATTTTGCCCTTTAACAATACCTGATGGATATACGGGTTTTGTCACAAAAAAGAAATGAAACTTTGACTTACCCCAAAACTTAACAATGCGAACAAAAAAACAAGTTAACTTCAACCCTGAAGAAAAAAAAGGGGTTTACTTTTTTGTAAAGACTAGCTAAAATGTTAGGCTTTGCCTAACAATCAAATTTAAGTTAACCAAAAAAAAACTATTATGAGGGGGAAATCCGCTCGATTTGCATTACATTCATTACTCATGTTCATTTGGATGAGCTGGCACTGATGAAAACTTATAGATGGGGCCCCCAAACTTTTTTTAAGAGCCTTCCATCGGGGAAAGTGAATATTGCGATTAGAAAATTAACAATTCAAATTTTTACTTTTAAAAAGATTATTTGTGGGGGGGGGTGGGATCTTTTAAAAAATAAAAAATTGCAGACAAAACGGGGGAAAGTCGTGAAATGTGAAACCTGCACATTGTTTTGGAAATAAAATATACGTTTTACTAAAAAATGTCGCGTCCAGAAAAACCCGAGTTACATTGCGCCCTTGAGGGGTTAACTTTAGAATTAAAAAAACCTTGCGACGTTGCGGACTTTGAACAAAGGTGAATACGCTTTGGGATGGTTTTGATTTCATAAAAATGGGATTATAAACGCAAAAAGTGGCGACAACAAAAAATTTTCCCAAACTAGAGCACCCGCGCAATGTAGAACAAATAAGCTGGCCATATGAAAAAAATATTCGAAAACCGACACAAATGCACTTAGAACCTATTTTTGAATGGGACTTAAAATTTTAATTCATAAGCCCATTTTAAATTTTTGCCGTCAAAAAAGTTTCAGAAAAGCTTTAACCGGGGCCCTTTTACTGTAAGTTTTGCCAAGGACAATAGTCGGAAAGAGCTGAAATAACGCCCTAAAGGGAAAAAAAAAACAGTAACCTCCACAGAAAGAAACGGTTTTTAAAAAGGAAACTTCACAAAATTACCTTCTTCCCCCCAAATGAAATTTGAGACCCTTCACAAAGAATTTGAAATTTCTGTCTTAAAAGATAAGGAGAAGGGGATGGGTTTTGGGGGGTTTGTGAGGCCCTTTTTAAAAGGGAAATTTAAAATTAGCTGGGAAAACTTAGACGTTAACCGTCTTAAAATTACCCTCGTCGTTCTTCCAAAGGTAGGAATTAAGGGCTAACAAAAAAGCAACAAAACAATATTGACTTAAAAAAAGAAACAATCTTTCAGAACTGAAATTTGGGTTTAAACTTTCCATTTAGGCCCCATAGATTTATTGTACTGAAAAATTTTGACAGAAAGTTTATAAAAACAATACTGGATTAGATTAAAAATTTTGTTAAAAACTATGGGAGACGACTTTGGTGTCAATGCCCAATTTTTAAAATTTATGATAAAAAACCCTCATTTTTCATGATTTCGGGCAGACTGGGTTGGGAAAAAAAAATTTTATCCTAGCCTATTACAAACAGTTCATCGCTATAATTTTGATCATATTTCAATTTTTTGTCCAACTTTAAATGGAACAAAGCATATCATTATAGAAGGTTTATAGGGACAGATGATACAAAATTTTATTGATCCTACAAAAACTGAGTGAGGTTAGAAACTTTATAAAGTTTGAAGGAACGCAGACCTTTTTTATGATACTGTTCGGGAGAAAGAGCATAGTTTAAAAAAAGAAACACTTTGTCAAACTTTCTTTTTGTGGGAAAACATGCTGGGATAAGTTTGGATTTTATGTCAAAAATATAAATCAGTTTAAAAGACTTTTAAAAAAAGTTAAAGACGTGTTTTATTTCACAGAAAGAAGAGACCATTTGATGAATGTTTGGCGAAAAAGATGTTTTGAAAAGATCAAAAAAAAACAGGATTTAAACACAAAATAAAATCTGAAAAGTTTAGTAAATTAGTATTGAAAACGGATAATCCTACACAGTATGTTTGTTTGAAAAAAATCGTTATTTTTTGGTTTTTTGAAGGAAAAATGTGTGGAATACATTTTTAATTTATTGTTGAAGTCTTTTTTGCAAGAAAGGAGAAATGTTTATTTTAGGGCGCCACCCCGGGAAAATGGTTGAGGGTGGTCGAGCTAAAAGAACATTTCTCTGTTTCCCCCTCCATAGATGGAAGAACAAAAACCAACGTAGGAAAAGAAATTCCCCAGAATCCCTTTAAAACTCATTTTCCCAAAAAAAAATGTACTACAAAATATTTAAAAAAAACACCATCAAGTTCGTACTCGTGTATGTCCCAAATTAAAAGCATAATTGATTCTTCCAATAAAAACCAAAAAAAAATCAAAAAGGGGTGATGAAAGGATTCTTTTATTGACAAAAAAGCCCGGCCCTTTTGAAAAACAAATTTTTATACAGCCCAATTTTGTACCAAGCTAGGTAAAAACAACACGATAAAGAAAATACATGGGTCACAGCAAACCATTTTTTAAAAAAAGAAATGAAAACCTTAAACAGTGCTTCAAAAATAAAAAAAATATAAAAACCAAACGAACAAAAGTAAATATTTTTGGAAGTTTAAAAGATAAGAAAATAGGATACATTATTCGGGAAAAATTTATAAAAGGCGCACGATACAAAACATTTCTAAAAAATGCAACTTATTACAACAAAAAAAGTGGCGGATATTATGTAAACCCCTCTAGATCCTGAACTCTAAAGTGAAATGTTTTATAATTGCGGACAAATGGAATTTTTAAAAATGCTCAATTCCTTTGGGCCCGTCCCCCCAAAACGCCCCCAAAAGAAAGAAAAAATCTACGGCCAGTGCAACGCGCAGAGTCCACCCTACACTAAATATAAAACATGGTGGGGGGTCCTAGTTTAAAAATTACTGAGGAGAGCATTTGGCTCGAAAAAGTTTGAGGGTGGTTTTACACTTCCATTTTAAAACCCCTTTTTTTTAAAACTGTTCTATATATATTTGAGAGAGAGAGAGAGGGGAGAGAGAGAGAGGGGGGAAAGGAGGGAAGGGGGAAGGAAAGAAGGAGGAGAGAGGGGTGGGAGAGGAGAGAGGAGGGAGAGGGGAGGGGGACAATCGTGTAAATACCGCAGTATTTTCAAAAAAATGCCAACCGGACTGGGGAGCAAATTTCTTAAAAGGTAGGTTTTAAAACTTCTCAGCGCTTTTTCAGCGGATGCATTTCTCAGGGGTGGTGGGTCTGTGTGCCGGTGTTTTAAAAACTGCTTGTGTTGCTGTCATCAGTGGTCTGGTTTTTCGGTGTTTCTGGTTTTGTTCACTGATGGGAAATTTTCCCACTTGTGCCGCAGTTGTTAACCATTTTATCCTGATTTAAAGTTCCCAGTTGTGGTTTGCTAGTTTATGTATTTTTTGGTTGAGCATAGGTTACATCTTTTTAAAATGTTGTTTATGGTGCTGCTCCTTTTTTGATTTTCCAGGATTATTGTAGCATCTTTTTTTTTTGAGTTTCCCAGATGTTTTTACTCTTTTTTTTTGGGTTTTTTTGTTCTTTTTTTGTTAAATGACTGTTTGTGGTTTGTATTGTTTTAAAATTTGGGTTTCAGTGATACCTTTATGTTTCTTCTGGTTCTTGATTTTACAGTGGTTTGGGTACACAATGTGTTGTGGGCATTTTTGTCAGAGGGCATGTTTTTTCTTGAAAGTTGAGGATTTCCTTTCATCACCTCGTTTTTCTTGTATGCTTTTCTTTTGTTGGTTGATTCAATGATGTTTTTTAGGTTGGGCTACCGAGATGATAATTTGATGCTGTTTTTTTTTGAATATTTGGGATAATTTGTGCCTTTTGGGAATGATTTTAGGTTTCTAAAGAATTTTTTCCCCTTAATTGTCCCACGTTGAGCACTTTAAACCAACAGATTTTAAATGGACAAAATCTTTTTTAAACAATTTTCAAAAAAACTCCCTTTCGCCAAACTCAATGCTATTAAAAGAATGTAAACAGACGAAGGTTTTCAAAAACATGGAGGGAAGCATTTTTCTTTTTGAACCTAATGCAAGAGAAAAGAAAAAAAACACATTGATTCAAAACATGGCGAGCTCCCCCAGAAAAGAAGAATGAAGACATTTGGGTAAAATGAAAAGGATGATTGCAATATAGAATTCAAAAAATAAAAAACAAAATTCCAAACATCGTTAAAAAAACGAAATAAAACAAACCCAAAATGACAAAAAATATTTGTTGAAAGCAGACAAAACCAGAATTTAAAAAATGGAAACTAAGAATACCAAGCTTCCGACAAAAAACCCAAAAAAAAATTAAAAAAAAAACTGTTAAAAATAATTCGAGTACATTAGGAAAAAAAAAAAAAGGGAGCTTGTCATAAATGGACTTAAGCATAGAGTGGGGGGAAAACGCAGAAAGGAAGCTTTCATAAAACTCAAAGCCCATAAACCCACTTCCTGAATCCCCACATGCTTTTTGTAAACCCTCCAATCTAAATTGGGAAAAAATTAGAAAAAAACAATCTTAGAAAAAGCCAAAAAAAAACATAGAGGAACACTGAACTCAACCCTGGAAAAAAAAATACGAACCCTTTTAAAGGGTTAAAGAAACTCAAAAAAGCAAGATAAAAAGTTTTTTATAACTTTTTGATTAGTAGATTCTCCATCTATAGATGAAGATCTGCTCAAAAAGCTATAAAATTTCCCAACAAATCCTGAAATGTCGGGTCAGAAATGGAAATCATTTTCCATACAAGAAAACTTATACACAGCAAAAAAGAAAACTGGACCCAAAAGCGCAAAAAAGAATTCAACTTTTTATGTCACAATGGGGCGATGATGGTGCGAAACTTGCGACTTGTTGGATATTTACTATCTAAAAATAAAAAAAAATTGGGAAAAAGGGCTTACAGGGATGAGGCCTTGTGGCTGAACGACACCCCTTTTTAAAAATTTTACAAAAAGAAAAAAAGAACTGTGTAAATCTTCCAAAAACCAAAATCTAAAATTCCTTGAAGCAAAAAAAAGATAGTGAAACCTAGATCAACGTTTGACCTCAACCAGCACAATATAAACCATACAAAAAACCAAATGTACCCTGTCTATGTAAATATCAAAAGAACCAACACCTCCCATACTAAAACAATACCAGGGCATAAATAAGAAAATTATCTAACCTGTCATGCAAAGAAAAAGAAAATTTAAAAACGTGCATGAAAATCAAAAAGGTTACACAAAGTGGTTTTCAATACAACTACAATAGGCCCGTAAAGACATGAGCGAACAAAAAGAACAGGGGAAAAGAAAGATCATATGGTACAACCCCCCATATGCGGAAAAGTAAAAAACAATTAGGGAAGAATCTTAAGAATCCTAAAAATATCATTCCAAAAGAGCACAATTTCCCGGTTTCAACAAAAACAGCTCAAATTATCATACTGTGTATTCCCAACCTTAAAAAAATCATTGATTCAACCAACAAAAAGAAAAGCAGTACAGAGAAAAAGAGGGTGTGAAAAGGGAAATCCGGGAACTGATCAAGAAAGAACAGTGCCCCTTTAGCAACAAAAGCCTCTACAAAAGCATTGTGTCCAAGCCAGTAAATCAGAGAACGCAGAAAAAACTTTTAGGTTCACTGAAAACCAATTTTAAAATTGATATGAAACCACAAACAGTCATTTAACAAAAAAAAGATACAAAAAAAAAACAGAATTGAGTAAATAATCTGGAACTCAAAGAGAAAAAGATAGACTACAATATATCTGGAAAATTAGAAAGGCAGCACCATCAAAAACATTTCAAAAAGTGTAAAATTGTCAAAAGAAAAAGTACATAATACTATGCAAACCACAAAATGGCAAATTTTTAAAAAATGGATGAAATGGTAAAACTGCAGGGGAAAATGGAAATTCCCATCGTGACAAGAACCAGAAACACCGAAAAAAAACAGCAGCACGTGTGACAGGGAAAAAAAGCAGTTATAAAACACCGGCAGCACAGACCCACCCATCCTGATGATTGCATCCTCAAAAACAGCGCTGTAGATAGTTTTAAAATTTTTCCTTTTTTAAAAATTTTATATTTGAAAAGCGAGCTGACCTCGACGTTCCACATCTTTTGATTCCCTTGCATCCTTTGGGGGTCCTCAAGATGGCTCAAAGTTGTCCCCTACATCTTTCACTGTTTGCATAATGCTTTTGTTTTTCGCACTTTTTTCCCCTCCCCATTTTGTATTGTTCCTTTCTACCCTTCACTGGCTGTTCGGGGGTGCTATTGGATTTTTTTTTCAAAACCCTTTGGGGGTGAGAACACCCCAGGGAAATTTTGGGGGTGTGGTGGTCTCTAGTGTGGGTAGGAAAAAATGAACACGCATTCATTTTTTGTGGGAGAGTCGACAACCGTGTCATACTTCCTGGGGTTTGCAACACTGCACGCCACCACCCCCTTTCACTCCCTTTCACCCAAAGGGATGTTGAATAATAAGAAAACAGGAAAAAGTTGTTTTTTTTTTTCCCCCAATCCTTTACAGGAGAACAAATAATTTTTTTACCCAATTCTCAAATTAACTTATCCCACCCCCCTCACCCTGGGGAGGCACACAAAAAAAACCAAAAACACCTCCCCTCCACAAAAAAGGTAACACCCAAAAAAATACAAAAACCCCCCCCCCTTAAGGAGGTAGCACCGGTACTTTTTCCCCCTTTAATTGCCGTTCATAAAATTTTGGGGGCATGTCATATCCCTCATCACCGATTTTCCTATTCCTACCTTACAAATTGATAACACTTGAGGGTCTTTTTCAGAACAAACTATATTATTTGAAGATGGTGGTAAAGCCCAACAAAAGAGGTGGTTAAAAAAGAAAACAAAAAACAATGCACAAAGTTTTGCTTTGAGTCTTTTTCAAGAGAATGAACTGGGACACGGAATTGTTTCCCAAAAAATCTGAAGTGAAAGAACTCAAAAAAACAACAAACCACCACACAACCAACACACAAAAATGGAAAAAAACACCACCAAAACACAAAAACCCCACAAACACAACCACCCCACACACCCCACACCACACATGCCGCTCCCGGCATCACCCCCACCACACACACACACGCACACCACACACAAACACACACACCTCCCTTATAGAGGGGAGAAAGGGGAGGGGGGCGGGGGAAAAAGGGGGTAGGAAGGGGGGAAGGGGGAAGCACGTTTATAACTCATAAAGATATGCATACCTTAGGGTGTCTAGACATGTATATGATATATACATGCACAACCGCAAACAATGTTTTCAACCTCAAAAAACTTTTTGAAGAAAAACGAAAAAAAAAAAAAACCACAAGAAGGGTAGGGTAGTGCTGAAGACCACAAAACAAGCTATTCACCCTATCCCAGCTGCTGGCATGTTAATTTAAAAAAAAAAATAATTTTAAAAAATTCAAAAAAACTTCAGGCAGTCCACATTGTATAGCTAATAATGGTGACTCCATCACCTCAGTCCTTGATGTTTCAGTCCATGGGGAGTGAGCGTCCCTAGCCTAGGATCAGAGATGATTCAAGGAATTTATGGTGTATGGCATCTGAGTGGTTTTGGTGAACAGCAGAGATGACATGTGAAACACGTTATGTCCAGGGCTATTGAAATGTGTACCTATGGGTTGTGTCCTTATTCCGGTTGACAGCCTGGAGGTGTTCCCTGAATCTTTCATCCAGGGTCCGGTAGGTCTCACCACAGTAGAGTTTGGAACAGAGGCTGCATGAAAGAATGTACACAAGGTTGGAAGATCGGTAAGTGAAGGGGGATCTGATGGTGAAACTTTTGCCTGATGGGCCCCTGAAGGTGTTAGTGGTTGTATTTAAAAAGGGGCAGGTTTTGCATCGGGGTTCGTTGCAGTGGTGGCTTCCTGGTGGAGAGCTGCTCGGTGAGTCTTTGTAAGTGGCTCGTACTAGATGATCCCTGAGGTTGGTGTCACGCAGGTATGCCACTAATGGAGGTTTGTCGAAGGTGGACTTGTAGTTTGGGGTCTTTCCTCAAGACTGAGGTGATGGAGTCACCATTTTAGCTACACATGTGGACTGCCTGAATTTTTTTTTAATTAACATGCCAGCAGCTGGGATAGGGTACATAGCTTGTTTGTGGTCTTCAGCACTACCCTACACCTTCTTGTTATTTTTTTTTTTTTTCAAAATTTTTTTTTAGGTTGAAAAAATTGTTTGCGGTTGTGCATGTATTATCATACACATGTCTATGACACCCTAAGGTATGCATTATCTTTATGAGTTTATAAACGTGCTTCCCCCTTCCCCCCTTCCTACCCCCTTTTCCCCGCCCCCCCCTTTCTCCCTCTATATAATGGTAGGTGTGTGTGTGTGTGTGCGTTGTGGTGTGTGTGTGTGTGGGTGTGTGTGTGTGGGGGGTTGATGCCGGGAGGGCGGGGAGCATGCATGCGTGTGTGTGTGTGTGTGTGTGTGTGTGTTGTGTGTGTGTGTGTGTGTGTGTGTGTGTGTGTGTGTTTTATTCCCCTTTTGTGTGTGTGTGTGTGTGTGTGTGTGTGTGCGTGTGTGTGTGTGTGTGTGTGTGTGTGTGTGTGTGCGGTGTGTGTGTGTGTGTGTGTGTGTGGTGTGTGTGTGTGTGTGTGTGTGTGTGTGGGTGTGTGTGTGTGTGTGGTGTGTGTGGTGTGTGTTGAGTTCTTGTCACTTTCAGATTTGTTGAAACAATTCCTGTGTCCTCAGTTTCATGTCACTTGAAAAAGACTCTAAGAGTCGAAACGTTGTGCATTGTTTTTGTTTTCTCTTTAACCCCTCTTTTTGTTTTGGTCTTTACCACCAATCTTCAAATTATATAGTTGTTACTATCTTACAACCTCAGCACGGAGATCAATCACATCACAATTCACATCAGTTGAGGTTATACAGTAGATCATACATTATGGGGGAATGCGCCAGAGTCATTCTTCATCCACAGGGGGAAAATGCGCCAGAGTCATTCTCATCAACATGGATTATTGACTTCTGATACCGATTCAGGAGGTGTGCACTCCTCTCTCAATTTGTCAGATTATGAGGTCTCAATTCCCCTCAACATCTTCTCACGTTTGAGCAGATCCTTGAAATTAACCTTACTCTTTAACAAATGGCAAATTGGACTGGAACTTCAGTGACGGAAAACACCTGCACCCTACCACCAAACATTACACAATGTTAGGTCTGGCCAGTGATCTGGTCAGAAATATCAAAGAACAAAACGTTGATGTCATTCACGTACATGTTGTTTGTCTTGCCTGAACATGGCCAAAGCAATTGTAACGCGTCGTGTTTGTTTTGTAATTTGTTTGTCCTTTTCATTTGGTGGAAGAGTAATTTTTTCTTCAATGTCAGTGTCACTTACGTCAAATAACTGAATGATGCTCATGTAAACGAATGAATTGTCAGAAACCATGCTTAAGGACACACTCACAATAATTACATCCTGTAAAATGACCTACGTGAGTCTCTCTCTCTCTCTCACTCTCTCTCTCTCTCTCACTCTCTCTCTCTCTCTCTCTCTCTCTCTCTCTCTCCTCTCTCTCTCTCTCTCTCTCTCTCTCTCTCTCTCTCTAGCCTCTCTCTCTAGTGTCCACTCCAGTCTCAATTTGTCAGATTATGAGGTTCTCAATTCCCCTCAACATCTTCTTACCATGTTTCCTCAGTCCCCCATAAATAACACCAAAACAGCCTTCTCCAGCCCAAAGGGGCGCTGCCTGGCTGGAATCCTCCTCCGTGAGGAAGGGTACTGCAGGCGAGGTCCGCCACCCATCCAGGCTGGGGTCAGGTCTGCCACCTCCACCACCTTCGATCACCGCCATCCTTGGCCCGGCGTGAGACAGGCAACCTGTCAACACACCGGAACCACGTGCCAGTTCTACAATAACAAAGGAGACTCACTTCAACATCAAGATGTAAACAGTCACCCTTTTTTCATAAGTTTTTACTTTAAATATTACTTTTCCCTTTTTTTTCCCCTTTCTTTTATAAGAAATGTTACAGGTGTAACCACACTGGTTCTTATTCTTTTCTTTTCTTTTTAATGCAATATTTTCTTTAATTTGTCCCCAAAGATTTTACTTCTCTCTATTTAAACATTAATGAATAAATACCTCAATGATGCATCAGCCTTCATCGGTCTTCAATTGCCGTAATCAAACAGACCATGCAACTCCCCGGTAAATGATTATAAATTTTCTAGCTAAGTTAAATAAAGCGCACAGCGCTCCAAGCAGTATCACTTGGACCACTACCAACAGAACGATGCCATACAACCCCATGATGTCTTTCTCTCAATAGCCCAATACCGCTGACATTCAATCTTAAGACTGTTAATATACACAAAACAACATGTGCACACGATACCTTCACACATCCCGTGCACATGATACACACAGACACACACGCACCAAGCACCCATCACAGATATCTCTGTGGAACTTTCGCTCTGCAACCACAGCACTTACAAGTCACTGATGTTCATCTATCAGAGCTTGCTTTTCTTCTAAGGTTAAATTCATTCCACGGAAGATATTTTAAATGTATTTTGCTGACATCGCTAACAGATTCGTCAAAGGCTGCGTCACCATAATGTATAGACAGAGCTCCAGAAGGTTGAGGTACCCACAAATCGATGACCTGAAATCAAATTTAACAGAAATTATATATATTTAATTACATAATTTTGCGGCACCGTTTCTTCTTTTCTCCCCATTATTCATTGTTAGTGCACTTTGAAGCAGCATTATTCTGTCATCATTCTTTGAAACACGTAGATATCCTGTTCTATCCTCATCACTAGTAGTCCACAGTGCATCAATGGAAATCCAACAGAGGGCATCCAATCACATACATGCCTTTTCAGTTGTAGCTTTGTCATTCTGCTTATGCTCTGTCAGTGGGGGCAAAAAGAAATCATGAACTGACTGGCAGGAATTGAAGTATGTAAGCAACACGCTGTCTTCGCTCGCCACTCTCGTTCGGCACTTGTGTTTACAGCGGAACTCGGTGTCATGCCTAGTGCTTCGATGTGTGTCCTGAACGGAATTGGAACAGGCATTTGATGTACTAATGTTGGAAAAATATGGATAAATGTTTTGGTGAGGATTTGCCCTTGTGGTGTAGGACCATGCTGTTTGTACAACTGCGCAAAAAAAATCAAATTTATGTGTGACACCACATAAGTGAACATGATTTGGATTGGATAGGACGCTGAGGGTTTGGATTATGAGTGAAGCTCACTTTCGTGTGACTGAGTAAATAACAATTTTTGAATCAGACTGGGAATGGCTTGCACAAGAGCAGACGCTGGATTTTATAAGTTAACCTCTTGTGGGGTTAAGGAACTTTAACCGCTTTTGCGTCTAGCTTTGTAGTATTTGCCTGATAGGAGAACAACCCTTGGGGTTGTGAAAGTGGGGCTTGGGGGTCCGTGGCTGTGAGAGATCACGATGTCATGTGATTTTTTAATCGGGGAAATGTAATTGCAGGCGAAGTCTTAGGCTTTCCTAGGTTTAT
>CM031625.1:36487491-36494991 GCA_018398815.1 Conus ventricosus
GACAGAAAGAGAAGAAGAAGAGAGCGGAAGAGGAGGAAAAGAAGAGAAGAAACAAACGCAGACTTAAACAAACGAATTCACGTACATACCTCTGTAATAAACATATGTCTCTGCGTATGCCCCGGCATGTAGACTTGTGTGCGTGGTCATTGTACAGTGCATGAATGCAACTGCACCTCTGTGCGCACACTCACACACAGGTGCGCGTGCTCACATATGCGCGCGCGCCCACACACACACACACACACACACACACACACACACACACACACACACACAACACATCCTAATATCACTGATAGTGAAGAGACTTTAAACTGAAGCACACTCACTCACGCCCATGCCACTTTGCCTAGACAATCACAAAGTTAAGGTTGAAGAAACACATGGAACACCAAGTTTTCTTTCGATGTTGTGCAATTTGAGTGCAAGGGTGCGTACTGTAAGTTTTGTGTATATAGTTATGTGCGAATTATGAGTAGAAATTGACAATGAGTAGACATTAACAATTGTTTGCATTTGTTTATCATCTAATATTACTGATGATGAAGAGACGTAGCCTACACGTACCACACACACACACACACACACACACACACACACACACACACACACACACACACACACACATTCAAGCACGCACGCACACATGCAAGCGCGCTCGCGCGCGCGCACGCACGCACACACACACACACACACACACACACACACACACACACACACATTTTGGCACACACGCAGAGAGAGAGAGAGAGAGAGAGAGAGAGGGGGGGTGGCAAGCAAAAGTTCTTGATCATCACAGTTTACCTCAGTCCCGATGGCGGTCAAAAACAATCGAAGTCCAAAGAAAACCGAACGTATACAGTCAGCATGCATACAAAGAGCACAACTTCGAGCAACAGCATACAACACGCGCAGACATAAACATTGCTGGAATGATGTTGTCAGTTGAAATCGTAACGGAAGAATAGTGCTCACGATTCAACCTCTTGTACATGATGACCCCGAAAGCTTTGTGTAGTAACCCGTGACGTCTACGTACGTAGAGCTTTAAGCAGTAATTTCAATGACGTTACACACAACTTCCGCTCAGGACGAAACCAAACAAAAACTGGGACATGAGGAGGATTGACATTGTGTTTGAAACAGATCAAGAAGGGTTTGCCACGAGTAAGCATGAGTGCAGACTGGTGAAATTCGCTGAAATATGCAGTCTCTTATCTAATTTGTGTTCTTAATACTTTTATTTAGTGATCCTTTACAATGTCACTGTTTTGACGGAGCATTTTTCGTCTGCTTCAGTCCTGAGTGATGGGACTTCGAATTTCACTTTGACAGTTTTAATCATACAGTCACAAGGGCTTTGCACATTGTACCAGGCCGTAAAGCCTTATAAGTTCTTTCTCCTTGCCGTCAGAATGTTCCTTTATTAAACGATTTCAACGCAATCTATGTATTTTTAAAATTGTGTATTATGTCCAAAAATTGGCCATGATTTTTTTCGACTTGTGTTTGTTCGATGCCTTTACATGCTTTGTGCAGTTAACATTTTCAAAAAACTGAAAAATATGTTTCCAGATGTTAATATGAAACAGGTCAATAATAGTAAAAAAATGACGGCTGACCTTCCAAAACTGAAGAATAATTGTGTTATATTCAGATTGTTTACATCCTTGTATTACTTATGTTAGAAATGCCCAAAAGCCTCAGGCATTAAAATCATCCACATTGCTCAAATCAAGATCTTAAAACTAAAGTTTGCATCAAACCGCCTGCTTTTCAGAACCCTCTTCAAGGACCTTTGATGTTGTTACCACACACATACACACACACACACACACACCCACAACACACACACACAACACACACACACACACACATGCGTGCACACAAACATGCACTCACATGCATAGATGCACACACACACACACATGCATACATGGTACACACCACACACACACACACACCACACACACCACTCTCTCTCTCGCTCTCTCTCTCTACACACACACACATACCACAGAGATGCATAGATGTGTGTGAAGGGAGGAATACACATTACAGTTTTTTTTTTTATTTGATTGTAGGTCAGACATCGGTGTGCTTTTTATTGTTGCATCCATTTTTTTGCTTTTGTTTAAACTAACATAGTCACATGGTCATAATTCCTGATGCCAAAGATTTTCATTCAGTTGGAACTATCACCATAATGAAGTATCACCTTATGGTCATTAAATGAAAATAAGGAGAGGTTTATAGCAATTGATTATCACAAATTGTGAAAATAGCAGGGAGGTTATAGATGGAAAAGAGGATGACAATGCTTTAAGACAGTATCAAAGTGTCTGTTTGCGAATGTTGTCATCTCTGTGAATGCATAGTGTGTGTGTGTGTGTCTGTGTGTCTGTGTGCACATAACAGATCAAACAAGAGAAAGGAAGAGATCTGGAGATGGCCACTGAATGACAAGATTATTAAATTTAGCTGTTCAGCAAAGAGGGAAAAAAAGAGACCATTTTTTTTTTTGCCGGACTAATGTATGGAATCTCTCTGTCTGTCTCTGTCTCTCTCTCTCTCTCTCTCTCTCTCTCTCTCTCTCTCTCTCTCTCTTCTCTCTTCTCTCTCTCATTCCACCTCCACTTTCTTTACATTTGCAATGCCATGCATTACTTTTTTGTTTTTAATGAAAAAAAACCCAACAGAAATGTTAGAGTATTCTATCAGTAAAGGTCAAAACTGTTTGCAGTGGGTTTGGGGTTTTATAAACTGGGTTGTTCATTGCTATACTTTTTTTTAAATATTTTTTTTACAACAGTTGAAGGAAGATCTCTGACGGATGAAAGGTGTCAGGAGGTCTGATTAACAATGAAGTTCGCCGAACATCTTGGTGCTCACATCACTCCGGAATGGAGAAAACAATACATCCTATACGAGGTGGGTCTGATGAGAAATTATAATGATAATAACAGTAATAATATGATAATGACAATGATAATGATAGTTTAATAATTATAAGAATAATAATAATGATAGTAGTGATGATGATAATGATATTTTTACCACCGTTTTAACTATCAAGTTAGCTTTTTGTTGTTGTTATTGTTGTATGTAAAATGCGTCTAACAGTCAGATTAACTTTAAAAGCACCACACTTGTGTAGTTCAAGATTATGGCTATCTGACTCATTATATTTGTTGACTGGAGTCTTGGTTTTGTTTTGGGTAGGGAAAAATTTTTACTCCAGTTAGAAGAAGCCTGTAAAAGGGTGGAATTTTCTTTGATCAGATCTGTTAAGAACCCAAAACTTTTTTTGTGGTAGGTCACAGTGAACGTAGCTTGTGTGAAAGAAATCTTGGTCATGATGTTCACCCTATGAGTGTTAGTGTCCTTTCCTGTTCTGTGGGATTCTGAAAGTAAGCTGGACACAGTACTCCACCCTTCACTGTCCACCTTCATTCCCCGTGGCCCCACCCTCTGCTTGCCTGGTGTGTTTGTCTGTGTGTAAGGTGTTCCCAAAGATACTTATATGTGCATAAATGAAGCACTGAAGTTGAAATCTGACACTGAAAATATCACTCTCTGCACCATTATTTACTGTGTAATGCACATTATTTTTCAAATCATAGCATTTTAATCAAAGCAAAGCTAACAGGTGTATTCCCATTTCCCAAGTAAGGAATGTGGAAGTAGTTCTCTCCACATTGTCTGAGCATAGATGCACATTTTTGGCCACATCATCTGCAATGGCAAAGAGCTCTTCGGTAGTATAGTGGTTAGTATTACCACCTGTTACGCGGGAGACCGTGGTTCATTTGCCGGAGCAGCATTTTTTTTTTCTCAGGTGTAGATTACATGATCTACATGTCTCAAAGGTGAACAGGCCTCCAATGAGGCCTCAAACACCTCAGGTTCAAGTTCAAGTTCAAGAGATTGCAATGAGCATGGCAGACGACGCAACAGGAACATGCCAGATTATTTTCCTTCTTTGCCCATGATCGTGTATGCACTGTCAAGTGAAATTGTCACTCTTACAGTGGCTCAAAAAAAGCTAAAATACAGTCAGGCCTGTGGCGGATGAAAAATTGTTGAGGACAGTCCAACTTCATCCTCAATGATGAAGTACTGTTGAGACAACAAGTGGTGTCTGAATGCAAGTTTACAAAATTTTCGCTGTTCTGGCTTTGCTGTGCTTTCATGCATGTTTTGGTTTGTTTTTGTTTTATTTAGTCTGTGTTGCTCACACAAATGTATGATTTCTTTCATCTATTTGATGACCATCTGAATTTTAAGAACTGACCCCCAAAAATTCGAGTCAAAGTCACAATTTTATATCTGCTGGGAACACTCTGTATGTGTGTGTGTGTGTGTGTGGGGGGGGGGGGGGGGGGGGGTCGTGTGTGTGTGCACATGTGTGTGTGTGTGCATTGATGTATGAGTTCATATACATGCAGAGCTTCAGGTTATTGGCACAGCTATCCACAGAAATGTTCGGAAATGACGGGTTGCACTTTGACCCCATGTGGCCATGGTCGGTTGCAGACAATGAAGGAGCTGTTGTATGAAGCACAAGAGGAAGCTCCCTCACCGGAAGGTAAGTCTGACCCTGGCCAGCACTACACACTGTCAGTTCTTGGATGGGATAAGGACTCGTCTGCTTTGTGTCATATGGCACTTTGCTGGGGGGTTTTAAAAACTATATTCCACAATATTGCTGTATGCAGTTTTGTTGCTTGTAGCTGTACCGTATCACATTGCACTGTACTGTTTTTGCACTGTGTTGAGTTATATTGCAATGTGCTCTACTAGGGTGTATTGCATTATACTGTATTCGTGCCCACTCCCACCTCCTTTCTGTCCTCCCTCCTCTTATTCCCTGACCCCCTCCCATCCTCCCCTTTCCTCCTCTTCAACGTTCTCCCTCTTGCCCTTCCCCTCACCCCTGCTTCCCTTTCCCCCTGTCTCCCCCCTTCCCTTGTTCCCTTTCTCATCCAACCCCCACACCTCTTGTCTCCCCCCCCCCCCCCCCTACCAATCTCCCCTTCTCATTCTCCATTCCCTTGTCTCCCTCCCTTCCCCTCACCCATCCTTCTCTCTTTTCCTCCCCCTCCTTCCCTTCCCGGTCCTCCTTCATGAATTTTTTCACTTTTCTTTCTTTTCTGGCATTTCAATGACGCTTAGTTTCGGCTTTACATCATGCTGTGTTTCATTTGTTTTGGGTATGGTACTGTTGGACAGAGAAGTGAATTGCTGTGCAGTGACTCTTTCATTTTCAATCATCACAAGTGCTAGTAAACCCCCCAGGTGGCTTGATATTACAGGCTGTGGAGTGGACACCGTACTTGTATCATTTGGTTACTTTGATGATTTAATTCACCCGTTGTTGTACTCTGTGTCTGATGGTTTTGTAGGCCTAAGCATTTATACTTGTTTGAAGTTTGATCTTTGATAGACCTAAACAGATAGGATTAATTCGAACTTTGACCTTTGATAGGCCTAGGTTGTTAGACTTGTTTGAACTTTGGTCTTTGGTACTGAAATTCTGCCTCGGCAGCTGAAAGGTACAGCCACCAGACTAGGTGCAGGGAGTTATCATGGAGAAAAACAACAACAACCTGCGCCTTGTACTCAGAAAATTGTGGTTTATTTCCATATCCCCCACCCCTCTTCCCCCATACATCAGCAGGGTGGGGCAGCCAATTGTGTATGTGTGTGTGTGTGTGTGTGTGTGTGTGCATTGAAACGGGTAGGGTAGCCACTTCAAAATCCTGAATATACTCCAGAGTCAAGTGCAGATCTGCATGGTTATCTGTCATGGTGATGATTGTTGTGACCCTGTGTACAGTGACAGACCAGAGCACAATACAGCGGTACTTCGCCCGCTTCGACGAGAAGTTCTTCCAGTTCTGTGACAAGGAGCTGGCCAAAATCAACACCTTCTTCCTAGGTGAGTGTGTTCACCTCCTTCATCCATTCTTAGTGTTGTAGGCACTCAAGGTCTGACCAGCGCGTTAGGCTAATGCGTAGGTCAGACATCCGCTGAGTCATGGCCACGAGACCCTTGTCTTGTATTGTCTCATCTTAGTTGTTAATTCATTTATCCATCAGCTTCAAATCATGCGTAATGTGGTCTCAAAACTTAGCGGATGTGGTGTAGCGTATATGGACTAGTCCGCACGCAGTGACGCCTCCTTGATGAAATTAAAACTGAAACTGAAACACCCATTCCTCCATGGGACAAGCTGTTAATAGCAAGGTGACAGTATTCTCAGAAAGCCAAGTAGCACTCGCTATAGGCATTGTATGATGCTACAATTTCATTGATAATGCTGTGCTGCTACACTTTTGATGTAACGCTATGCTGAAAACAAACAAACAAACAAAAATCCACTCTTCATGGACTTAGTGGCAGCCTGAACAGAACAGATATAATGTAGATCTTTAAACTGAAGACTTGTTTCATTTTTTTTAAAATGATGCAAGTTTAGGAAAGGGAGAAGAAGAAAGCAGAACAAAAATCGCTACAGACAATCACAGTTTTGCCGCTTCACCAACTGGTTTTGTTGTCAATTATTTCGATTCTTTCTAGGTCATGTCAAAAGCACACAGGAACTAGCAAAATTTCCGTCTTCTTAATCCTCCGTCGTTCATCTGCAGAGTGAATTTCAACTGAAAGTGCTGTTGAGTTCGATTTGTAAGTAATATCACATACAAGTGCTTTGTTTGAATTTGGAATCCTATGCCTGAAATGTCAAAATGCAACGCTTGGCAAATCTGTACTCTCTTGCAGACTTGGTTGTCATATTCTCACCAGCTATCCGCTGAGGTCACAAAGCAGGTTACAGACACAAGTTCACCGTCAGTGATCAAGGAGATCTCTGTCTGCCATTGTGTTCAACATGTTAGAGGTGCTACTATCAGTCATGATGGTGAAATGATTCATTGCTACGTTGCCACCAAAAAAAAGGTGTGAATATAAGTTAAAAGCACACATGCACTCCTGTGTCCTTTCATGTCCCTCCTTCTTTGGAGACAAATTAGCGAAGAACATATTTGTCATTTCATTAGCCTCTTTAGTGAAGAACATTTTTGTCATTTCATTAGCCTCTTTAGCGAAGAACATTTTTGTCATTTCATTAGCCTCTTTAGCGAAGAACATTTTTGTCATTTCATTAGCCTCTTTAGCGAAGGACATTTTTGTCATTTCATTAGCCTCTTTAGCGAAGAACATTTTTGTCATTTCATTAGCCTCTTTGGGGAGAATGATTTGTTACAAACACATGAAATTTGGCATTTTTCGATACGAGTAGAGAATGATTGATGTGAAACAAGTTTGTCATTATATTTCCATAATTTACTGAAAAATGATCACTAACAAGCACATTTGTTGTTTTATGTCCCTGCTTGACCAAGGGATAATTAGTAACAAAACACACATTTGTTATTTAATTGACCAGTTTGAAGGACCATTGGTGACAATGTCTTGTTGTATTGCCTCTTTGG
>CM031625.1:36499991-36507491 GCA_018398815.1 Conus ventricosus
ATGAAAAATGGTGCAATCAGTTTTGGTCTAAATATTACACAAAAGTAATCCTGTGATAAACCACATTCTATGTATTACACAGATCCCTCTATGGCAGATTTTATTCTATGCCTGTTTTGTTCAATATTTTACAAAGGTAAATTAGCCCTCTGATTAGCATTATCATATGTTCCTTGAGTAAGTTCTGTGATCAGTCACAGAGATGAAATCAACATTAACAGCTGATGAGGTAATTAATGAGATTGATGTGTGTGGGGTGGAACAGTTGATGCAGACCAATCATGGGGCAGAATGGCGCATGGCGCATGTGGAGTCGGCTCCCTTTTACATCAACAAGGAAGTGGACCACATCATCAAGGATGTAGAGGTGGGGACAGCTGACCGGTTGTGTGTGTGTGTGTGTGTGTGTGTGTGTGTGTGTGTGTGTGTGTTTGAGTGTGTGTGTGTGTGTGTGTGAGTGTGTGAGAGAGAGAGAGAGAGAGAGAGAGAGAGAGTGTGTGTGTGTGTGTGTGTGTGTGTGTGTGTGTGTGTGTGTGTGTGTGAGTGTGTGTGTGAGTGTGTGAGAGAGAGTGTGTGTGTGTGTGTGTGTGTGTATGTGAAAGTGTGTGTGTGTGTGAGTGTGTGTGTGAGTGTGTGTGTGTGTGTGTGTGTGTGTGTGTGTGAGTGTGTGTGTGTGAGAGAGAGTTTGTGTGTGTGTATGTGAGAGTGTGTGTGTGTGAGTGTGTGTGTGTGTGTGTGTGTGTGTGTGTGTGTGTGTGTGTGTGTGTGTGTGTGTGTGTAGTAGTAGTAGTAGTAGTACTTCAATTTTACGTCTGTTCACAAATGTGATATTAGACACAGAGAGAGAGAGAGATGCATAAATGTTTGTGACTATGTAAGTGTATGCATAATGTGTTTATCTAAGTGCATATAAATGTCCCTCTAAACATCCCTACAACATACCTGCAAATAATTTTAAAGTAAATGCTTAACTGGACTACAAATTAAAGAAAAAACAACATTGAAGGCAAACGTTAAATCTGAAAAGACATCACATGTGTATGTGTGTGTGTCTGATATTGTGTGTATTCAAGTATAAAGGTATATGTGTCACTGTGTGTGTGTGTGTGTGTGTGTGTGTGTGTGTGTGTGTGTGTGTGTGTGTTTTCATGAATAAAGGTATGTGTGTCACTGTGTGTGTGTGTGTGTGTGTGTGTGTGTGTGTGTGTGTGTGTGTGTGTGTGTGCAGTTCATTACTAATCTGACAGTAAGCAGTCGGTCAGTGTCTGCATTTATATGCGCCACTTTGTGTTTGTGTTAGAATGATTGTGATGCTGTGTATGTGTGTTTAACAGTATGTGTGTGTAGGTGACTCTGTGTGTGTGTGTGTTTGCATGTGTGTGTGCATGTGTGTGTGTGTGTGTGTGTGTGTGTGTGTGTGTGTGTGTGTGTGTGTGTGTGTGACACAGACAGTATAGATGTATGCACATATGTATTCGTGAAGGAGGAGAGATTGTGTCTGTGTTTATGGAGGTTGCGTGGCCATACGAGAGTAGTAGCATTATTTCCTTTCTGTGTGCTCTGATCATGGTGGATTTTGATTCGTTATTTCAGTTTCAGTTTCAGCTCAGCAGCAGTTTGCAAATCTGAGCATCCAAACTGTCTGAAAAGTGACTTTTACTATATATATAATTATTAATGTAACAGGATCCTTGGTCCTCGTTTACAGCCCTGATGTGGCCCTTTGCGGTTGGCTGGGCTATAAGCAACATTATCTTATCTTATCTTATCTGGTCCTCGTTTTTTTCTTTGCAGACCTGTGTGACCTCTGAACTGGAAGGAGGGGACCGCTCAAAGGCCATGAAGAGGTTGAGAGTGCCTCCCCTTGGTGACCAGGTGAGTGGTGATGATGGGATGAATTGCTGGGGAGATCTGCGTAGGAAGGAGATCAGTGGACCATTCCCTTGTACACTGCACGGAATCGGCCAGACACACGTGTCGCACATCAAGAGAAATTTACGGCTATTAACCAGTCATTGTATTAAACAATTAAAGTCCCATGAAATGTGTCAGATTAAATGTAAATGACATGCAAACTGTTTCTCAGCAAAGATTAAAAAAAAAAAGAACTGGCTGTCATTAACATGAGAACGAGTTGTTCTCAAGAGATGAGAACTGATTGTCCCTAAAGCTTAGAACTTGTCCTTAAAGGTGTGATGAACCGGTTGTGCTGAAAGATGAGAAAGTTGGTCTTTTGAGATGAAAAACTGCCCATAAAGCTTGGACCTTGTTCTTACAGATGAGGACTGGGTAATTTACCAGTCCAGTTTAGGACTGGCTGTTCATGATAGTGAGAACTGGTTGATAAGCGGTTGTCCCTAAAGTGAAGAACTGGATGCTGTGAACGCTGAGGGTTGTGTGTGGTTTGGTGTGGTGTGCAGCAACATCCATGGACCAACTTCAAGACAGGCTTCTTCTTGGGCATGTTCCTGGTGCTGGTGGTGGTCATCGTTGTGTCTGGTCAGTGTCCAGCCTCTGGCTGGCTCTGTGTGTGTGTGTGTGTGTGTGTGTGTGTGTGTGCGTGTGCGTGCGTGTGTGTGAGTGTGGTGTGTATGTGCGTATTTAAATAAGTGGGTGGATGGGTTTCTGTTTTTGAGCATGCATGTGTGTGAATGTGCACGTTCATGTGTGAGTGTGTGTGTGTGTGTGTGTTATTTTCTTTGTCTGTCAAGTGGTTTCCAGTTTTTCTTGTTTGACTTCTGTCAGTCTGTCTTTTTCTCTGTCTGTCTGTCTGTCTCTCTTTCTGTATCTCTCTCTCTCTCTTTTGCTCACTCTCTTTATCTCTCTCTCTCTCTCACTCTCTCCTGTCTCCCCCCCCCCCCCCCCCCCCCTTCTCTCTCTCTCTCTAGCTGTCTTTCTTACTGATATGGGAAAAAAAAGGAACAATCCCTCTCCATTCCTAACCTCCCACGCCAAGAAAATAATGACAGGAGCAGACATGCGTCTATAGATCACCAGGTTTGGTGACAGATTAACCCTCTTGTATTCATAACGGGCGCAGACGGGAGCGTTGAGACAGCGCGCTAGATTTCGTAACGGGCGCAGACGGGAGCTGCCCGCCGCATGTGTACGGTACTTTTCCATCACGTGCTGACTCCGTGAAAATACTCGGAGAGCCACTAAAAGTTGTTGGTGATTTCCCACTATAGCCCAGTAATCTGGCAGCACAATTTTTGGATGCTGGAACCACTTCCATTCACTAAGAATGAGGAGAAACTGCAAGCGAAGAGTTGTGCGTGAGACTGACCGATTTTCACAATGGCGTCGTCTGCTAACAACAGTGAGTTTGATGATATTCCTGCGTATTCAGCAGAGGAGTGGGATCAAATTATGCCAGAAGTAGAGAAGTATGAAAATGGAGAGTTAGGAGAAGAGAATGATGTTGAAATCGGCACCAATGAAGGAGAGGAAAATGGTGAAAGCGACCCTCAGTACAACGTGCTACTCGCCGTTCTGCAAAACAATGGCGACCGGCTACACATCCTGCCCATGTGGTCGCATTCCAACAGCCGACAGGCCAAGCGCACTCACTGCCGAACACTGCCACCGCACTAGATTATTTCTTTTTTCTGCCTCTCACATTTTTTCAACTAGTAGCAGAAGAAATTAACAGATACGCTCAACAAAAACAAGCAGCTAAGGGCACACCTGACTCCCTATGGTTTGACACAACACCTGACGAAATGCGGGGCTATGTCGCTGTACTGATTATTCCGTATAACAACAAAGGGACGACGTGTAGAAACGTCATATATGTGTTGTTTCTGCCAGGTGCCTTTATGCTTTCATAAGAATGACTGTTTCCATGACTACCATGCGCAGAAAGTGGCTCAACAGTAGGGCAGTTTGCTAGTCTCTGTGTTTGTGTGTACGTGTATATATGCTTACCTGTAGTTTATGGTGACAGTGCTTTGATGACACTTGGCAGTGAGACTCTACTCAATTTCGTCACAGCTATACAGTGTGTAAATACATATGGACATGTATAAGGTGCTTAGAACAATGACAGAAAAACAATGAGGAACTGTGCTTGAATCTACAGTAACTGTTCAGTAGTGACAATTGACACTAGTTGTGTGTGACATTCTGTGGATTACCTGTGGGGACTGAACAGGCGGACAGAAGACAGATCATCTCACTTAGGCTGCAGCTTTCATTTCACAACACTAACATGCATGTGCATGGGATAACTGCATGTTGGTGTGCTGTATTAGAATTGTCACCATCGCATGTGACACATTGGGTGACATTTTGGTGACAATGACACGACCTTTCACCTCGAGACACACACAATCTTGCTCACAGTATAGAACAAAGCCTTGTGACCATACATGCGGAATTTCGTAGCTCTAGAGGTTTATTCCTGGTTGTGGTGAAGCATGAACCATACATACCCATTTTAAGGCTAAATTCACCCAAAAAATCTTAACACTAGGGGGAATTTGGCCTCAGAGAATCTGAATACAAGAGGGTTAAAAAAAAAGATTGTTCATTCCATCTGTTGCTGTAGCAGCTTTTCCCTTGTTTTGTCTGACGTAATCAACAAATCAGAATAATGATGGATGCATCTTTGTGTCGTCAGCCACTTTCACTGACCATGCGAAGGACTGGGAGCCAGCATTGAGGATGTACCGAGGAATGTTCCTCGTCATCTTTGACCTCTTCCTCCTGGGAGTCAACACCTACGGCTGGAGGTCATCAGGGGTCAACCACGTGTTGATCTTCGAGATTGATCCCAGAAACCACCTGTCCCACACGGAGCTGATGGAGGTGAGAAGAGAGGTGGTGATTACATGCATAGAAAGAGAGATAAGCAGGCGAGCCATATTTGTCCTACCTGCATGTGCTGTCGGAAAGTTGTGGCCCTTTGCATGCTGATCAGGTAAGGTCAGGTAATGTTGCTTATAGCCCAGCCGACCACAAAGGGCCATATCAGGGCTGTCACCACGTTGAAGTCGACTCACAAGGTGGCAGAGTGGTTAAGACGTTCGCCTGCCAATCCAACGCGTGAGAAGTGCATGGGTTCGAGCCCTGCCTTTCTCGCCCTTTCTTTCCCAGTTTGAATGACAAATCGAACTGAACGTCAAGTCCTTCGGATGGGGACTATAAGCGAGTCGGACCCGTGTGCCTTCCTGGCCCCTGCACACGTTAAAGAACCCACGGCAGTCGAAAATCGAAAAGAGTAGGGGGGTTCCCCGCTGCCCTGGCAAAATTGATGTAGATTGAAGATAGCCGCCTGGTATTTCTTACCAAGCCACAAAAATCGTCACTTACTGTTGTCGTGTGCCATCGTGTACCGGTGGAAGTGGAGGACACGTATAAACATCGCATGCATCCTATGTGAGAAACTGAAGGAATAAATGAGATAAATGAAAATGAGTGACTGAGAAACTGGAGAAGTAAATGAGATAAATGAAAATGAGTGACTGATATTTGAATGGTACGGGAAACGACTGAATGAGCGCCAGTAGGCTGCTCTTCGGCCGGCTCTACCTGGGTAGGCAGCCCGTTGAGTGAGTGATGTATTGTGTTATTGTAAAGCGCTTAGAGCTTGGTCTGTGACCGAGGATAGGCGCTATATAAATACCCAATATAATAATAATAATAACAAGTCATTCATTCACACAACTCTTTAAAACACATCTTCTAAAAACACACCCGAAATTTGGTCAGAAATCTTTCCACTGTGAAATCTCAGATCAGATGAAAACAGCCCATGTTATGAGAGCAGTTCAATGTGTATTCAAGCTGAAACCACAATGGTTTCTGACAGTACTCAAGTGGTAGGTATGAGACGGCTGACGACTTCCACTTTAACGCCAGCCTCACCTGTATGCTGATGTATGTTGAAACTTTTGCATGCCAAGGTCCCATGTAAACATCAGACAGGTCTTTCCTGCTCGTCTTATTTACCATGTGATGTTCAGAGCCTACTCTCACTTGATGCTTTTTTAAGATATGACTTGTGAGTTGACTTCAACGAGGTGACAGCCCTGATACGGCTCTTTGCGGTTGGCTGGGCTGTAAGCGACATTACCTTACCTTACCTCACTTGAATGAACTGCCACCCTAAATATGGTCATATTGTCAAAAAGCTATCCCAGCATGCAAGGGCTCGCAGTTACGGTAGACATGTGTAAACACTTCCAGTGACTTACTTGAAAATAAGGCAGGACATGTAAACAGCAGTAATGGCTTTTTCATCTGTATGTTTCTTTAGGGGCCTGTATGGTGGTTGTATCTTTAATCACGTTACTGTCGTCCCACCCCCAGCCCCTTCCCCTAGACAAAAAAAGCCTAAGCTTGTCGTAGGCATACCCAACGACATACTACTATGGCTCTGGACTGAGATTGTTACTTTTAATTTTTTGTAAAGAAGACGTCATTTACGTAGGAAAAGGGTTGATGGAATGTCATTTTATTTTTTGTTATAGTAATCTTTTGAGTTTTGAGCAACAGTCACCAAACTGCCAAGTTGATTCTCTGCTGCCCCAAGTTTGCTGGCTTACAGGCTGGAAGAACTGCCAAATCAATTTTCTGCGGCACCAAGCATTGCAGGCTTACACATATTGAATACCTCAGGCTTTCTCTGCATCTATTCAAAGTAAGAGCGAAATTTTATGTCCATTTTCTTCCTCATTTGCTGTTGTCATACTAACCAAACAAACGTAAACAAGATTGTGTTCTCCCACGTTTTACTTATGTTGTTTCTGTAACTGTAGCGTTGCTATTTACGTCTATGCTCATCGCAAAGTTCACGTTTTACCTATTCCGTTGATATATAACAATTGCTTGTTAGGTTTATATTAGGAGACGTAAAGTAAAATCTAAAAAGTGCGAAAACAGTGCATCTGCCACAGTTGTACTCGCGTGCGGTGCACTCGTCTGCAGGGAAGTGACATTGCTCTGCCACACCTGTCATGAAAGTATTAATACTCAGTTTCTTGAATTGTCTTCATGGAACAAAATGCTTGGTCACCCTTGATGGGTGGATAATATGGAGGTGTGGTGAGTGGGTAATGGTGAGTACAGGTGGACTGGATGTTTGTTCCACCAGCACGGCCATGCCCTCTGGTTAACTATGGAGTGTAGAAATACTGGTGATCCGCTAACCCTCTCGGATTTTTCTGGAATTTCCCTAATCTAGGAATGATTTCCCAAATCGCAAGTTTAAGTGAAGAAGTCTGAAATTTCGACATCTGGTTTGGAAATGTGGGGTTCAGGGGGTCATTGTTGAACAGGGATTGTAAATTATCACAGGATAGATCCCAGATGCATTTTCTTTGTAAACCCCATTCGTCAGGTGAAAGATACTATGGTTAGAACTGCTTTCATCCAAAAGCTGAATTGCCCCCTCTTCAGCCCACTCCCACTCCCTTCATTCCCTGGTGCCCAAATGTGGACATGAGAGAATTGTTCAGTTGGCTGAGCTGCCCTCTCTGGTCACCACAGATGCCAGCT
>CM031625.1:36512491-36629991 GCA_018398815.1 Conus ventricosus
GTTTTTTGTTTTTTTGCTTTTGCTGTGCCATGTTCAGTGCCACCTTAGTGGCAGTGCACCTTCTCCTCTCATTCCCTCTTCTTCTTCTTCTTCTTCTGCGTACGCAGGCTGATACTCCTGCGGACACTCCCTGTATTAACAGGCAGGTATTAATCCCATCTGCTCAACAAAGGGAGTGGAGTTTTGTGTGTATGACCGTTTTTTATTCCGCCATTAAGGCAGCCATACTCCATCTTTGGGAAAGTCTCCTCTCATTCCAACACTCCGTCCACAGCCACAGCCCGCTACAGCCCTGGCACCAGCAACCTTCAGGGCGCAGTCGATGTCAAGTCATCAAAAGGCAACCTGCCGAAGGAGCCACTGCACTGCTACCGAGTCACTTCGATAGTGTTCAGTGGCACCTGTTCTGATCAACATACGGAGGACTCCATCTACTAAGCCCCCTACTGACGACAATGATTGCTTAGTTGCAGAGCCGGCATAAGTGAGCTCTCCCTCCGGAGGGCGCCACCACGTCCGTCCAGTGACAGCCCCCGTGGACTCACCGATACCAGTGACCCCGATGGAATCAAACCAAGGCCACAGACGTGGAGAGGACATCAAAACTGAGGTCACCATGAGAGCAGGGCATGAAGGGGCACAGAATTTCAGACTTTTTTTTGTGTGCTGATCGATGAGAATGAAGATGATGAAGATGATGCTACAGATTTCCATTCCGGTCAGAGACGGCATGCCGGGGTTGTACTCTAGGCTTACTTTCATGATAAATCCTGGCGTCAGCCAGGCTCGAGAGATACAGACACCTGCAGTGTTGGTCAGGAAACTTGAGCAGCACTCTCAGAGACACAACCATGAAGTGGATGATTGAGCCTGTATCATACTCAACTCTGGGTAGGAGCCAGCTGAGGCAGAAAAATCCCACATGGCTCTGATGAGAATTGAACCCACAACTTCCCAGCCAGGAGTCCAAGATGCTAACCACTTTGCCACGGTGGCTTGTTAATGAAAGGAGTTGGGACAGGGGATGAAGGGAAAAGGGGTGTGGTGGGGGAAGGGGATTGAAGGAAAGGGGGGAGGGGGGGGGTCAGGAAAGGCAACAGGGTCTGAGGAAAGGTGAAGGAGTCGGGGAGATGAGGAAGGAGGGAGAGAAACGCAGACAGAACACGACCCACATCAGTACAAGTAAACTTCATGTCATGCTGTTTCGAGCCCAGCCAGCCTCCCAGATGTGGGCATAGAAGTATGTCATATCTATCCCTAGGCTCACATGAAAATGAAAAGTTAAAATCCCAATCAAAGAGAGCAACAAAAACATCACACATTGGATTCGACAAAAATGTACATACAGACCAAGTATTTCATTTCATCGTATTATTTGGCAATCATTATCTTCATCAGTGTAGAATAGAACAGAAATTGCCTAGACTGCAAATATTTTTCAGTAAGCTGAAATGTAGACATAAAACAGAAGAGTAAATTGCTTGAAAAAATTTGTACATAAAGATTTCATATGTAGATGGTTTCCATATAAGCTGATGTTTGTAGACCCAGACTGAATTATGTGCATGCTGACTTTGTGCATAATATTATTATCGATCTTGCCCTCAATAACTGTTATCATGTTGTTCAGCGCAGCCTCAGTGGAAATTGTACAGAACCCTTAAAAACACAAATATGTAAATCTTCATGACAAATATGTAAATCTTCATGATACACTTCGATTTGCCTCATTCTCATTGTCTCTCTCTCTCTCTCTCTCTCTCTCTCTCTCTCTCTCTCTCTCTCCTCTCCCCCCCCCCCCCCCCCCCCCCTTCCTATCCAAATGGCGATTGTTTAGCTTATTTGGTGCAGTCAGAAAACCATGTTTATCCTTAGAAATTTGGCAGTATATATTTTTTATGCATGAAAACTAGAAAAGAACTTATGAACGGAAACTATTTTATAGAATATAATTTTATGTTATGATTGGTTTCAAACGCAACTGAGAATATTTTGTTTATCTTGGTTCGTTTCCTTGAATTATTCCCTCTTGCAATTGTTTGCTTGTGTATTTCTGAAAACAAGTTACTTACTTTTGTTGTTGACCCATACTCATTTTTATTTTATTCTCAGCAAACGTGCACCCATTGTTTATGGGTCAGTGGCCTTGCAGTTAAAAAATTCAGAGTTCAGAGTTCTCAGGTGTTTTTTTTTGTTGTTGTTTTTTTTTCAGAGTTCTCAGTTACATTTTGACCTGTTGTCTTTAGAATGTCAATTTGTGTTGTCAAAAAATGAAGTTTTGCTCATGTTCATCTTGATCATTTGTTTTCCTATCTTATTTACATTGTATTATGTGACTTATCTTTAATAAAGATGTTTTCTTGGTTAAAAAAAAGGACATTTGTGTGTCTTGTCACCATATTAAAGCAAACAGTTTGTCCATCAATGGGGGGGGGGGGGGGGGGGGGGGGGGGGGGGGGGGGGGGGGGTGGGGATTGAGTTTGTAAAAAAAAGATAGAAAAGAAAACAGAATATAAAGAATGACAAAAAAAGACAGACAAAATGAAGTCTTGTGAAGTGATGGTGAGAGGGAAACTGCCTTTCCTGTACAAATTCAGCAGGTGAATTCTGTTAGTTCTTGGAAGTGTACAGAACTTAGCAAAATACTAGACTAACATGTACAGTAATATCAATAAGTATGAATGCCCAAAATGAAAAACAAAGACGACTGAACAGTCTAGTTAGTAATTCGGCTTCTTTCCATATGAAATCCATGTCATCTGCAATGCAAAATGTCTTTAGGACTAAAGGTCGAAAACTGAATAGTTCAGTTGGTAGAGCGCCAGACTTGTAATCTTGGTGATCCTGGGGGTGCGGGTTCGAATCTCTGCCGGGCCATTTCGGTATGGGGGGATTTTTCCCTCGGGAGTTAACATTGGTTCTGACTCCATTTCCCTTACTGTCCTTCGAACGAGACTGTATTCCGAGGTTCCATGTGTGAACACACGCATAACATTTTGCATACACGTAAAATCCATCACCAACTTTCGGAAGAGAAGACCAGTTTGGCCGTTGGTATGGATAACATGTTACACATAGCATGCACCCTGCGTAAGAAATGGAAAGAATGAAGGAAGTAAGGAAATTGACTGGATGACACGGGAAACGACTGAATGAAGCGCCAGCTGGCAGCTCTTCAGTCGGCACTACCCTGGTAGGCAGCCCGTTGTGTAAACGAGTGTGGATTGTAAAGCGCTTAGAGCTTGGTCTCTAGCCGAGAATAGGCGCTATATAAGTTTTCATGATAATAATAATAATAATAATAGCAACATCCGGTGATTGGCAAGAAAAACAACAAAATGAAGTTTCTGGTGCATTTTTAGAAGGTGTATTTTAAAGAGATGTGTGAATGGTGGTGTTTTTTGTGTGTGTGTTTTTTTTTGATGATTTGTGAGTTAACTTCAATGCGGTGACAGCCCTGATATGGCCCTTTGTGGTCGGCTGGGCTATAAACAACATTACCTTACCTTCCCTCCCTTTGACACAGGAGAGCCCGTGTGCACCAAAAACATCTATGGGGTTCGAGCCGTCGTTGCCTGTCTGCCAGCCTGGTTCCGCTTCGCCCAGTGTCTCCGCCGTTACCGTGACACCAAGCTGATCTACCCCCACGTGGTGAATGCTGGGAAGTACTCCACCACCTTCTTCGTGCAGCTGTTTGCCGCCCTGTACAAAGTTCACATTGGTGAGATGGTTTAGTGCTCCTGTCTCCTAACACTTGTTTTCTGCCGTGTGCTAGGTTTATATGACGAATGAAGGTGAGTTGGTTTAAATGATGAGTACAGACCAAGACAGAGTATTCTACTTTCTGCCAGATATAACATTCGCAAAGGACAGAAGGCTTTGTTCATAGTTAAAGATCTTAACAAAAACTTGTATTCTGTCTTCAGTAAAGTTCACATGGGTAAGATGGATGTGTTTATACTATAAATTAAGGACAGACATTTTTGCAGGTTTCTTTCCCTCTGCAGATCTAAAAAAAAACCCAGATGGGTTTGTTTCTGTCATGAATAAAGACTATGATAAATACTTAGATGTTTCTTTCTTACCATGTGTACAATTCGTATAGGTCAGCTGGGTTTGTTTACATCATATGAATAAACACTCTAACAAAGACTGAAACATTTGTTCTCTGCTTTGTAGGAAGGTTACATTGATCAGACATTTGTTTTTGTGTGATAAAGATAAAGACCCAAACATGCACTAAAGCATTCGTTTTCTGCCCTACATCAAGTTCACATAGGTCAGATGGGTTGTTGCAGAGGAACGCCCAGTCAAATCCCTCCCAACGTTGAATCACCAGATTTTTACGGCAATGCAGGAGATGTTAGAGGGGATGGGGGTTGATGGGGGTAACTTAGTGTGTTTCATTTTGCTGTCGGGATGAGATCTGAATCTAGTTAATCCATAAAGGATGGTGCCCCAGTCATCATCTGCACCTGGGGGAGGGGGAAGGTTCTGGACGATTTTATAGGCATGTCCAAGTGTAGCACTGAAGAGAAGGCAATGGTTTTCATTCCTGTCTCTGCTTGCCTGTCAGTCCTAAATCTGTCTGGCTGTCAGTGTGTGTGTGTGCGTATCTATGTATCTGTCAATCAGCCTGTCTGTGTGTGCGTTTGTCTCCCTGCAAGATAAGCGTGACACAGTGGGGATGTACAGGGTTGTGGTTGATGGAGTCAGTGACAACAAGGGGATTCCATGGGGGAAGGTTTTCACTTCCCAGTGGAGAACAAAGAGAGGTGAGTGCTGGATGCATTGCTCTCCCCTGTTGCAGGGGCGTGCTTGGTCGGCTCAGTGTCGACAGGGGATTCTATGCATGCCTTTTCTCTGCATTGTGGAAGGCAAAGGGGGGTGGGGTGGTGGTAATTGCATTACGCATTGCTCTCCCCTGTCACAGGGGCGTGCTTGGTTGGCTCAGTGTCGACAGGGGATTCTATGCATGCCTTTTCTCTGCATTGTGGAAGGCAAAGGAGGGGGGGGGGGGGTAGTTGCAGGACGCATTGCTCTCCCCTGTCACAGGGGCGTGCTTGGTTGGCTCAGTGTCTACAAGGGATTCTATGCATGCCTTTTCTCTGCATTGTGGAAGGCAAAGGGGGGGGGGGGGGGGGGTAATTGCAGGACGCATTGCTCTCCCCTGTCACAGGGGCGTGCTTGGTTGGCTCAGTGTCAGCAGGGTATATGCATGCCTTTTCTCTGCATTGTGGAAGGCAAGGGGGGGGGGGGGGGGCTAATTGCAGGACGCATTGCTCTCCCCTGTCGCAGGGGTGTGTGGTTGGTGGGATCAGTGTTTGAATGGTAATTCCATGTGCACCTACCTCTTCTTTGCCAAGTGGAAGGCAAAGGGAGGTAACTACAGGGTTCATTGCTCTGCCCTGTCACGGGGTTGTGGTTAGGTGGGGTCAGTAACACCAGGAGATTCGACGTGGACCTTTCCACTACCAAGTGGAAGGTGAAGGGAGATAATGACGGGATCCAGCTCAGCATGTAGGTGGAGGGGTGATGAAACATTTTTTTTGGGAGAGGTAGAACACTAAACATCACCAGCGTGGTCCTTCTTCAGTACTGTCAGTGGCTGGAGAGGTGAAGAGTGGAGAACTGTGCAGGGGATAAGAAAACTTCATGATGAATGCCGTTCTTGGTTGAGCTGGACGTAGGAGGAAGGGGGGGGGGGGGGTAGGGAGGTTGAGGCACATGAGGGGTTGGAGGTAAAAGCGTCGGAAGAAGAAGGCGGGAAGGGATTGTAGAAGAATGAAGGGGTAGGGGAGGAAAATGTATGAAAAAAAATGTGTGTGCACACATGCACATGCACGCGCACATGCAGACATACACACAAAACACATGCACACACAACGTGAATGAGGAGTGTTCATACACAAGAACATACCCATACAGGAGGGAAAAAAATTGCGATGATGGCAACGCTGCTAACAAAGCAGCGATGAAGGAAGAAGACTACAACGATGGCAATGCTCATAACAAAGCGACAAAGAATGAAGAAGATTACAATTATGGCAACGCGCATAAACAAAGCGATGAAGAAGGAAGAAAATTAGCAATGATGGCAACACCAATAACAGAGTGTCATGGAAAGATGTAAGGTCAGGTTGACTTTTTGTTTGTTTGTGGCTGCTGGTTGTGTAACCTTGACAGTAACATTGATAATGATAACGTAACGATAATGATGATGGGTGTCACAGAGCGACACGGGGAGGAGCACCGACAGAACAACATGTTTTTCTGGCTGCTGACTGTGTAACTTTGACCATGACATTGATCAGGATAACATTAACGGGGGCCGGAATAGCTCAGTTTGGTAGAGCGCTGGACTCGTAATCAGGGGTTGCGGGTTCGAATCTGCACCAGGCGTTTCGGTATAGGGGGATTTTTTCCCTCAGAGTTAACATTAGTTCTAACTCCATTTCCCATACTGTCTTTCGATTGAGAATATAAAACCGAGGTTCCGTGTGTGAACGCAGGCATAACGTCATGCACACACGTAAAATCCATCACCAACTCCGGAAGAGAAGGCCAGTTTGGCCATTGGTATGGATGACACGTTACACTAGCATGGACCTTCCCGAAGATGGAGTATGGCTGCCTTAATGGCAGGATAAAAAACGGTCATGCACACAAAAACTCCACTCCCTTTGTAGGGTAAATAGGATTAATAATTGCCTGTCCATATAGGGAGTGTCCGCAGGAGTATCAGCCCGCGTACGCGGAAGAAGAAGATAACATTGAAGATGATGATAATGACGATGGCTTTCATAGAGATACACGTGGAGGAACACCGACAGAACAGCGTGTTTTTCTGACTGCTGACTGTGTAACCTTAACCTTAACAATGGTAACTGTAACGATAACGATAATGACGATGGCTGTGATAGAGCTACAAGGGGAAGAGCACCGATAGAACAGTCTGTTTTTCTGACTGCTGACTGTGTAACCTTGACCTTAACAATGGTAACTGTAACGATAACGATAATGACGATGGCTGTGATAGAGCTACAGGGGGAAGAGCACCGACAGAACAGCACGTTTTTCTGGCTGCTGATTGTGTAACCTTGACAACAGTAACGATGACGATAATGATGATGTGCTGTGACAGAGCTGCACGGCGAGGAGCACCGACAGAACAGCGTGTTTTTCTGGCTGCTGATTGTGTAACCTTGACCTTAACCTTGACAACAGTAATGATAACGATAATGATGATGTGCTGTGACAGAGCTGCACGGCGAGGAGCACCGACAGAACAGCGTGTTTTTCTGGCTGCTGATCGTGGCGACAGTGGCCAGCTCCTGCTACACCTATACCCGGGACATCAAGATGGACTGGGGACTGCTGGACAAGGGGGCGGGGACAACAGGTTCCTACGCGAAGAAGTCGTCTACCCCTTTTAAGGTGCTGTGTGTGTTGTGTGTGTGTGTGTGTGTGTGTGTGTGTGTGTGGGGTGTGTCAGTGTGTGTGTGTGTGTGTGTCAGGTTGTGTGTTGTGTGTGTCAGTGTGTGGGGGTGTGTAGTGTGTTTTAGTGTGTGTGTGTGTTTTGTGTGGTGTGTTTTGTGTGTGTGTGTGTGTGTGTGTGTGTGTCAGTGTGTGTGTGTGTGTGTCATGTGTGTGTGTGTGTCAGTGTGTGTGTGTCAGTGTGTGGTGTGTCAGTGTGTGTGTGTGTGGTCAGTGTGTGTGTGTGTGTGTCAGTGTTTTGTGTGTGTTTGTGTTTTGGTAGTTCACCAGACATTTCACGGATACGCACACGTGTTCAGCGGACCGGAAAATTCAGCGGACGTCCGCTGAATTTTTCCTTTTGTAGAACAACATTTTTTTAGTCATACAGAAGTCCTCTCCAAATCTGAGAAAAATCGGAAACCTGCCCTCAAAAAATATAATTCAAAAAACTACGGAGTGTAAATTTGTGTATCTGGATTTCGCTTCCATTTTAGATCTGAAATGTTTCATGGATGCAAGTTGCAGAAGTATGACGTTAAAGTTCGTAGACGTGACGTCACAGCTTCATTGCAAATGGCGGCCAGTGATGCTTACGCGACAATGCTTCTCAAGTTCTCCTTTCGTTGATGTTTGCAGGTGAGTTTGTATCATTTAAGTGATTGCCAGTGTTTTTTAAAATTATTGTAATCACAAAAATTTAAGCATTCTGGGTCCGTTTCTTTATTTTGTTTATCAACGATTTGTCAGAATATATCCAGTCAATTCTTTGGCAGATGGTACTAAGCTAGTTTAAAAAGGGAAAAGCAGATGATTGTCGGAAATTGCAAAAAGACATTGATAATCTGCAAAAGTGGACAGAAATGTGGATTTGTTTTGACAACGCGATACGGCTACGGAAACTATTGACCTTTACAAGCGATCGGCTAGTTCGATTTCAAGTATTTGCCTCATTAAAACTACTTCGCTCTTTTCTCTCTCTCTCTCTCTCTCTCTCTCTCTCTCTCTCTCTCTCTCTATTTCTCTCTCCTCTCTCTCCCCTCTCTCTCTCTCTCTCTCTGCTTTTAGACAGGGAATGGTGGATTGTTTAAGCAAGATCGAATGGTTAAAATGGAAAATAGCGATCGCTTTGCTGTTTTCTGATCCTATAAATCTTTGTTACAGCCTGAAAAATATTTAAACGATATCTCAATTACAAGTTTAGGGTTGCTTGACAAGGATGCGCTTTGGTATAAATGAACTTAATGCTGGTCTAGATGAACTTTTTTTGCTGTTCATCTTCTCGCCGAAACAGTGGCATTACTCTCGCCGCTCATTCCTGAGCTCTGGACCACAGGCGCCCCCCTGGCTTGTCCAGCCACAGCTCCAGCACCGGCATTCCACAGAAAGCAATCAATGTTAAGTGTCAAGAGGCAACCCACCAGAGAGGAAAACTGCACTGCTCCCCGAGTCACTTCGGTGGAGTTCAGTGGCGCCTGTTTCTGATCTAACATACACAGGACACCACCTCCCGACGACAGTAATTGCTTAGTCACGAAGCCAGCGTGAGTTGAGGTTCCCCTCCGGAGGGCGTCACCACGTCCGCCCGCGACAATCCCCGCGGACTTGCCAATACCGTCGACCGGGGACATGAACTCACCAAGGCCACCCCTGAGGAGAGGGAACTGAGGTCACATGATAGCAGGGCATAAAGGGGCCCCACAAAATTTTGAGACTTTTTTTTTAAGAAATGCTGATCATGAGGATGAAGATGATGGGAAGACTGGGCCCCACACAGTCGAGTTTCATCCACTTAATGGATGCACTTCTGAGAGTTGCTTAAATTGTTTAGTCGCAGAGCCGGCGTGGGTGAGCTCCCCCTCTGGAGGGCGCCCCACGTCCGATCCCGGTGACCTCGACGGACCAAACCAAGGTCACAGACGTGGAGAGGACATCGAAATTGAGGTCATCATGGAGCAGGGCATAAAGGGGGCCACAGAATTTGAGACATTTTTTTTATGCTGATCGATGGATGAGGATGATTAAGGGATGCTACGGTTTTTCCTTTTTCGGTCTGGACTCATGACAGGGCTGTACTCTACGCTTCCTTTCATAATATACCCCAGCGTCAACCCAGGCCTAGAGATACAGTCACTTGCAGTGTTGGTCATGAAAATTGAGCAACACTCTCAGAAAACGCATCCATTAAGTGGATGAAAATCGACTGTGTGGTCCAGTCTTCCCAACGAGTCCGCAGCAAACTAAACTCTGGGTAGGAGCCGGTTGGGGCAGAAAAACCCCACATGACTTCTGATGGGATTCGAACCCACGACTCCCAGCCGGGAGTCCGCGGACGTTAACCACTTCGCCAGGGCGGCTGGTAGAAGAGACCCTTTTGGTTGGGGAGTGTGTGGCAGAAAGAGACCCTTTTGGTTGTGAGTGTGTGGCAAAAAACTGATGACGAAACCTCTCGAGCATCAACAACTTTCCCACTGCTACAGTGTGCAGAAAGTCATGAAAGCAATGTAGGAAAGATTTCCCGCTACCACTCTGACAGCCAAGTTAAAGTTTTAGATTAAAGTGAGAGTAAGTAAGTTCTGCATTTGCCTGTTTTTATCATATAACTAATAATAATATGACTGTTTGGTTATGAGATACAGTTAAAAAAAAATCAGTAGTTTTGCTAAAACAACTAAAATTTTGCTACACAGTACCAACACTTAGAAATTACCAGTCCAATAAAATGTCAACAAAGCAAAATACATGAGGGACAGAGATTCGGACAAAGAGAGAAAGGGAGAGGGTCACGTAACTCTCAGGACCAATGTTGGAGGAATTGTCTGTTTTTAAAAAAAGTTATTTTATTTTATTTTCAAAATTTGTGATTGACTAACCTACAAATAATATTTGCTGATATCCTTTAATCGGTCAAAATGATGACACAGAATCAGTTCATTAGTTTCACTCTAGCTAATCAATGACAAAATTTTTTAAAGTTTGTGTTGGATATTGATCATTATTACTGTATCAAGGGCCCCTTTTCAAAATCTGCTGACTTGAGTCGGCCATTCTTATTGAGAGAGAACTGTTGCCATACGTTTGCTTTGACTGGTCAGCGCTAAATGTGCATGCAGCCAGTTGCTATGCTTTACAGTATTTATATGTCATTGAACTGGAAAAAAGAATTGTCTTTCCACAGTAGAGTTGTGGCTGAGAAGCAAGCAAAAACAGTTGACTGTATTGACTTATTTTTGGAAGCTTGGCCCCTGGACTGAGCCTATCCCAACATAATTTCTTGGTTTCTGGAATGTTATCTAAACATAACACAGCAAGCAGTCCAGCTTTTGAGAAGGATGCCAGGGACTGAGAGAGACTGAGCCTCGGCTAATACATGGCACAGCAATTGGGGTTTTTATTTTAATGATTCAAGGCAAAAGGTTTAAAAACCAGCATATGCTGGTCTTGCACCACCTTCATGTTTTGAATTTTGATTTGCCCAGACAAAAAATAATAGCAATTTTAGTAACTTAAATCTACTTTTTTTTTAAAAAGCAGATCAGTTGCACAGTTGTTAGGAAAAGGAAGTATGATGGAGTTGGGTAAGACTGCTTTTTTTTTGGTAAAAATACCCTTTTTCCCCCTTTTTAAAATTAAAAGATAGGAAAAATTTAAAAAAAAATAAAGATAAAATGCAATATTTGTAAACTAACAGCATTGCATCAGACTCATAGGCAAAGTTTTGTGCATATCAGATTTTTATTGGCATTTGTTTCCAAATTATTTTAACTCTAAATTTGTTATGCATGATAAGAAATGTAGCAAATTTTCATTTAAAAATATAAAATTCTTCATTAATGTTATCATTTAGTTTGTATTTATAAAACCTACCCCAATTGTTTAGTATGTTTGTATGCACTTGGAGATCATGTGGACATGTACGAAACAATCATGTTTGTATCACAAAAAACACATGGTGGGATTTTTTTGGTAGTCCTGGAGGGGAAGGAGGAAGTTGTCCCGGTCCCTGCCAATGTCCCAAAGAAGGTTCCCGGGGAGGAGCAGCAGGTCACAGCCATGTGTGGCAAATCCCAACCTATGTGTTGCAACCCCCATCCTATTTTGTGGCAACCCCCAAAACCCATGTGTGGCAAACCTCAACCCATGGTGGCAAACCCAACCCATGTGTGGCAAGCCCAACCAGTGTGGCAAGCCTCAACCCATGTGTGGAAAGCACCAACCCATGTGCAGCAAGCAGTGCCCCAAAGTTCGGTGGAGATTGGGGTATGTTCCCCCCCAACTGATAAAAATGAATATAAAATACTTTGTTTACAGTCTAAATCATTTTAATCCAAAAAAAAAAAACAACATAATAAAACATTTTGCTTGCTTGTTAGCTTTCATTCGGAGTCCTAACCAAAATCCAAATTTGTCCTGTGGAACTTTAACCAGCTGCTGCTGGCCTTTTCCAAACCATTTTGAAAACTGAAGATTTTCAAAGGTTTCTTTTTCTTATTGTTGTGTTTAAGACTCGGGGTAAAAAGTAACAACACCACAGACATACTGGAGTCAGGAAGCATTGTTTTGTCATGCCTGAAAACAACACAGACATACTTTTTTTTAAAAAAAGAAAACTGTTTAATTGAGCCTTAACATAGGATCCTCCCAAGGTTCAGAATCAAATGTCAAGTGCACTGGCAAACATATGCACTGGTGTTTACCTTATGCTTTGCGGGGTTTATCTTAAATATCCTTTAAAAACGAAGAAAAAAAATCACAAAAATGGTTAATTAGTTTCTGGATTAGAAAGCACCAGACCGTACAGTAGCTTCACGAAGCGGATAGGTCAAAATCAAGGAAAAGACAGAATGAAAAACAAGGATTTCCAAGCATGCTTTTGAGCAAGTGATAGGCAAAAGAGGGCTTAACTGTGGCCCTCATTTGAAATCATTTTTTTTCTTAACATGTTTACTAGTACTTTTTAAGGATAACTTTTTGTGTACTTATCGGTTTAAACATCAAATTTGAACTTATCCTTTCTTTTGTTATTTCTAATCTGTCCTGTAAATTTCTACCCATTTGTTATAACTTGTTGAATTATTGTGTTCACAGATACCGACACAAAACATGACCAAAAACTTAACCCTTTGCACCTTTGCGAAGTAATGATATCAAACTTGGTGTGTGTTAGAGTTTGCAAGTCACAGACTGTATTATGTTTTGCTTGATTGTGATTAAACATCCACTAAGCAAATATTCTTGTGTGTATATGTACGTGCAGACTGCAGAGAGAAAGAAGCCAGAAACGCAGCAGAAGACAAGCCCAAACCCATGTGTTGTCCAGCAGCGGTTCATGTGATAACAAAAATTCTAAGTGAGCATTTGTACTTTATCACAATTTCTTACAGTTATGTGCTTGTTTTACAGCCCATTTAAACAGCGAATTAGTTATGATGTCTGTAAGATCAGTTTATTGTCTTTGTATGTGTACTCACACCATACCTTGTTTCTGTCCCCTGGGAAGTGGTTAAAACACTACATGCAGCGTTAAATATGAGGTAATTCTGAAATTTCTCAGAATCTCAAAAATTTAAAAACACAAAACAACAACAAACCAGTTATGTCATTTTCTCAAAGAACCCTCCATGAACCGACACAAACTGGTCATTTCCCAAGCCAGTTCATCCAGGCCGGGGAAAACACGTAAACTTCATCAAGGCTGTCTACAGATCCCCTAGAGGACATTATCTTCGGGCTCTCAAATCATGTTCTCCCAGCTTTTTTTTTGGGACACGGGGGAAACAAAAATAAGTCACATGGGGGAATATCTAGAAAATGGGTGGATGAGGCAAAGCAGCACTCCCTCTGCACCAGGAATTTTCATTATGCATTATGAGTCCACAAAGACTTGCACTTAGACAGCATATGTCCCCAGCCTGAAAACTTTCGGTAAGCTGAGGAGAACATACCAGCCTGACTAATATTACTCTATTCTTGTCCTCAGCAAACACGGTGGTACATGCCATGATCAGACGACGCAAGATATCACCATAATTTTGTTTGTTAGTGCCTCAACTTCTTTTAATTTAGCAGGAAGGACGTGTGGGTTACGGGAGAGGAGAGGGTCACCTGGAAACCCACCAAGACTAAGAACTGTTGTTTGGTTTCGGGGGTCACACTGATAAACCAAGATTTCATATCTACATTGAACCGCCTTTTTCAATTTAGACTGCCCAAAATCCTGTTTTTTCAAGCTTTTTCAGAAAACACTATGTCCTGCCAGCCCTGCTCGTTACTGATTTTAAGTGGTACTCTTTTTGATTACTTTTAGGTTTTACCTTTTTTTTTAAAGGGAATCGCTCAACTTTTATTTTTATGCCATTGACTTTAAAATGTAGATTTTTTTTAGCAGGCTCGAAGAAAGGAAATTTTTTAAAAAGTCAATATTGTGTGTTGTGTGTTGCAAAAAAAAGAATTATTGGGAAAAGACGTCACTGGGACTCCAGGGGAAAAGAAAACGCTGTGACCAGGCATTTTGTTTTTGAAATTTCAACAGGCAAAGTCCCAAGTAAACAGGCCATTGAGAAAACCCTTTCAGATTGAGAACTGTTTATCCTCAGAAGTTGGAAAAAATATCAGGACTTCATCCGAAATATGTGTAAAAATGATTGAAGTGCTTTGTAAAGTTTTTCCCTTTGGGTTTTTGGAAGTTTAAAGGACATGTGTATAAACTGGGGACTCAACACTTATGTACTTGTGGCTTCATTATTTTAGGGTCCTGGTTTGGGATTTAAAGAGGAGTGTGTGTGTGTGTGGTGAACTCTGGCATGACTGTTTGTTGGGTCGTTCTTCGTGGGCCATACATGTGTGACCTGGTTTTAAATTTCAGAGGACATTTTCGTTTGCTGTTTTTTCCCAAGAGCACATCAGTTTCGTTTATCTTGTTGCTTTTTTAAAGGACACAAAGTGTCCCCAGTTTAGGATCTCAGAGGACACTTGTGTAAAGTGTTTCATGACTCATATGCATTTTTTTGTTCAGCTAGTATACATGTGTTTGGCTTTACTTAAGGCTACATATACACATTTTACATAACTCCCAAAACTCTGCTTATTTTTCCCAATTATATCTGTTTTTTTTTCTGGTTTGGAAATTTTGAATACATGTACATAAAGTGTGACTGACTTCATAGAAGTATCATTTACAGAGGACATCCTGTAGGTTCCTGATTTGGGATTTCAGAGTACGTGCTTATGTGTGGAATTGGAGCATGGTTATTTATAGATTCATTCTTTAGATGGGATACTTGTGTGCCCTGGTTTAGAATTTCAGAGGACCTGTTGTATAGTAAGTTATGACTGAGATTGTTGGTCCATTCATTGAATGCAGATAGCCGTTTTGATATTTTCTGACAAATGTGGGAAAAATTTTTTCTTCAATATCGAGTCAGTTTCACTTTTTTTAGGTCATTGACAGCATTTTTAACATCTTAATGTAAACATGTTATGAATGATTTATAATGTGTTTTTTTTTTTTACCCATGGGAGATGTTTTGAGGGGAGGATAGAGCCCATGGTTGCATTGTCAAGGTCACATGTGTTAGCCAGTCAGGGGCTTAACAGTTTTTTGTTTTAAACCCATAATCAAGAGGGAATGTTCAAATTTGATCATTTGGATGGATCTTTTTTTTAAGGGTGCGGTTTCATGCTATATTTGTTTATGTTTCGCTACATTGGCCTACCGCTTTATATTCTGTTGTCTCCTTGAAGTTGGAGTATGGCAGCGGCTGCCTTAATGGCGGATAAAACACGGTCATACACACAAAACTCCACTCCCTTTATTAGTAGGTAGCAATAATACTTGCTTGTGTAAATAGAGAGAGTCTGCAGGAGTTTCAGCCCGCAAAAGAGAAACAGAAGATATTCTGTTGTGCATGTGGTATTGAGCATTTAAACCCACCTAAATGAAAAAATAGATTAACTTACATATTCTTTTTCAACTAACCAGTACTTAAAAATATTGATGGCTGTCCTTTAGACGAGAAAAATCCCTTTTGAAATATTTTAATTTCAACAGTTGTGATTGCTTCAGTTGCCTTTTAGTATGTGATGCAATTAACATATCTGTTTAGCTGTTTCAGTTTTTTTTTAGTTTATTTCGTTTCATGTGTTACTTTTTCTAACTTTTAGGTAGTCAGATTTTGAAACTTATGCCCGCCAGCTGCCTACATGTTGTTTGTTGTTTACATTTCCAAGAACGCATCAGCTTTGTATGTCATTTTGCTTTATTGTTTAGAACATTTATGTAACCTCGGCCCTTTGGTATTCACAGGACAATTGTGTAAAGTGTGACTGTATCATATTCGAGTTTTTTGTTCAGCCGGCATACTTGTGTCCTGAGGTTTGGGTTTACATAGGGGCACATTAAGAATTGTTATGTATCTATCGGGTGGTTAATCTTCCGATAATATACGTGTGTGTCCCTGGCTTGTAAATTTAGAGGACGTGTATAAAGTGTGATTAAATCTCAAAGATATGAGTAGCTTTATTTTTAAGGGGACATAAAGTAGGTTCTAGTTTGGGAGTTTAAAGGAAGTGTATCCAAATGACATTGCACTCTGGTTATTCTTCTGTAATAAAGTGTGTTTTCCCTGGTTTTGTAAATTTAGAGATAGCATATATCTCTGTCCTTGGTTTGGGATTTCAGAGGACGTGTGTGTAGTAAGACATTATTGAGATTTTTGTGTCCACTCACTCAATACAGATGTGTGTTTTGGTATTTTCCGACAAATCTGAAACGGGCAAATCTGAAAATGTTCTGTTCAGTATAACGCTAGTGTCATGTTTCTAGGGTGTTGATTTACTTGGGGAGTACGGGTTTTGTTGGTTTTTTTTGAAGCAATATCTTAGGAATGCTTTTTTCTGGCCTGGAGAGAAAAACATGTTGTAAGATGGGTGAGGGGAGGATTAGAGCGCATTTTGATGACATTGTTGTGTTAATGGTCATGATCAAGGTCACATGTGTTAGCCAGTCAGGACTTTTAACAGAGCTTGTGATTAAAAGCATCAATTTAGGGAGATGTGGGGTGTTTAAGAAACTGAGTTACTTTTTTTTTACATTTGGGGTGATTGTGGGTCTAGAATGTTGCACCAGTGTTTGGTGCTCATACTTTGCTTTATGTTCTTTTCCTTTTTAGCTAATTTAGCCCCTTGACATTTCTTATAATGCACTTGACATTTTTTATAATGCCAATTAAGAATTTAAAATACAGAATCCCAAAGAGGAATGTTCAACTGATTTTTTGGGTGGGCATTCGTAAAAAGATGTGGACATGCTTTATAATTTGTTTGTGTTAAATTGGTATGGTATTTAAATTTCTATTTTTTATTGTACATGGGTGCATTAATTTACTATGATTCCACTCACACACACTGGATATTAGATATTGAAGTAGCAGTAATACCAGATTTAATTTTCTTTTTACAGACAAATCCTTGACTATTTATGACTGATCTATTGCCAAGACAAATCCTTCAGAATTTTTTGTTAAAACTTTAAAAGCTCTGATCATTTAGTTGTTTAAGTTTCCTTATTTCATATGATGCCTTTTGTTGCATAATTGGGTGGTCAGATTTTGAAACTTATACTACCCAGCTATCTACATTGTTTTTGTTTATTGAGGCACATGTTGTGTAACTTGTTACTTTGTTTGGTTGGCTTTTTTTCGGGAAACCTATGTGTCCCTGCTTTAGGATTCAGAGGACATGTAAAAAGAATGACTTGACGTCATGTTCAGAGCATTTTTGTTTCAGATAGCATATATTTCTGTCCTTGGTTTGGGATTACAGGGGTATTTGTATGAAACCCCGCATAACTTAATTTCAGAATGTATTTTCCAGATGATGTAATTAAAGTGAACAAAATGTGTGTCCTTATTTTGGTAACTTAAAAAATGCCCCTGATCCTAAAGCAACATCAGTCTTGACAAATTAAAATCTTGAGGTCTTGAATTTCTTGAAAACAGCAAAAATTTCTTAAATGTTCAGACAATTTCATACAAAGAATGGGCCAAACTGTGAATACAGCTATCAGACAAATGTGCATGACAACCAAACTGATTAAACACAGTCTTTTACCTTTTCATGCAGGAAAGTTTAGCTGAAGCGAAGCTTTCAGCCTCCATCCAGAGGCCTTCATCAGCGCCGAATGTCTCGCTGAGTGAGTTGTCAGAAAAAGTTGATCAAATTGCAGTTTAATTTTATTCGGATTTTACATAAAACATTTTAATATTCTGATGGTCTCTTCCCCGGTTTACATCAGACAATGATGCAACGAGCACCAAAGTTTATTAAGTTGGCTTTTGCTTCAGATTCTCAAAAAGCTTGTTACTGCATGTGTACAAATCATTTGAAGCTTTACCAAATTCTCATCAACCAACATATTGCTATCTTATGTATATCTTTAAGCAATGCTAGAAAAACTGATCAGCACAAATTGTAACATATTTTTGATTGATTGAAGTCTTAAACGTGTCTTCAGCAAAAGAACCTGGTGCATGTAGAATGACATTATGTCACCCGGCTCACATTTAGTTTGTTGTTTAGTGCTTTTATTTTGTGTTTTCTTTTCCCTCAGTACCTGAGAAGGTCTTTGTCATTTCCCCTGGGCATCAAAACAGACATTAAGACCAAAGAATCATAAGAATGTTTAGATTGGTCATTTTGGTGGGCATTTGTTACAAACAAAATAAAAATAGCCCAAACCCAATCAAACAAGCAAACATTGGGCATTTTCATTTCATTTTTAATTTGATACCTACTTAGTTTGCAACTTCATAATCTATTTTAATGTGTGTATTTTAAACTGGCTGTGTCTGCTCATACCCCCTTAAACTGAAAATACATTTATACTTGGGATTATTAATGGATGATCTATAGGAGAGAAAAATCCTTCAAACCATCTTGTTAATTTCAAAGTTGTGATTGTTTCACTTTTCTCAGTTTATTTAATATGTTAATTTGTCTGTTGAGGTGGTGAGATATTGAAATTATACCACTCCCAGCGATCTTTATTTTTGTACATTAGTGTTGTGTATCTCGTTGCTTAATTTCCTTGAGTCCTCCCCGGTCTGCTCTGGGGGACTTGGGGTGATTGTCCTTCTTCAGGTTTTTAAGATTGTCTCATGTGCCCCCATGTTTATGAGACTTGGTTCAGGTGTGCTTTCTTTTTTCTTTTTTTATGAATTTTTTTTTCTTCTGCCCTCCTCTTAGTCCATTTATCTGCATTTTTCTTTTTAAAACTCCTAAATACCTACACGTCTTTAGTTCCTTCCATTGGATGTCTGTTCACCCTCTATTGTATGGACCACGTGTGTGTGTGTATATATACACAGTCAGCATGTGATCAGGGGGAGTATTGTTCTGTGCACTGTTTATGTTCCCTTTTTCGTAAAGTCTGAAGGAAGACACAAATTTTTAAAAATTTACCTGTCTGTTTTGTGCTGTTAATGAAATCTGCGTTACTTTACATTTCCTTTTGTGTGTTCATTTGTATTTTCACTTACTTCTGCTTCCTTTTAGACTGTTTCTTTTTCCCCCATCTAAATTCGAAAAATAGGCAGACGTTATCGACATGCCAAAGAGCGCTCCCCAATTTTTTGTTCCTGTAAACATGGCTCATCTTTGGGGCAGTTGACACCCTTAATGAATTTTTTTTTGTAGACAGTTTGAGTCGTCCTGAGAAGGCTCTCCGCAGTCAGCTAGATGTGAAACACCCATTAATACAATATATTTATATACAAATTTTTTCCCTTTAAGACGCAATATGGTTTAAGATTTTAGATGTTGCTTGTATGAAGCATGAATATAACGCTCATATTTAAAGTTTTCCCCCAGATGACATAATAAATGCATATCTGTTTCAGTGTGACACACCTTCACAATTTTTTGCTGTTTTGTTTGATGACATTTATTTTTTGCAAAAGGGTTGTAGTTCCTTTAATTTAGACTTTCAGGACTGTCATTGTCCAAAAAATATTTTGAAAAAAAGTAAACATTTTTTTCCCGTTTTCTTTTAATAAATCAAAATTGGGCATGAGAGAAATTATGATTTGCTGTTGTTTACTTTTTGCGTGTATTGACAAAACCAGCTTCAGTTATTATTGAAATAAAATATTTTACAGCCAACTGTGAGTCTTTTTGATTTACGGATTGATTTGAAGTGCAGAGAGCAAAATGCAAAAATGTTTGCCTTTTGTGGGTTTGTGTGATTGGTGTGGTTTGTAAATACGTGTGTTCAACAGAACTCAAAAGTTTGTGAATAATTTTGATGAAGTTTTCATGAAAGGTCAAACTAAAAAGCCATCTGGACACAGGGTTTATTTTTTTTTAATCGAACAGATGATTAGCCAATCAGAGATCAGTGTGATATACGTCTTAAACAGCGGGAGAGCAAAGCTGTGCGTACGCATCCACCCCAAAAGTCATACAGAGAAGTCAAGTGTGTCATATCTCATATCTCAGCGTGTGAGAGAAAGGACACCTGTATAGAGGCTCCCGCAGTTAGAAGATATAGAACATTTACTAGTGTAATAGTTTAAAGACCATTGTCACCTTTTAAACAAAATTATTGGTACCCCTAATAATAACATATAATATTAATTGAAATAGAGCAAAGTTGGTGGAGTTTTGTGCTCACTGTGTGCTTTCTTAGTTGTATAGTGTTTCTCAGTTTCCTTTTTTTGTCAGTTGTCCTTTGTGAGGGAGGATCAGCACGTTCCTTTCTACAGGCAACCCAGTTTCAAGATCACACAAACTGTTCTGGGTTTTTCCAAACGCTCACCAGTCCACCCAGCTGTAAATGGGCACCTGGCCCACCTGAGGGTTGGGAAATGTGAGGGCAGTGGGGGGCCAGGAGGTGGGCGCTTGCCCCTCCAAGGCTGACCCAGAAAAACGGGAAACTCTAACATCCGGCCCTTGGCTGAACAACCTTTATCTCTGTCCTATATTCAGTGTAACAAAGAAATAAAAAAATACAAAATGTAAATAAATAGTCATTTAAATTTCACTCTTGTTCACTTAAGCTAAAATTATAAACACATACACTAGTCCCCAGGGGAGGTTGAATCTGTACTCCCATAAAGCCACAATGGACTCCTGACTGTTTTAAGATGTGAAACTAAACATTATTTACATCAGACTCCATGGAAAACTCTGTTCAGGGAGTGCCACCCGGCGTGATTTTTCAGTTCCCGAAAGAGATCAACATTTTCACTTGATTTGGGAAAAGGGGTTTTAGCAGGTTTTAAAAGGGGTTTTACTGTTTATGAATGTATGTGTGAATTTTTAAACATCTGTGATAAGAATTAACTGACGTGGTACAGCCTAATAGGGGTCTTTTCAGTCGGCTGGGCTATAAGCAACATGACTTGTCCTGTTGAAGTTTTTTAGAAAATTACATGAAGTAAGACTGACAGATCCAGGAGGCAGAAAAGGCGTTTGTTTGTTTTTTGTTTGTTGGTTTTTTTTGTTTGTTTAAGAGAGGGAGACAGAGAGACTATGACAACCATGCAAGCTTCAGTGGTACCAAAAAAGAGGGGTTTCCCAAATTTTTCTTAGGGAAGAGAAAACACAAGAACAAAACACCCATAACTGCTTAGTCAATGTTTGGATTGTTTAATCCTCCATCTTGGAAAGGCTGACTGATCACATTGGCAGGGGACAAAGCATTGTGAAAAGTGTTTCACAACATGTTGGTAAATATAGAAATGGAAACGAATAGGAAAGGAAAAAAACTGGTTGAGCGAGTGACTGAACTTAGAAGAGGATAGTGGTGTTTGTGTAGAGTGGCGACAATTGTAAAGGAGGAAGGAAGGGGGGGGGGGGGGGGGCGGTCCTATTTTAGTCTGCAGTGAACCATGGTAAAAGCAATGATGACAGCAACAAAGAGGACAGTGAAACAGGGTCACCTTGGTTGTGGAAGATCTGCAATAAGCAGACTGAAAAATTTAAACTAAACATGACAGAAAGTAAATGTAAGATGTAAATCCTAACTCTCCTAACTCTTAAGATTTGCAGTCAAAAAGATTTTCCAAAGTATGCAAAAACATAAAGATAGCAAGCACATAATTATATTACTTGGAAACGTTATACCCGGTTTTAAGTCGAGCTGTTCTATATATCTCTACCTATCTATCTATCTGTATCTATCTATTTTATTTGTTTTTTTAATTAAAGAATTTTAAAAGTCATGTTTATATTTTATTTGTATGAGTGGTTTAAAAGCTGGGCTCAACCCTGATTTGATTTGATTTGAGTGGGAGCTGAAATTGTCATTAAACACTTGTTTTCCCTATGATCTCTATATAATGATTAAACTAAAATATTGCTTCATCTGTCGTAAAGCCGCACAAGGGTTAAAGTGTTGTGGGGTAACAATACGACTTCTTAGTAAAGCAAACATCTTACTATGTCTGAAGTTAACTGTAACTTGCGACGTTTTAGTGGGGGGAAAATGAGGACATTTATCTAATGGAAAACAGCTTGAAACATTACAATCAATTCCTGTATTGCGTGTCGTGCCATTATTTTATCAATTAACTTGGCTGAAAGGCCTGTAGAAGGCATATTGCTTAAAATCCTTTGAAGTGCCCGAAAAGTTTGTTTTGTGTGTACTGTGTGTCATTTTTCCAAGGACACACGTGTGTATGGTAATGTCCGCACAATGACTGAAAAAATTGTTTCACTTTTGTTGAATTTTGCAAAAAAAACCTCATTAACAGTCATGTCAGCCGTGTTATGCAAGAATATGACATTTTTATCAATTATCCAAGCGATTAAAGAGTCCACTCTGTAGGGTTGAGACATAGTTTTAAAGTGCAGATAACACGTAGAGTTGTTGTGTGTTGTAAGTGAGTGATGTTGTGTGTGTGTTGTGTGTCAGTGTGTAGGTGTGTGTGTTGTGTGTGTGTTGCAGTGTGTTGTATGTTGTCAGTGTAGTGTCAGTGTGTGGTGTGTGGTGTGTGTGTCTGTCAGTGTGTGTGTGTGTCAGTGTGTGGGTGTGTTCAGTGTGTGTGTGTGTGTGTGTGTCAGTGTGTGTGTGTGTGTGTTGTGTTGTGTGTGTGTGTGTTGTCAGTGTCAGTGTGTGTGTGTTGGTGTGTGTGTGTGTCAGTGTGTGTGTGTCAGTGTGTGTGTGTGTGTGTGTGTGTGTCAGTGTGTGTGTGTGTGTGTGTGTGTGTGTGTGTCAGTGTGTGTGTGTGTGTGTCAGTGTGTGTGTGTTCAGGTGTGTGTGTGTGTGTGTGTCAGTGTGTGTGTGTGTGTGTGTGTGTGTGTGTATGTGTGTGTGTGTGTCATGTGGTGTGTGTGTGTTGTGTGTGTGTGGTGTTGTGTCAGTGTGTGTGTGTGTGTGTGTGTGTTATGTGTTGTGTGTGTGTGTGTGTGTCAGTGGTGTGTGTGTGTGTGTGTGTGTGTGTGTGTGTGTGGTGTGTGTGTGTGTGTGTGTGTGTGTGTATGTTCATGTGTGTGTGTGTGTGTGTGTGTGTGTGTGTGTGTGTGTGTGTATGCGTGTGTGTGTGTGGTTTGTGTGTGCGTGTGCGTGCGCGCGCATGTGTGTGTGTGTCTGTGTTTGTGTGAATGTGTTTATGTGTGTGTGTGTGTTCATGTGTGTGTGTGCGTGTGTGTGTGTGCGTGTGTGTGTGTGCGTGTGTGTGTGTGCATGTGTGTGTGTGTGAGCGCGCATCAGGTGGAAAGGAGGATATGGAGAGGAGGGATGGGGGGTGGGGGTGGGATGGGTGGCTTGTGACACCAGGTTAACAGGTTCCGTCTTGAAGAAGTTGTCTACCCTTTGAGGTGTGTGTGTGTGTGTGTGTGTGTGTGTGTGTTGTGTGTGTGTGTGTGCTGATGAGATTGGTGAGGACAGAAGGGGAGGAATCGGGAGGGGGAAGGGACAGGGTAAGTGATAACAGCAGGTTCCTACAGGAAGAAACCGTCTACACATTTATGGTCTGCATGTCGAAGAGGCAGGGGAGAGGGGAGGATATAAAGGGAGTGGGAGTGTGTGTGAGGCATGACCCCGAAAATTCCTGCAGGAAAAAGTCCATGATTATAGAGGGACTGTGCTTGTATTGAGGAAGGGGGGAGGGGGAAATGGAAAGAAGCGGGAACTTAAGGTCAAGAAGGAAGTAGAACGGAGGTCCTTTCCAGAGGATGTTATGCCTCTGAGGTCGGTTAGTATGCTGTGTAGGGTAAGAAGGGGTGGGGTTGGGATGTGTAGAATGAATTTAGGAAAAAAAAGAGTTTGAGGGTGAAGGGGGTTGTCTTCCTACAAAAATCTGTTACTGGAAAAAAAAAAGTAAAAAGCTATAACTGAATGATATGGTGTTTAAGTTTTAGAATGTAACCATGGCAGGATATTGATTTTTTTTTTTTCTTTTTAAATGCAGGATGCAAGCTGTAAACTGAGGGAAACTAAATAAACTGTTAGCTTGACCATTTATCTGTATGCAATTTTTTCCCCAGTGGGGCAGAAGCATTGTACTTTTCTCTCTAGGTTGTTTTTTCTTTTAACAAGATGAAGGAACAAATGCATGAGGAACAAAGAAGCATCCAGGCCTTTATTTCTGTGGGGCTGTTTGGGTTGGAGGGAACTGACAGGGAGGATTAAGGTGGAGGACCAGATTCATGGGTGCAGAGGCGTGTACATGTCTGTTGTCTGTTGTTACGTCTTTGTGAATGTATGCACATTTTCACCAGCCAAGTTACCACCATTCCATCTGTGTGATGACTGTGTTAATGTGTGTGTGTGTGTGTCTATATATATATATATATATATATATATATATATATATATATATATATATAGTGTCATTTACCCTGAGGAAGGCAATAATATGCTGAAATATTGGTACAAAATCAGTACACTTGTTGTGTGTCTTTTTTAATCTTTGAACATTTATATATATATATGTATATATATATATCTGTGTGTGTGTGTGTGCTAGGCCTATTACTACTTTGCCATGATCGAGGACTTCATCCTGCGCTTCATCTGGACGCTAAAAATGTCTCTGGCGGAGGGAAACATCATCCACAGCGAGATCCTGGGCACTATTCTGGCACTGCTGGAGGTGTTCAGGTGGGCACGGGCATCACTGCCCCCCCACCCCCCCCCCCCACCCAAATTTTTTTTTTCACCTTGTATCTAGTACCATGACTCTATATAACAGAGTGACAGCAACGCTGGATTTGGAATGACTGTGGACGATTTAGAGGCCCGGGTACATGTGTAAGATTGTGATGAGTAAGGAAGGAATGCAGTTTACAGCGATTGCAGAAAGATAAATCTACACCTGAAATTGGCCAAAGTATAAAAGATTATAAATCTACACCTGAAATTGGCCAAAGTATACCTTTTTCAGACTGATGTGGGGCATGGTGGCCATTTTAAGTATGGGGTGGTGAACTGGTTGTTGTTGACATGGGTTTATTGACGGAGTCCCTCATTAAAAGCGGATGTTGTTCAGGACTAGAGAGATGTTGAGACCACTGTACAAACAAGTGAAGTGAGTATGCAGACTGTTCTTGCTAACAGTGTCACTGTGTTTTGTATTTTTTCTACCAGCGCTTCTTTCGCCCAACCACTAATTTGTTTCATGTTTACATAAGATGAAATGAAATTCTCTTCATAGATCTTTATGTATGTATATATCTGGGGATAAATGATAGCATTGATGCATATTTATGAAGGCAAGTGACATCAGTGATACACATTTATGAAGACAAGTGAAAGCTGTGATCGTTATTTATGAAAACAAATGACAGCAAAGATAGATCATATTTTAGGGCGAACAGCAGTACCGACAAGACATTAATTACCACAAATGCCACCAGTACTTTCTCATCATTCCGTCTCCTTCCCGCTAATCCCTCTCCTTGAACTGAAACAATTGCAGACGGTTCGTGTGGAACTTTTTCCGCCTGGAGAACGAGCACCTGAACAACTGCGGCCAGTTCCGAGCTGTGCGGGACATCTCCATCGGCCCCATCGACTCCAACCTGGAGCAGCAGCTCATCGACATCATGGACGACGACGACGGAGTGGAGGCGCGCCTGTCTGACCGCCGCATGGCTTTCAAGTGAGTGTATGGTAGAGCATTCCATCGCCAGTAGGTGTTGGCTCAGAGACAGTAACCTTTCTTCTTTTCTGGGCTCACTGATTGTCTGCATGTTTCTGCTTTCTTTCTGTAAGGCAGCTTCTTCAAGTGCGTGTGTATTTCTTCTTTCTTTGTTTTTTCATTCTTTCTGTAACGCAACTTCTTCAAGTGTGTGCATATTTCTTCTTTCTTTTTTTCTTCATTCTTTCTGTAATGCAACTTCTTCAAGTGTGTGTATATTTCTTCATTCTTTATTTCTTCATTCTTCCTGTAGCACAACTTCTTCAAGTGTTTGCATATTTCTTCATTGTTTCTGTAACGCAACTTCTTCAAGTGTTTGCATATTTCTTCATTCTTTCTGTAACGCAACTTCTTCAAGTGTTTGCATATTTCTTCATTCTTTCTGTAACGCAACTTCTTCAAGTGTTTGCATATTTCTTCGATCTTTCTGTAATTCAGCCTCTTCAAGTGTTTGCATATTTCTTCGATCTTTCTGTAATTCAGCTTCTTCAAGTGTTTGCATATTTCTTCAATCTTTCTGTAAGGCAGCATCTTCCAGCCACCATTACATTGATTTTCAGATGCAAGCAGAAACACACCACACAGACACAGTCCACTAAGTCCTCCCTTTGAACACATTTCTACATGCCCATGCATTACATTGATTTGCAGATGCAAACAGAAACACACCACACAGACACAGTCCACTTAGTCCTCCCTTTGAACACATTTCTACATGCCCATGCATTACATTGATTTGCAGATGCAAACAGAAACACACCACACAGACACAGTCCACTTAGTCCTCCCTTTGAACACATTTCTACATGCCCATGCATTACATTGATTTGCAGATGCAAACAGAAACACACCACACAGACACAGTCCACTTAGTCCTCCCTTTGAACACATTTCTACATGCCCATGCATTACATTGATTTGCAGATGCAAACAGAAACACACCACACAGACACAGTCCACTTAGTCCTTCCTTTGAACACATTTCTACATGCCCATGCATTACATTGATTTTCAGATGCAAACAGAAACACACCACACAGACACAGTCCACTTAGTCCTCCCTTTGAACACATTTCTACATGCCCGTACGTTACAAGTCTTGTTTCATTAAGATATCACAGGGGAGAATCTTACTTTTACCTGGTTGAGTGGAGGTCTGATGGAAGTTCGGCATCTCTGTGACTCCTCGCAGCTTTTGTCATCCAACTCTGATCACTTGTGCGTTTCACCTCTGCTGAGTGATTCCAGACTGGTGGAAATGACAGGAAACGGTGAAAGACAGAAGTGCAGTAACACAGTCAGTCCTTCCACCAGTGTTTGCAGACAGGGGGAAAAAAAAAAAAAGGAAAAAAGAGATGTTCCTTGATGCGGTTGATATAGGTTACAGACCGTGTTTGTTTGTTTTCCTGCTGCAATCACTTTTGTACATTTCTACATGTACTGTTGCCCCCCCCCCCCCCCCCCCCCCCCCCTCCCCCCTATTAAATTGTCTTTGCCTGTTAGTTTGGGTGGTAATGGAATAAGAGCTCCCCTGTCTTCATTCCAGGTCCAAGAAGAACTCGCGTCTGTTCGTGGATGAGGACGATGAGCGGGTGCCTTTGGTGAACGGAGACAAGCGTGTCAAACGCGTGTAGCGGACAGGACACATCAGACACTTGGAACACAACAAGCAGGTGGAGTGTGTAACAAACGTTGAAACAGACTTGTGTGCAAATTTTGTGGTAAAACGGAGAGTATAGCAAACGTTGGAACAGATTGTTGAGTGGAATGTGTAGCAAACGTTGGAACAGTCTGTTGAGTGGAATGTGTAGCAAACGTTGGAACAGTCTGTTGAGTGGAATGTGTAGCAAACGTTGGAACAGTCTGTTGAGTGGAATGTGTAGCAAATGTTGGAACAGTCTGTTGAGTGGAATGTGTAGCAAATGTTGGAACAGTCTGTTGAGTGGAATGTGTAGCAAATGTTGGAACAGTCTGTTGAGTGGAATGTGTAGCAAATGTTGGGACAGTCTGTTGAGTGGAATGTGTAGCAAACGTTGGAACAGTCTGTTGAGTGGAATGTGTAGCAAATGTTGGGACAGATCGTTGAGTGGAATGTGTAGCAAACATTGGGACAGATCGTTGAGTGGAATGTGTAGCAAATGTTGGGACAGATCGTTGAGTGGAATGTGTAGCAAATGTTGGGACAGATCGTTGAGTGGAATGTGTAGCAAACATTGGGACAGATCGTTGAGTGGAATGTGTAGCAAACGTTGGAACAGTCTGTTGAGTGGAATGTGTAGCAAACGTTGGGATAGATTGTTGAGTGGAATGTGTAGCAAACGTTGGGACAAATTGTTTAGTAGAATGTGTAGCAAACTTGGAACAGATTGATGAATGGAGTGTGTAGCAAATGTTGGAACAGATTGATGAGTGGTGTGTGTAGCAAATGTTGGAACAGATTGATGAGTGGTGTGTGCAGCAAATGTTGGAACAGATTGTGGAGTGTGCAGTAAATGTTGGAACCAATAGTAGACTGTGTAGCAAATATTTAAACAGATCGTGGAGTGTGTAGCAGATGTGGAACAAATAATGCACTGTGTATCAAATGTTGGAACAGATAATGAACTGTGTATCAAATGTTGGAACAGATAATGCACTGTGTAACAAATGTTGGAACAAATAATGACCTGTGTAACAAATGTTAATGCACTACAAAGATGTTGGAACACATTATGGAAAGTTAGCAAATGTTGGAACAAGATTAATGAGAATGAGTGGAGTTGTAGCAAACCTTGGAACTGAAGGTTGAGTGTGTAGCAAACCTTGGAACTGAAGGTTGAGTGTGTAGCAAATGTTGGAACTGAAGGTTGAGTGTGTAGCAAATGTTGGAACTGAAGGTTGAGTGTGTAGCAAACCTTGGAACTGAAGGTTGAGTGTGTAGCAAATGTTGGAACTGAAGGTTGAGTGTGTAGCAAATGTTGGAACTGAAGGTTGAGTGTGTAGCAAACCTTGGCACTGAAGGTTGAGTGTGTATCAAATGTTGGAACTGAAGGTTGAGTGTGTAGCAAATGTTGGAACTGAAGGTTGAGTGTGTAGCAAATGTTGGAACTGAAGGTTGAGTGTGTAGCAAACCTTGGAACTGAAGGTTGAGTGTGTAGCAAACCTTGGAACTGAAGGTTGAGTGTGTATCAAACCTTGGAACTGAAGGTTGAGTGTGTAGCAAATGTTGGAACTGAAGGTTGAGTGTGTAGCAAATGCTGGAACTGAAGGTTGAGTGTGTAGCAAATGTTGGAACTGAAGGTTGAGTGTGTAGCAAATGTTGGAACTGAAGGTTGAGTGTGTAGCAAATGTTGGAACTGAAGGTTGAGTGTGTAGCAAATGTTGGAACTGAAGGTTGAGTGTGTAGCAAGTGTTGGAACTGAAGGTTGAGTGTGTAGCAAATGTTGGAACTGAAGGTTGAGTGTGTAGCAAATGTTGGAACTGAAGGTTGAGTGCAGCAAATGTTGGAACAGTTTGTGGAAAGTGTAGCAAATGTTAGAACAGATTGTGGAAAGTGTAGCAAATGTTGGAACAGATTGTGGAAAGTGTAGCAAATGTTGGAACTGAAGGTTGAGCGTGTAGCAAGTGCTGGAACACAGCCCTGATGTGGCCCTTTGCGGTCGGCTGGGCTATAAGCAACATTATCTTATCTAAGTGCTGGAACAGATAATGAACTGTGTAGCAAATGTTGGAACAGATAATGAACTGTGTAGCAAATGTTGGAACAGATAATGAACTGTTGTGTATCAAATGTTGGAACAGATAATGAAGTGTGTATCAAATGTTGGAACAGATAGTGAAGTGTGTAGCAAATGTTGGAACAGATAGTGAAGTGTGTAGCAAATGTTGGAACAGATAGATGAGTGGAGTTTGGAACAAATGTGGCACAGATTGTGGAGTGTGTAGCAAAAGTTGAAACAGATGAATGAATGGGGTGTATTGCAAAGGTTGGAACAGATTAATGAGTTGAGTGTGTAGCAAAAGTTGGAACAGATTAATGAGTTGAGTGTGTAGCAAAAGTTGGAACAAACTTATGAGTGAAGTTTGTCACAAATGTATGACTGAAACTGAGGAATTTAGGAGGATAGTGCAACAACACATTTAATAACATTGACAAGTCAAAGCAAGTATGAATTTGTCTGTTTTAAGACTTTAGATCTGAATGGAATGATAGCAGAGGTTATCAGGGAGAAAAAATCATATCTAGAAGAAAGAATCACGAGGGTTACTGGAAGAAAAAAAAGAAAGAAAATGAAACGGTTTGAGAGAGAGAGAGAATGAGCAGACAAAGAACAGTAGCATGGACCGTTTACTTGGATGATACATGAATAAGCACGACAGTCCAGATTAGATGCGTGGTGATTAGTGCACTTGTGTATTGTAGAAGTTGTTCAGTTCAGCAGACAGGCTCATAGGCATCCCCAGAATTACATACAAGCATACACTTTCCCCACAGCCACACACACACATGCACTCTCACACTCTCTCTCTGTCTCTCTCTCACTCTCTCTCTCTCATATATGTATTTTCACACTCTTAAATATATAACTGTAAATATATGATGATAGAGGTAGAAACAGAATTTATAGAGACCGTGCTTTCTTTGTGTCTACAAATGTTCCCAAACATCACGTTATGAAAGAAGTTTCTAATGCTGACTTGAAGATATACCTTGATTTTCAGTCTGCAAAGCACTTTGTGATGTCAGGTGATTCCCTTATTTCAAAGATCGACTACTTCATCAAGAAATGAGATGCTTTGGAACAGAGGACGCAATCTTTTTTTTTCAGTGTTTTAAAATGTAACTGGAACGTGTATACCAGGTATACCGGAACATTGCTGACGCCAGCCTACCTGACCATGCAGAATTGAAACACGCAGCGGAATGGATGCTGGACTGATGGGTTCACCGGAGGATCAAACCTTTCAACGTGTGGCCACAGACCTTGGACATAACTTACGGTTATCAGCAGTTGGCAAGTTGGTCCGGGGATCGGTGGGACGAGAGGAGGGTGTTTGGACCTCTGTCCTTTTCCCTCCCATTTAAAAAAAAAAAAAGTAAATTATATAATGCATATTTAATCGTATGCCTTCAAGGTGAGGTCCCCAAGACATGTTGAAAAATTAGCAATCATTTCAAACTTGGGGCCAGGGCCCCCCACACCCCACGATCAGAGCGTTGCCCTAAACCAGTATCAAGGAGCAGGTGGCCCCCGTGTCCTGACATCATTTGGAATCCTCCCAGTCCATCGGTTCGGTTCTGCTCCTTGAGTTCTGTATTCTTCAGTTCCCGAGTTGGTTGTACAGGATGCTTCAGAATGTAAGTCGCCTGTATCGGAATAGAAACTGAAAAGTAATTTCTCATTCACTGTCAGTTGTTTTTTGTTCTGAAAGCTCGTAGCACCCAGAAAAAGGTCGAGTTTGACCAAAGTTATCAAGTAAGGAAAATATTCATGGACCACTATAAACATCGTTGTACTTTTTGTGTTCAGTGGCGTGAAGCGTCTGTTGATATGGTCATTACTCCAGATACTCGGCAGCTCTGATTAGGAGACACAAGGAAACATAATTGATTCGTGTTTGTCTGCCGTTCCCTATGTACATGCGCATGGTATTACGTCATTTTTTGTCCTTAATCTTGTCTTTCGGGGCAGAGGAGGAGGAGGAAGAGGGTCATCAAAGTGACATGAATCGAGATGGATCTCTGTGCTCATTGATTGAGCATCGAGTCCAAGTGTGATGAGCGATAGTGATGTATGGTTCCCTGCCGTATGTGTGTAGCTGCTGTGTTGGTGTTTACCAAAGAGCAGGTTGTGCACACCCTGTGTAGACATCTTGGGAGTAGGGGGTGTTTCAGTAGAAATGTGTGCAATGTATACTTGACCACAATGTGGTTGATTGCAGTGTGTTCACATGGAGAAGATTTGTTCCATGTTTCGAAAGGAATTGTGTCATATTGTAATCTTTCTTTATACTATGTGATGGTTGTTGCTTTTTATTTTTGTTTGTATTTGTAGTATAATGGGTTTTTTTTCCAATTGTTTCTTCTATATATTTGGTTCTTTCTTTTTTTCTGGATTTTAGTGTAATCTTTTTATTCTGCATGTTGCTTTAAATCTTGGTGTTTATTCGTATTGTTTTGTTTTGTTCAAGGTGAGCAGATCTTATGCATTCGTTTTCTTGCTTGTGCTTGCATGTATGTGTGTGGTCATATACTCACCATATTTTCCAAGCTATAAGCCGCTACTTTTTTTCTCATCATCCACCCCCCCCCCCCCCCCCCCCCCCCAGTTTCCCCCAGCAGCTACTACTCTAATAGTGACCTATTTATGGATTTTTCCGATTCTATTCTTAGCTCGCCATAAGATTATTGTTTCCTGATCTGTGGCTGATCAGACAGACTGGGAACAGTTGCAGAAATCAAACTCGAATCATTCACACATGAGCAACTTGCAAACTTAGCTTCACTGACAACAGCTGAATATTGATTTTGTCTTGTTCAGTTGCTCATCGGCACTACACAATCAAGAGATCATGCTGAAGATGGGAAGCCAAGCATATGACATAGATTTCAATTTGAAGGTTGTTGAATGTCCGATGTCGACGTATTGGCACATTGATCTCGTCTGATGCAAAAAATTGCAGCAGTACATGATCATTTACAGTTTAATTGAAAAAAAAACAATCATTAACAGTTTAATTGAAAAAAAAACAAACAACAAAACAAGCATAGTCTCGACGACAGATGACGCAAAAGTCACAGCTAACACAAGTGTGTAAATAGAAGTGCCATGCCAGTATTTTGTGAACAACATGGCCGACATTGATGAAGAGTTCTTGAAATCCCTGGTGTGTGACACTGATTATGAGTCTTTCAGCGAGTCTTTGAGTCGGTAAGAACAGTGATAAAAAACCAAACTGAATTGTTGATTTTTTTCCCGTCATTGTATTTTTGCTCTTTCTTCTTTTCTTGCCAGTTCATGATCGTCGGTTACCTCAGAGAACAAGGATATTGCGTTGCCATCTTCATTATTGTTTTTTCATAGCTTTTTTTTGGGGGGCTTATTGATCAGTTGTGGTTTATGTGTCGATTTTCTTGATTTTTTTTTTAAAAGATTGGTGGTAGTGGTTTAGATAACAGGTTGGTTTATCATACGGCCTGTAAGTTATAGTATGTGTTGGGGTGTGTGTGTGTGTGTGTATGTCTGTGTGCATGCGTGTATGTCTGTGTGTGTGTGTGCGTGGATGTGTATGTCTGTGTGTATGTCTGTGTGTGTGCATGTATGTGTATGTCTGTGTGTGTGCATGTATGTGTATGTCTGTGTGTGTGCGTGTATATGTATATCTCTGTGTATGTGTGTGTGTATTTTATGCTTCTCGAGTATGTTCATTTATCAGACAGTTGATCCATGTTGTTAACAACTGTATACTGCTTGACTGACTCTTCAAAACCCTGAGAGGTGTGTGGTTCAGAGTTGGTGTAGTCATTATCCGTGGCCTTGAAGAAGCCAGTTTTAATTCGGCGGTGACTGGTCTGTTGACGTTTTAATTTCGGCGTTGACTGGTCTGTTGACATTAAGCCTGTTGTCATTTCACAGTGTTCAACAGAGGTTGCGTTTGTTGAACTATGGATGCAAACCAATATTGTAAAAGCGCAAAACAACTGTACCTTATTTGCTGCAGCCTTAACGCCTGTTGAACTTTACCAGTCTGGTGTCAAAGGTAAGTCCACGTGGAATGCAGATCTGAACGGGAGAGGGGGGATAGAGATGGTGGTGGTGGTGGTAGGGGAGAGAAGGAGAGTATGGTGACGTGGATTCTACACCCCCTTTCCATTCCTCTCCCACATTGCTGACCCTTTTCTCCCCATGCTACCCGACCCTTGACCCGCATCTGTTCTCCCTCCACCCCCCTCTATATCTCTTTTTCTTTTTCCTTTCTCTCCTTTCCCTATACCCCCCCCCCCCCCCCCCCTCAATCATCACTAACCATTCCACCCCACTACCCTCCGAAAAAACAAATTCTGGAGAAAAAAGAAAAAGAAAGAAACTTGCAAAAAGATGTCTAAGTATAGTAGCAGAGCATACCATCATTAATTCTACGGCTCAACATGCGTGTTGGTTTGTAAGTAACCACCTCCTCCTTTCCCCATTCATCATCTTCTTCTGTCAGTGAGAACAGATTTCCTTGTCACCTCCCTACCCCTCTCTTTCTCTCCTGTTCCCCTTCTCTTCCTGTTTGTTAGCTGTTTGTCGTTGTTCTTGCTTATCGTTGCTCCCGTTTTAATTGTCCATACTTGTCATTATCCATGCTGGATCATCCCAGTGTGTCTTTGCTCCGGGTTTTGATTATCCATGTTTTGTCATTGTTCATGATCATCATCGTCTCTGCTTTTAATTATTGCTGTCCGTCATTGTACTGGTCTATCGTTGTCTCCAGTTGTTGTTTTTTTCTATCAGCTTACTGAATGAAGAAGAAATCTGTGATTCATTGTCCACTTTTCTCATTAATCATTTGTCACTTTTAGCAAATGATTTTTACACTTACACCATTTTATTTCATTTCTTCTTTTTTTTCTTTATCTCCTTTCTGTTTCTTGTTCCCATGTCTTTCATGTCCTTTTTTTGTGTGTGCATTTTTTATAAAAGGAATACAATTGTGCATTTTTTATATTTTTATTTTTTTGTTGTTGCTTGATAAAGAAAGTGATGCAAAGTTGTTGTCAAGCTATTGTGAAACTTTGCCAGTCATACGCACTTGTACATACATAGCCCACCATTATCCCCATTCTGCTCACACCCACAGAAATTGATGCTTGCTGGGTACAGACACTCGTGAGAATTCATGCACCGACACAGGTATACTTACTCCCTAATGCATGCATTCAAGTATGCATTGTTCTGCTTACATATGTGTGTGGGTGTCCATGCGCACGTGTGATTGAATGTTCTACATTTCACTTCTTGAAATTAAATGTACTTGTTAATGTGAAACAAATGGTCTGCAGTTTGTTTCCATTTTTATGTCAAAGGTCATATTCACGTAACATGTGATCAGTATTTGTGTCTGTGAGTGAGGGCATGTGTGTGTGTTTCAGTACTTGTCTGTGTGCATGCATACATATGAGTTTGCATGCATGTCTATGTGTGTTTGTGCTTGTGTGTGTGTGGTTATGTGTGTGTGTGTGTGGTTGTGTGCACATCATGCGTGTTCGTATGCATGCATGTATGTATGTGTGTGCCTGTATACGTGGTTGTGTATGTACACATTTTGTGTGTGTGTGCGTTCACGCATGCACTTTCAGGTAAACATAGAAAGGCTCAACCAACAAGGCATAAATGAAGACATTTTATGACGGTCTCAGTCACTCTTCCCACTGCCATCTCTTGTATTTTATCACTACAGGTTGAACCATGCTTTTAAACTCTGTGTCATGTACGCTTATGAATGTGAGAATATTTGTATCATCGTCATAATAATAAAGATAGTAAAATCTCTTCCTCTTTGAGATGATGGGTTTGATTTTGCTGTGGTTTCCAAATTGTGTCATATTGATATTGGAAGTTGTCGTAAATTATCATTTTCTTCAAAATGAAAGTGATCTTTTTAAGTATGCATGACATTGAATATTCAGAGTTTTATTGTTCATGTGTTCAGTGTGAGAACAGTATTCCAAATATATTCCAATTGACATGAATATTTTCAGTATCTGTTATGTTTGCATTGTTGTATATCAACAAAATATTGCATCAAGTTGTTTTTCCAGCATGTGTGTGTTCAGGTTGAGAGATAGGTCAAAATATTTCATAAGAATATCGGAAATAATAGAATACGCTGTGGCCTATGTTGTTGCCATTAAAAGTGTAAACATTGTACAAAGGTGGCGTTTTTTTTTAGATTCTTCTCTTTCTTCTTCTTCTTCTTCCAGTAATGTTCACCTGCCGAGTATTTGGCAATTATTGACATGCTGGAGGGTCACTAAGCAGCTTGAGGGAAAAAAAAAAAAAAGATTTATGTGGAGGACCTGGTCGACCGGTCACCTTCGAAATGAAGGAGGCCAGGGTAGGAGATTTGACGACTTCTGCTGGCAGGTCGTTCCAGTCACGGATGGTACGGGGGAAGAAGGCATGCTTGCGGTAGTCTGTGCGAGTAGTGATGCGCTGGAATTGCAAGTTGTGGCTTCTTCTGCTTGTGGCTGGCAGGGGCTTCAAGTCTTTGCATTTCACACATGCTTGACCGTTTTGGATTTTGTATAGCATGGAGAGTCTGCACGTGCAGCTGCGTTCTTGGAGCGTGGTCCACTGTAACTCTTCAAGCATGTCGTTAACGCTGGATGCGTTTCTATGCCGGTTCAGGACAAAACGCGCCGCCCTTCGCTGGATCTTCTCGATGTTGAGGATGGGCTTGGTGGTGTAGGGGTCCCAAACGCAGCAGGCGTACTCGACAATGGGTCTGGCCAGCACCTTGTATGCCAGCTCCTTGGTCTTGCTGGAGCACACCTTTAGGTTTGTCCTCAGGAATCCTAGTGTTTTGTTTGCCTTGGCACAAGTGTTGTCGACGTGGGCGTTCCAGGAGAGGTCGGTCTGCAGCGTGACCCCAAGATACTTTATAGAGGATACTCTCTCTAGAGTATGACTGTGGAGGGTGTATTTGGTGTTGGCATTCAGTGGCTTCCTACTGTGGGTCAAAGGCAGTTGGCTGCATTTGTCCGGGTGGAATGCCATGTCCCACTCGCTCTCCCAGTCTTCCAACTTGGCGAGATCCTCCGAGTTTTACCGGATCTTCAGGGCAGACAATCAGTTGGTACACTACAGTGTCGTCAGCGAATAGGCGGGAAGTGGAGGAAATTCTTGTTGGAAGGTCGTTTATGTATGTGAGGAAGAGGCAAGGTCCAAGCACTGTTCCTTGGGGCACCCGGATTTCACGCGGATATAGCCAGACTGTGCACCATTGACCACCACGGCTTGTTTGCGGTCGCTGAGGAAGCTTGCTATCCAGCTGTTGTTACTTCCACAGATCCCGTAGTGGTCTAACTTGTGGACAAGTAGGCTGTGATTCACGCGGTTGAAGGCTTTAGCAAAGTCTGTAATAATGACGTCGGATGCAACGCCGCTTTCCATCGCTGATGAGACTTCTATGAACTCCAAGAGCTGCGTCTCACAGGAGCTGTGCTTGCAGAAGCCATGTTGCTGGTTGGACAGTATGTCGTTCGACTCCAGGTGGTGCCTGAAAGCACTGACTAGGGCATGCTCCAGGACTTTAGCAGGGACGCTGGTTAGGGAGGTTGGGCGGTAGTTAGATGCCTTATAATGCTCTCCCTTTTTGAACACTGGGGTAACCAGTGCCTCTCTCCAGTCCTGTGGTACCCCGCCAGTTTGCAGTGAGGACCTGTAGATGGTGGCCAGGATAGGCGCAACTTCTTTGGCCAATTCTTTCAACACTCGAGGAGTAATACCGTCTGAGCCTGCTGCATTTGCAGGGTTGAGGTTCCTCAACAGCTTTTCAGTGCCATCGGTGCTGATGGTGATGTTTTGCATGGTAGGGAAGTCGCTGCAGGATTCATGAAGTGAGCATCTGTTTCTGAACTCAGTTTCCATGAAGGCAGTACCTTCGCTGAATGCAGTGGAGAATTGCTGGTTCAGCAGCTCAGCTTTTTGCTTGGGGTCGGTGGACGAGCTTTCCATTCGACTTCAGAGCAGGGACACCAGTGGTGGTAGAGCGCTGGTGTTTAATGTAGGCCCAAAATCTCCTCTGGCTTGGTCTGGGGTCCTCTTCAGAGCTATACTGGGAAAATAGGCGTTCAGTGTATCGCCAATACGAGCGGCGTAGGTGTTTCCTGATCTTGTCAAGTTTCTTGATCTCCGTCTGCCTGCCCTTATTGCCGTTGTTCTTTCTCTTCCTGTAGGTTCTGTCTCTTTTCCTGATGAGTTTGAGTATGTCAGAGGTCATCCAGGGGAGGGACTCCTTCCGCCTAGGTCTCTTGGTTGGAATCTCTCTCTCTCTCTCTCTCTCTCTCTCTCTCTCTCTCTCTCTCTCTCTCGTCTTCACTTGTTGTCTCCGTCTCTCCTTCCTCCCTCCCCCATCTCTTTCTCTTAGCCTCCTAATCTTGCTCTGTGCCTTGCCCCTCTCTCTATCTGAATCTTGATTTCTATTTCCTCAACCCATGCTCCCCACCTCTGTCTGTCTGTCTGTCTGTCTCTGTCTCTGTCTCTGTTCTCTCTCTCTCTCTCTCTCTCTCTCTCTCTCTCCACCCCTTTCTCTCTCTGTCTCTGTTCCTGTCTCTTTCTCTCACGCCTCTCCCCCCCCTCCCTCTCTCTCTCTCTCTCTCTCTCTCTCTCTCTCTCTCTCTCTCTCTCTCTGTCTCAAGGTGAAAAAAACGCCAACATCCTCGGAAGTGAAGCAAATCCTGCAATCCAATAAAGGTTATGTCCAATGACATGTAGATTATCCTCTGAGAAGGGAGGCAAACCCTGCATGCCGACATCGCCTGAACGATTTCATCCCACTATCGGCCGTCGACTTGATTTAAATCGCAATTTCTCGGCGTTTTCTTTCGTGTATTTTCCGATGTAAAGTTGCTTACAGCCTTGGTGTTGCCTCCATGAACATTCAATGAGTTTCTGATGTTGACCCTACGCGAACAACCACGTGCAAACTGGGTGTGGAGTGTCGCCAAAGTGCTCTGAAGTTTCCGTGTTTCCAGACAGCAACAGTTTAAACGCTGACATAACTAAATGCAGGGGTATATGTTTGACGTGCCAGTGAAGGTCTGTTGAAGTTTCTGTTCTTCCAAACAAAAGCTCTATGTGCTTACAGTAGCAGAAGTACCTTCCCTTTGTGCATGTGTATCCAAAAACAAAAAACAACAAAAATATAAAAATGAAAAGAAAGAAAAAAAAAAAAGAAAAGGGAAGGAAACACAAGAAAACTACATGCAAGAGTTTATACACGACGATATGACACACACACACAATTTACTGTACGTATCTCTCTCTCTCTCTCTCTCTCTCTCTCTCTCTCTCTCTCTCTCTCTCTCTCTTTTCTCTCTCTCTCTGTGTGTGATGCACACTGTTTTTTGTTTGTTTTCCCATTGTTTATCCGTGACTCAGCTGTAATCCCAATTCAGTGTGGCCTTAAGACTTAGCAGACTATGGTGTAGCAAACATGGGCTGTCTGTAGCAAACATGGGCTGTCCACACGCTGACACGCCTCCTTTACGAAGCTGAAATATGCACTCACACAACATGTACATGTATTTACCCACTGAAACACACACTTACATAAGCATTTGCACCGCACAGATAATGCTATCACATTAATCTTTGGTTCTTCATAATCGTTTAACAGGATAAGATGTGTGCGCAGCCTCCTTGTCCGTTGTCCTTTTCCGAGAAAGCATACATTGTGTGTGTGTGTGTGTGTGTGTGTGTGTGTGTGTGATATCCATCAACAAAATATTTCTCATTCAACTTCTAAGAGAAACTACTGACTGTGAAGGAACAAATAACATTCTTTTTTTCTAACTGTTAATTCCAACTGAAAATACATCATATTCACAACATAAATACCTCACCCCTTCATCAAAAAGACTGTCGACTTGGGCTGGTATTCTGTAAGAAACATATCTAAAGATTGTGAAGTTTTCAATACATGAATTATGTTAAAACTCCTATCCCCCTATATCCATAGGCTTAACCAATACATACCTTTACAAGGCAAAAGACATGTCAACTGTGACAACGAAAAATTCAGCCCGCAACTTCCCCACAACAGGTGAGTGATTTACGTTCATGCAGTCCACGCAAGCTGCGCACGCACAACCTTGTATAACGTGTTTTGTTTATTTTGGTCCTGCCTCTCAACTGTCTGGGACAAAACGCCTTTTGTTACACATCTAGCTATCGCAATACGGATTCAGATCTAGAAACTGTGCTCCATACTGATGACAATGATTGATCCGTCTGTGTCCGTCCGTCTTTGTGCCAGCATACACACACGCACGCACGCACGTGCACTCACGCACGCACGCATGCACGCACGTGCGCACGCACACACACACACACACACACACACACACACACACACACACACACCACACACACAAACTCGCTTGCTCTGTTTGGAACCCTCATAATGACAAGCATATCAAGAGCTTGGAGGAGCCGTGAGGTGTGTGTGTGTGTGTGTGCCAGAGATGCAAGTAGATCTCCAGTGTGAGTGATATGATGTTCAGCCTGGAGTGGCCGTCGCTGCTGTCTAGGAGACGAACAATACGCCTTACAGACTTTTACGAGTTTCAAAACAAATCGATTTCCACAGATAGCCGGTGTGCTCCGTCCCCAAATCCAGGCAGACATCGATCTTGCCGAGAGAACAGGAAAACCTTCATTCTACGCCACTTGCTCCTCCACCGAGTTTTTGGGCGAAAGTGGCCTAAAAGCCCGCTTTCCCTGTGGCGGAAGAGAGAGAGAGAGAGAGAGAGAATCACCGGCAGACAGACAGACAGACAGAGAAGAGAGAGACAGAGAGAGAGACAGACAGACAGACAGAGAGGCGGGCAGACAGACACACACACACACACACACACTCTTTCCTCTCTCTCAATTAAAGACATAAAATCCGCACACTTCTTCTGACATAATTTCCACCTACAAACTTGTACCCGGGGCTGAAACCTGATCACTTAATTTACGGCTCCGCAGTTTGCACCTAGCCTGCGCTGTGTAAACAAGCACACTCGGCCGGGTTCAACCCAATGCCTCAAAATGATAGCCACGTCGACACACCGAATCGAGCTGTCCGCGGACAACGACTGGGTCCCATTGTTGCTTGGACTATTGACAAGAAGCTGTGATTTTTTTTTGCGCTCTGTTGTGACCACAGTGTTTTACTTGTATTTTTTAAAATGGGCTAAAACGTTACTGAAGAATCAGGTTGTAATTTCGATCATAAGTTTATACTTTAACTGCATGTTGGAAACCGAGAGATTGTTTTTTAGAAACGAAAAAGTGAACTAACTGCTTTGGAAAATGAACGCTATCTTAAAGTTGTTGTTCAAGGAATAAACAAGATGTAGCAAGTTTTAAAACATGTTTTTGACTATTGATAGATGGTTCCTTATCTAATAAAAGGCGCTGCATTTGTTGAAATGGCCGAAGCAAAACAAACCATCAGCGTTGATTGTTGATCTGCTATGAGACAGCTAAAGTCCAATTTTTTAAAAAACATGGCTTCAATATTCGTAAGGCGAGTAAACCGGCTGATTCGTATCTAAATAACTTTATATTTTAAACTTTTGCTGTTCCTTCCCAAGAAAAAATGTTCGTAGTTGTATCAACTTTGATTGATTGTTTTCTACAATTCAGTGTTTATGGGCAGGCAGATCTGTGTATTAAAATTGGTATACTTTTAAATTCTAACCATTTATCCGCCCTTCAATTTTGCCCATTTGCCAACTGAATGCGATTTTTTAATGTTCTGGCAAACAAACTTAATAGGGTTAGGCCAGACCTTAGACATCTACATAGTATGGAAGAGGAGTATGTGCTGGCACAACTTCATATAAAGCCTTAAAATATACAATGCCGAATGAACTACTACTGGCGATTAGAGCCGCCATAAAACTGCTACAGCAGTAATTGCTGTAACGACTCTCTAAAGCAAGTTGCAAGCCTTTTTGAGAAAAGAGGAGCAAGCCAAACTAAGGTCCAAACAACCCTATGTGAACGCTTGCCGCCAATGACGTCACACCTGCAAAGCTCGGTGGCAAAACTAGGTCAAACGACCTATGTGAACGCTTGACTACAAAGCCGGCAGCACCAGCAAATCTTAGCGTCAAACTAGGCCAAACGACCCTATGTGATCACTTGGGGGGGGTTTTTTTTATAATTTTTATTTTGCTTGAGTTGCGGCGCGGGACACAGCCTGGTAGTTCTACTTCTTGATTGTTTGATGGTGTGTTGTGTTTTTTTTGGCCTACCCCACGCACAGCACGACCCTTCCACCCCACCCCTGGACTGTTTTTATTGTGTGTTTGTTGTTTGTTTGTGTTTTTGTTTTTTGTTTTGTCCAGCCCCCCACCATGCACACCCCCCACCCCCCCCCGACCTGCCCCCCCCCCACCCCACGCATTGCACACACTCAAGTGCCTTCAAGTTTTTAACAAGTTATCTTCAATTCTTAACTAAATTACTTCTAAGTTGTCCTTAAAGTCCTTCTCAAGTTTATCCCCAATTCCGTACTTAAGTTACTTTCTAAGTTTTTAATTAAGTCTGCCCCAAGTTTTTAATAAGTTTCTTGATCAAGTTCTTAATTAAGTTCTTAATAAAATTTTTGATCAAGATCTTGAAAAGTTCTTGATTAAGTCATCCTTTAAGTACAACCAAGTTTCTTATTAAGTATCTTATAAATATCAAAAAAATACAAGCAATGTTTTTCTCTTAAATATAGATGTCTAATATAGTAACACACACGCCTCAAAAAAAAACGCGTCATCGTTGAGGATGTCCATCTCACTTCCTCTGCATAGATCTTAAGGAAGGTTTTACATCCGAAGCGACTTCATTGATTACAATTTGGCATGGAAATTCTATATAGACTCCAGGTCTTTATTTATTGACTTCATCAATTTATAATACGCCATGCCTATTTTTTATAAAAAAAATTTAAAATATTCTTCCATTATAAATGGATCAAAATGATGCTTTGTTATTGGCCGTTTGGCGTGCAGTGTTCTCTTTCTGTATTTTAATAGGTTCAGATTTTTGATTGCTTTTGTTTCGTTGCCATCGTAAAATATTTTTATAACCGTAATACTGCCCCAACAAGCACTAAGGCGCCAAAAATGGCAACAGTTTTAAGTTCAATAAGTCCATGAGACTTGGTGCCCTTGTAAAATCACATGGATTTTTATAGCTGGCATTGAATCAACTTGTTCTGGAGCGTTGGGCGGCGATTATGTTTTCATGATGATTTTATTCTGTAACATTAATTTTTTTTTGTCTGTTCCACTCTGAAATTTTTTTCCTGCTCAACACGACCAGATTTTAAATGGCCTCTCCCACCTGATCAGCGTTTCTGCTATTTGCTGGCTTGGTCCTTTCCCTCCACCTGATTCATGTTTTCTGATTCTGCTGAATTTCCAGCTCGTTCATTTTGAAGGGAAATAAAATCCTATATGATTAAAAGTTTATTAATCCCATATTTATGGCGATAACAATGTCCAAATACTGTATACAGATCCACACCCTAGAGACACTAATGGACTTGTTAAACTGGTCCTGCTAAATCCATACATAAAATCCTTTCCAAATCAATGGCGCAAATCTACTAACTAGTTTAGTGTACAAACTAAAACCTTTGCCCCACACTTTCACCATTCAAGACCCTACAGCGCTTCATTCCTGTTAAGATACTTTAATGTCTTGTGGCGACATCTGTTGATCATTCAATGCTAATCAGTTTCCGAGGAACTGTTTTATGTTTTTCCCACCTGCCAAAAGAATACAACCTCTCCTTTTGGGGCATAACACTTGGCCATCAAACTTGGTCATTCATAATTCAGAAGGTTAGCGCCCTTGTAGCTGTAGTTAGATCATCACTGTTCATGTTTTTATTAAATTATAATATTTTATTTTTAAAAATGACCCGAAAAACTGTTACCACAACCTTGTAATACCATTCAGCTGTTATTGGAGGTCTAATGTAGGATACCAATGCTTGGTAAAACCTGTGAAGAATTAAACCACCAGATCTTGGCAACTCGACTTTGTAAGGATTCAGCAAAGCTATTGCTATCATTGCAGCTCGGTGCCACTAAAGATTTTACTAGTTAAGCACGGAATAACCAGACAATATAAATATGTAAGAAAAAAATACATTTATACAAAAATGGCTTCACTCGCAAAAATGATGGCGCGCTGGGTGGTGAATGCGCTTCTTTTAGCGAAGTAATCTCGCATTTAGTAAACTGGGAATGACGCGAGAAAAAAGACATAACAAAGCTATGGACAACTAGCAAGCTGCACAAGACGCCTTATGAAAGGCAGCAGACTTGCGCATTAGATTTTATAATGACACACTGAAAGACAGGGCATCATCTTACACATTTAAAAATTTGATCAAGCAATAAAACAATATTATCCAGTAACAGCAAACACAATCGAGACATTGCCCCCACTCAAAATTCAGATACTTTAATCAACCATCAAAAAACCAAAAGATCAGAAATCGGGTTAATTTTCGTTGTATGACCGTCGTGATTTGTTGCACATAATATTGCTGAAAAAACATGAACAAAATCTATTATTCGCCCAAAGTATATTGGAAGCATCAACAGCAATAAAAGCTAAGCCAAGCAGCCGTATTATGAATCAAACAGCAAAAGAATGGCATCAAACAACGATTTTGGCAAAATTTTATTTACCTGCCCCTAACAATACAGAGCCACACTTTGTCAATTACAACCTCCAAACGACACCCTCAAATGCTTCTATATTTTACCCCGATGGATTAACAAAAAGATTTAAGTACGCACTCACAGTCATGACATGGCTTCAAGATACAAAGATGCAGAACTCATTAAAACAAAAGAGTTGCTTCTGCTGTTGCTGTTTGCATACACAGGATATACCACGAGGCCACGCTAACTTACCCTCGCATGATTCAAGTCGATGATGGGAAAAGAATTTAAAGCCAATGAATCATATTGTTAAACACAGAGTTAACTATTAACAGAGCCATCCAGGGAGTTCGTACAGATCACAGGCTTTAGTTGAAAACTTTAACAAACAGTTAGCCAAAGACTTTTCTCCTACCATAACACAGAGAGCAGATTACAATACTCGCACACTAAAGGTTAGAAACTAGCCCTCAGTTTTGCGCGCAATGATATTGAAGAATTTAAAGGCCTAAAACCATACAACAATCAAAGAAAACAATAACTGCTGTTGAGGAGAGTCTCATCCGGCAAACTATTACCGTTTGTTAAAGTAAGGTACCTTTATTTACCCGGAACAGAAGGACACTCGCATCAGGCAACCGATCCAATTTGGAGTATTTATCCAATATATAAAAAACATTTAAAATGAATCCGCCCGTGTATTATTTACAGAAACTGGCACCAACAAAAAACAACCAGCTCCTTCAAAGATCTTTGTGAAAGAAGAACTGCAGATAATCCCGCCCAACACAGTTCCGCTTTAATTAATTTAACGGTTTCTCCATCCCGATTGCATATGAAAACTCTGGATTAACAAACACACGTTTTGTGTTGTTCTATCTAATGACTTCTTTGTTACAAAACCATTGTGTGATCTCATGTAGATTAGATTCGTATTTTACGTTGTCATGATGAAACGTCTTATTGCCAAAACAATGCTCGTTGGTATTTGTCATGTGATATGTTTGACTGCACAACGCTGCGAGATATTCCTTTGCATTCCTTAATGGATTTTCCTCTGGCTCGAAATAACTGTTCATTTTCGATCTTAACCCACATATTCCTTGATCACCCTTTTCCTGATAAATCATCCTTCTCTTTCTAAAAAAACCTTCTTGTTAGTAATTGAATGTACAGCATCTTAGCATATTCGGACGTGTCATACCATCCCCCATGTCCTTTATGCAACATCCATTTTCCATGTCTTTATATATTCTTCAGTAGGAATATCTATAACAAAACTAACTGTATCTGTGTACATACTCTGGACTCAGGATACAAGGGCTTAAAGTAGTCATAAAGAAACTCCTAACATCAAAAGCTATGATAATTCTAAAACATTAAACCCAATAAATACAGTTTGGTCTAATTTGACTTTCTTTTTTTTCATCATTATGCCAAAAAGGTGATCATGAAATCTTCTAAAGTCCTGATAATTTGGTTTGAAGTCAGCATAAAAGTGCTTCGTTCTCTTGTGACTAATCTGACATCTTTGCGCATGTGCGGATTCTCTCAAGTCTTTCCAAAAGCAGCTGTTGTCCATCAGCTTAAAAAAGTCTTTTTCTTAAGCATCTGTGATTTATTCTGAGATTAGTGTATCTTCATGATGTATGGTTTTTCATGAACTGTATCTTGGTCAAAAGCAATTATGCGATGACACTGTTAACTTTAAACCATGTCTTATTAAATTGTAGAAGTCCTGTTAAGTACAGACATAATTTTTTTTTGCCCCAAGATTAGGCACAAGTTTAGGTGGCTCTCTGATCCCATCTTTAGACTTCTTGCTGCAAATGATAGTCATAATGCAGTCATGGAGTTCATGAAGGATTTAAATTCAAGTCAACTTCTAGAAATGAAACCGCGCTGCTGATCAGGCTTTAAACTGTTCAAAACCACTTTAATGCCTTTAGAATATTATTCGTACCTTGTACATTTTAAAAGTTACGTAATTGAGTGATTCGCCATTGCCAACCTACAGATTGTTTGCGCTAAATACATAGTATATTTTAGACCTTTTACTGGATCATAGTTGTCCAAGTATATTTGTTGCTTTACAATTTGATGCGAACGCCATACTAATTCCTCCAAGCAAATCCGTTTTTCTATCACTGAATCATTGGAAGGTCAGACAATAATATCATCCTGTACTCCAGTAAACTTTAAGAAAGCATCCCAACTCATCCCGGGCGCAGAAATGTAATGCGCGGGATCCAGGCTATAATGTTTCATGCAGGTCTTTCTGTAATTTTCAAAGACGTCCGCCAACAAACATACATCGCCATTAAATAGGAGTCATGATAGTCTCCCATCGTTTTTACACTCTAACTTCTGCCACCATCTTGAGCATGTTGGTAATCGGAGTCGCTGATGTCCTTTCCTCTAAGACTAGAAAAGAACGCGCCTTTAGGTGGAAGTGTATCTTCATCAAACCTTTCCCACTGTTCATGTACTCATAAGGTAAACGCCCTTTCTAACAAGAGTTGGGTCAAAATATTCTTCCGTTATTGGGCAGGACTTTAAGGACATGGCCAGTGACTCTAATGAACCCATCATGTGCTGCATAGAGTCATAAAAAGACATGTTATTTAAAGTGAAACACATGTACTTTTTCTGATGACTGTGCAATGCATGCTACCCTGAAGGCATCGTCCACTGCTTTCATTATAAGGTGGGAGTCGTAACCTCGCAAGTTATGAAAGAAGATGGCAGCTTCCATGTCTTAGGATCAAACTTTAGTTGAAGATTGCATTTGTTATGCGCCGCTCCTCTGAACTTTCCGCTAATGTGATCATGGTCTCTTACTGTCGGATTCTCTGCGTCTGATGAGAGACCTAAACCGCAAATCCAACAATGTGTGGCTGAGTCATACTGTTGTTGGTCTTCAGGTGTCATTATGATTTCAGATAATTTAGATTATTAGAACAGTCATTACGCACTTTCTGCATGCGTTCTAAGAAGTATTCTGCAGCATCTGGGCCTCTATACAATTCTGGTGCTGAATGGGCGCCATCCGACCTGACAACAATGAAGGCAAATGAACAAATCTGATGATTACTCATTAAGACTGTTTTTCGAAGTTTTTGTGGCGCTGGCCCTTCATAAGGAACAATGAGTGATTCGAAGTCTGCGTAAACAACATATGGAGAATGTTGCAGTTTTTTCCAGTTCTTAAAACTAACTTTAGATCCAGGTGGGGCGTAATTATTCTGTATTACAGTCAACTGGGCCGATACAATGTTTCTTATGTTCGCTCGCGGCTTGAACAGATGGCATTCTTGTTAAACATTTTCTACAGAATTCTTGTTTGCCATGATCTTTTGAAGTATGCTGCATTAGTCTACTCATTGTTCGTATCAATGTGTAATGCGGTAGCCCTGTTGGCGAAGACATTAGGAGTAAGTCAACATGATTTTTTGTCTGGTTCGCCTATTGTTGGCTGTTCTTGGACACTTTAATTGGCACCAAATTTGTTTCCTCATCCCATGTGTATACATTAACAGTTATTGGTTGTTTTGTTCTTCAAACTGATCAATTTGGTCTACACTAACAGGAAAGGATATTCCATTGAAGTTAAGATCTTTGGTGTATTGCCGATAGTTAGTCACTCTCTCTGCGTGGTCGCGGACATGATGCAGCCTTGCAAGAACGCACCACATGAAACATTGTCTCTGAATTCTTTATGTTTAAAACTGCTCTCTTTAAAACAACTCCCGAGTAGCGAATTAAGCCCCCTTTTGTCCGCCCCCCTCCCCCAAAACGGGGGTTTCTTAGGTCCCCCAAAAAAAAAAACCGAATTTCAAAAACGCCTTTGTTACACATCACTTCGCAATTTTCGGATTCAGATCTAGAAACTGGCTCCATATGATGAAATGTTTGATCCGCGTGTCCGTCCTTTTTTTGGGCCCAGCATACACACACGCCCAGACGTGACTCACCACGCACGCATGCACGCACGGCGCACGCACACCACACACACACACACACACACAACACACACACACCCCCACACACACAAAAACTCGCTTGCTCTGTTTGGAACCCTTTCATAATGACAACATATCAAGAGCTTGGAGGAGCCGTGAGGTTTTGTGTGTGTGTGTGTCCCAGAGATGCAAGTAGATCTCCAGTTGTGAGTGATATGATGTTCACCCTGGAGTGGCCGTCGCTGCTGTCTAGGAGACGAACAATACGCCTTACAGACTTTACGAGTTTCAAAACAAATCGATTCCACAGATAGCCGGTGTGCTCCGTCCCCAAACCCAGGCAGACATCGTTTCTTGCCGAGAGAACAGGAAAACCTTCATTCTACGCCACTTGCCCCTCCACCGAGTTTTTGGGCGAAAGTGGCCTAAAAGCCGCCTTTCCCTGTGGCGGAAGAGAGAGAGAGAGAGAGAGAGAATCACCGGCAGACAGACAACAGACAGAGAAGAGAGAGACAGAGAGAGAAAACAGACAGACAGACAGGAGAGGCGGCAGACAGACACACACCACACACACACACTCTTTCTCTCCTCAATTAAATGACATAAAATCCGCACATTTCTTCTGACTAATTTCCCCCTACAAACTTTGTACACGGGGCTTGAAACCTGATCACTAATTTACGGCTCGCGGCAGTTTGCACCTACCCTGCGCTGTGAAAACGAAGCACACTCGCCGGGGGTTGCAACCCATTGCATCAGAAAATGATTGCCACGTCGACACACCGAATCGAGGCTGTCGCGTGACACGACTGGGTCGCCATGTTGCTTGGACTATTGAACAAGAAGGCTGTGTTTTGTTTGCGCTCTGTTGTGACCACTGTGTTTTACTTGTGTTATTTTAAAATGGCTAAAACGTTACGAAGAACAGGTTTGTTATTCGAGGCCCATAAGTTTTACTTTAACTGCATGTTGTAAAACCCGGGAGAGATTGTTTTTAGAAAACGAAAAAAGTGAACTAACTGCTTTGGAAATGAACGGCTATCTTAAAGGTTTGTTGGTTCAAGGAAATGAAACAAGATGTAGCTAGTTTTAATACGTGTTTGACTATTGATGAGTTTGGTTCCTTAAATCTAATAAATGGCGCTGCATTGTTGAAAGTGGCCGAAGCAAAACAAACCATCACGCTTTTGATTGTTGGGAGCTGGCTTGAGACAGCTAAAGCCTGTTTAAAAACATGGCGTTCATTTCTTAAGGCGGAGGTAAACACGGCTGAGTTCGTATGCTAAAAAACTTATATTTGAAACATTTTTGCTTTTCCCTCCCAAGTAAAAAGTTTTTAGTTTGTATCAGACTTGATTGATTGTTAACTACAGATTCAGTGTTTATGTGCAGGCTGATCTGTGTATTAAGAGTGTATACTTTTTTAATTCTAACCAGTTTATCGGCCTTCAAGTGTGCCCTTTTATGCAACTGAATGGCTTTTTTTTTAAATGTTCTGGAAAAACAAACTAGATAGGGTAGGCAGACCTTAGTACATCTACTAGTATGGAGGGGAAAGAGTGTGTGGCTGGCACTATCTTCATATAAATGCCTTAATATACAATGCCGGATGTACTACTACGGCGATTAGAGCCCCATAAAGCTGGCTACAGCAGTAATTGCTGTAACTCTGCTAAAGCAAGTTGAAAGCCTGTTTGAGAAAAGAGGAGCAGAGCAAACTAGGCCAAACAACCCTATGTGATCGCTTCCCGCCAATGACGTCAGCACCTGCAAAGCTCGGTGGCAAACTAGGTCAAACGACCCTATGTGATCGCTTGACTACAAAGCGCGGCAGCACCAGCAAAGCTTAGCGGAAAAACTAGGCCAAAACGACCCTATGTGATCACTTGGGGTTGATTGGGGTTTTGCGCGCGGGACACAGCCTGGTAGTTCTACTTCTTGTTTTTTTTGTTGGTGGTTGTGTGTTTTGGCCAACCCCACGCACGCACGTCCCTCCACCCCACCCCTGGACTGTTTATTGTGTGTTTGTTGTTTGTTTTGTTTGTTGTTTGTTTTGTCCTGCCCCAACGCATGCACACCCCCCCACCCCCACCTGCCCCACCCCCACCCACGCATGCACACACTCAAGTTCCTTCTAAGTTTTTAACAAGTTATTCTCAGTTCTTACTTAAGTTACTTCTAAGTTGTCCTTAAGTCATTCTCAAGTTATCCCCAATTTTCTTACTTAAGTTACTTCTAAGTTTTTAATTAAGTTGCCCCAAGTTTTTAATAAGTTTTGATCAAGTTCTTAATTAAGTTCTTAATAAGTTTTTGATCAAGTTCTTGATAAGTTCTTGATTAAGTCATCCTTTAAGTACAACCAAGTTCTTATTAAGTTATCTTATAATTATCAAAAAATAAAAGCTATGTTTTTATCTTAAATAGTAGATGTCTAATATAGTAAAACCCCACGCCTCAAAAAACGCGTCATCTTTGAGGATGTCTTGCTCAGCGTTCTCTGCATAGATCTTAAGGAAGGTTTTACTCCGAAGCGACTGCATTGATTACAATTTGGGTCTATGGAAATGTCTTTTAATAGACTCCAGGTCTTTATTTATTGACTTCATCATTTTATAATACGCCATGATCTATTTTTATAAAAAATTTAAAATATTTTTCCCAAATTATAAATGGATCAAAATGATGCTTTGTTATTGGCGGTTTTGGCGTGCATTTGTCTCTTTCTGTATTAAATGGTTCAGATTTTTTTGATTGCTTTTGTTTCTGTTGCCATCGGTTATATATTTTTAACCGTAATAACTGCCCCAACAGCACAATGGCGCCAAAATGGCAACAGTTTTAAGTTCAATATTCCATGAAGATTTTGGTGCCCTTGTATCACATGGAGTTTTTTATAGCTGGCATTGAATCAACTTGTTTTTTGGCTTTTGGCGGCGTTATGTTTTCATGATGAGTTATATTCTGTAACATTAATTTTTTTTGTCTGTTCCACTCTGCTAATTTTTTTCCTGCTTCAACACGCCCAGGATTTTTAATGGCCTCCACCTGATTCAGCGTTTTCGCTGATTTTCTGGCTTGGTTACTTTCTCCACCTGATTCAGTGTTTCTGATTCTGTGATTTTCCAGCTCGTTCATTTTTAAAGGGGAAATAAAATCTATATGATTAAAATTTATTAATCCCATGATTAATGGCGATAACAATGTTCCAAATCTGTAATACGATCACACCCTAGAGACTCTAATGACTTTTTTTAAAACTGGATCCTGCGTTAAATCATACATAAATCCTGTTCAGAAATCAATGGGCGAAAATCTACTAATTTATTTAGTGTACAAACTAAGAACCGTTTCCCCCACACTTTTCACCATTCTGGGACCCTAGCTGCGCTTCATACCTGTTATGATACTTTATAATGTCTTGTGGCGCCCATCTGTTGAATCTGTTCAATGCTAAATTCATTTCCCGGGGAAAACTGTTTTTTTTCCACACGCGCCAAAGAATACCAACCTCCCCCTTTTGGGGCATAACAGCTTGGCCACAACTTGGCATTCATAAGTTCGGAAGGTTTAGGCCGCCTTGTAAGCTGTAGTAGATCATCACTGTTCATGTTTTTTATTAAATTAAAATTTATTTTTTTTTTATAAAAATGAGCACCGAAAAAAACGGGTTACCAACCTTGTATACCATTCTGTGTTATTGGAGGTCTAAGTTTTAGGATACTCAATGCTTGGTAAAAGCCTTTTAAAATTAAACCAGCAGATCTTGGCAAACTAGACTTGAGGATCAGCAAAGCTGATTGCTATCATTGCAGCTTCGGTTCCACAAAAGATTTTCTAGTTAAGCAAGGAATAATTCCAGACAATATAAATATGTAAGAAAAAATACATTTATAAAAAAAGGGCTTCACTCGCAATAATGATAGGCGGCGCTGTGGTGAATGCGCTTGCTTTTAGCGGAAGTAATTTCCCCATTTAGTAAATGGGAATGACGGCGAGAGAAAAAGACATAAAAAAGCTATGGAGCAACTAGCAGCTGCACAAGACGCCTATGAAAGGCAGAGACTTGAGCAGTTAGATTTATTAATGACACACTGAAAAGACGGGGGCATGCAGCTTACACTTTTAAAAATGTTGATCAAGCAATAAAAAAATATTAATCTAGTAACAGGCAAACCAATCGAGACTTTGCCCCCACCAAAATTCAGTGACTTTTAAAAACCATCAGAAAAACAAAAGATGCAAGAAATCGGTTTAGGTCGTTGGTATGACCGTCGTGTATTTTTTTGCACATAATATTGGCTGAATAAAAAATGAAAAAAAATCTATTATTCCCCCAAAAAGGATATTGGAAGGGCATCACAGCAATTAAAAAGCTAAGCCAAGCAGCGGAGTTATGAACAAACAGCAAAAGAATGGTTATCTAAACAAGCGATTTGGCAAATTTATTTACCGCCCCTAGACGAATACAGAGACCACACTTTGTCAATACAACTCCAAACGACACCCATCAAAGGGATCTTCTATTTTTAAACCCTCTGATAGGATTAGACGAAAAAGATTTAAGTACGCACTCACGTCATTGACAGGGCTTCAAGATACAAAGATGCAAAAACCATTAACACAAAAGAGTGCTTCTGCTGTTGCTGTTGCCATACAGCTGATATACCAGCGAGGCCCGCTAACTTACCCTCGCATGATTCAAGTCGATGATGGGAAAGAATTTAAAGGCCAAGTGAATCAATTATTGTTAAAACACAGAGTTACTATTAAAAGAGGCATTCCAGGATTTCACGATCACGGGCTTTAGTTGAAAACTTTAACAAACAGTTAGCCGAAAGACTTTTCTCCTACCAGTATCACAGAGAGCTGATTGACAATTCTCGCAACACAGAATGGGTTAGAAGACTGCCCTCAGTTTTGCGCGCAATGAATAAGAAGAATTTAAAGGCCAAAAACCCAGTACAAGCAATCCAAAGAAAAACAATAAATGCTGTTAAAGGGAGAGTCTTCACCCGGCAAACTATTACCGTTTGGTTTAAAAGTAAGGTACCTTTATTACCGGGGGAAGCAGAAGGGGACACTCGCATCAGGGCAACCGATCCAATTTGGAGTTTGATCCATATGAAATAAAAAGAATTGTTAAAAAATGAATCCGCCCGTGTATATTTACGAGAAACTGGCACCACAAAACAACCAGCTCCTCAAAGATCTTTTGTGAAAGAAGAACTGCAGATAATCCCGCCAGACACAGTTCCGCTTTAATTAATTTACGGTTCTCCAGTGCCCGATTGCATATGAAAACTCTGGATTAACAAACACACGTTTGTGTTTGTTCTATCTAATGACTTCTTTTTTACAACCGTTTTGTTGATTCATGTGATTAGATCGTGTTTTACGTTGTCATGATGAAAAGTCTTATTGCCAAACAATGCTTCTTTGTAGTTGTCATGTGATATGTTTGACTGCACAACGCTGCGAGATATTCCCTTTGCTTTCTTAATGATTTTCTCCTGGCTCGAAATACGTACATTTTCGATCTTAACCCCACATACTCCTTGATCCCCTTTTCCCTTTATAATTCATCCTTCATCTTTCCTAAAACCTTCTTGTTAGTAATTGAATGTAAAGGCGAGTCTTTAGGATAATCGGACGTGTCTACCATCCCGCATGTCCTTTAGCTACTTCCATTTCCATGTCTTTATAGATGTCTTCAGTAGGAAAAACTATAAAAAAAACTATCTGTATCTGTTTTAAAGTACTTGGACTCAGGATACAAGGCTTAAATAGTCATAAAGAAACTCTAAAAACAAAAGCTTTGATAATTCTAAAACAGTAAACCCAATAAATACAGGTTTGTTAATTTGACTTTCTTTTTTTTCATCTTTAAAGCCAAAAAGGTGATCTTTGAAATTTTCTAAAGTCCTGATAATTTGGTTTTAAAGTCAGCTTAATTGCTTCGTTCTCTTTGGTGACTAATCGACATCTTGCGCTTTTGCGGATTCTCCATAGTCTTTCCAAAACAGCTGTTTGTTCATCAGCTTAAAAAAGTCTTTTTCTGAAGCATCTGTGGATTTGTTCTGAGATTAGTGTTCTTCATGATGTATGGTTTCATGAACTGTTCTGGTAAAAAGCAATTATGCGATGGACAGCTGTTAACTTTAAACCATGTCTTAAATAAAATTGTAGAAGTCTGTAAAGACAGACATAATTTTTTTTGCCCCGAAGATTAGCACAAGTTTAGGTGGCTCTCTTGGATCCATCTTTAGACTTTCTGCTGCTTAATGGATAGTCATTATGCATTTCATGGAGTTCATGAGGATATTCAAGTCAACTTCTAGAATGAAACCGCGCTGCTGTCAGGCTTTTAAAACTGTTCAACCACTTTAATGCCTTTTGAATATTTTTCGTCCCCTGTTTTACATTTTAAAAGTTACGTAATGGAAGTGATTGCGCCATTGCCCAACCATACAGATTGTTTGCGTCTAAATCATGGGGATAGTTAGACCTTTTACTTGGATCATAGTTGTCCAAGTATTGTTGTTTGCTTTACAATAATGATGCGACGCCTAATTCCTCCACGCAATCCGTTTTCTATCATCTAAATCATTGGTAGGTCAGACAATAATCAATCTGTACTCCAGTAAACTTAAGAAAGCATCCCAACTCATCCCGGGCGCAGAAATGTAATGCGCGGGATCCAGGCTATAATGTTTCATGCAGGTCTTTCTGTAATTTTCAAAGAACGTCCGCCAACAAACATACATCTGCCATTAAATAGGAGTCATGATAGTCCCCCATCGTTTTACACTCTAACTTCTGCCACGCATCTTGAGCATGTTGGTAATGGGAGGTCGCTGATGTCCTTTCCTCTAAGACTAGAAAGAACGCGCCTTTAGGGGGAAGTGTATCTTCACAAACCTTTCCCAACTGTTCAGTACTCAAAAGGGGTTTAAACGCCCTTTCTAAAAAGGGTTTTTGGGTCAAAATATTCTTCCGTTTTTGGGCAGGACTTTAAGGACATGGCCAGTGACTCTAAGAACCCATCATGTGCTGCATAGAGTCAAAAAAAGACATGTTATTTAAAGTGAAAACACATGTACTTTTCTGATGACTGTGCAATGCATGCTACCCTGAAGGCATCGTCACTGCTTTCATTATAAGGTGGGGTCGTAACCTCGCAAGTTATGAAAGAAGATGGCAGCTTCCATGTCTTGGATCAAACTTTAGTTGAAGATTGCATTTGTTAAGCGCGCTCCTCTGAACTTTCCGCAAAATGTGGATCATGGTCCTTACTGTCGGATTCTCTGCGTCTGATGAGAGACCTAAACCCCCAAATCCAACAATGTGTGGTGAGTCATACTGTTGTTGGTTCTTCAGGTGCCCATTATAAATTTCAGATAATTTAGATTTTTAACAGCATTACGCACTTTCTGCATGCGTTCTAAGAAGTATTCTGCAGCATCTGGGCCTCAAATACAATTCTGGTGCTGAATGGGCCCCAAACCGACCCTGACAACAATGAAGGCAAATGAACAAATCTGATGATTACTCATTAAGACGTTTTTCGAAGTTTTTGTGGCGCTGGCCCTTCATAAGGAAAAATGAGTGATTCGAAGTCTGCGTAAACACCATATGGAGAATGTTGCAGTTTTTTCCAGTTCTTAAAACTAACTTTAGATCCAGGTGGGGGCGAAATTTAGTTCTGTATTACATTTCAACTGGCCGATACAATGTTTCTTATGTTCGCTCGCGGCTTGAACAATGGCATTCTTGTTAAACATTTTCTACAGAATTCTTTTTTTGCCATGATCTTTTGAAGTATGCTGCTTTAAAGTCTACTCATTGTTCGTATCAATGTGTAATGCGGTAGCCCTGTGGCGAAGACATTAGGAGTAAGTCAACTAATGTTTTGTCTGGTTCGCCTATTGTTGGGGGCTTTTTGGGACACTTTAATTGCACCAATTTGTTTCCTCATCCCATGTGTATACATTAACAGTTATTGGTTTTTGTTTTTTTCTTCAAACTGATCAATTTGGTCTACACTAACAGGAAAGGATATTCCATTGAAGTTAAGATCTTTGGTGTATTGCCGATAGTTAGTCACTCTCTCTGCGTGGTCGCGGACATGATGCAGCCTTGCAAGAACGCACCACATGAAACATTTGTCGTCTGAATTCTTTATGTTTAAAACTGCTCTCTTTAAAACCAACTCCCGAGGTAGCGGATGTAAGCCTTGCCTACAATCGGTTTGCATACTTAGCCTGTTTTAATCTAATCTCTAAGACTTCGCCCTCTGCCCAACCAGAGCCTCTCATTTTAGCTTCTTCAGCGGCAGCGTCAAACTGTGTAAGCGTTCGTCTCCCCAAACCCGGTGTTAAGTCATTAGGGGAAAAGAATGGGTCTGCTGTTTAGTTGAGACCCAGACTTCTAGTTTTCTTCATTTTTTGTTACATAGTCGATTAAAACAGCTAACATTACTTTAACTGGCGGGTCTATTGTTAGTTTGCCGGGAACTTGAGAAATAGCATGAACAACGCTTGCCTGTACGTTTGTTGGGTCAATGACTTCTAAATCAATATCATTCAGTGCTCTTGATAAACGCTCTCTCTCAAAGCATTCCTTCAAAAATTCGTCTTGTCCTTCATATTTTCTTAGCCTTGCTGTCTTTCTTTTCTAACCCAAAAAATATTTATTTAAATTAAAAAAAAATAATTAATCAGAATCAATATCAACGGTCTTTTTGCGCTTGGACTCATAAACTAAAGTATAAACACCCTTCGGTGTTGTTACTGTGAGCTGTTTAAACAGAGTTTAATGTCCTTTTACTTTTTTAAGCATTCCTTTTTTATCTGCTCGGGTCTGGCTGTTGAGAAAAACTTGTCCTCGCCTTTCTTTGAAGATCAAACTTTTGTCTTTTGTAGTCATCAAAATCGGCCTGTAAACGATTAAATTCTTCATCCGTGATGTTTGAGTCAACTAGCGCTTATTTATTGCAGTTTAAACGAGCTAAGTTTGCTGTTATTAGTTGAACCATAGCTGTGTGCTTTTGGAGTTTAGTTTTTATTTTTTTGCTGGCGGCACCTACAGCTAATGAACACGGGCCAAGAGCAAAAGGGACAAACCTCCTAGAGGTAAAGCTGCGGGTGCGCCTATCCCCGTTGCTAAAGCCCAAAACACTCGTTCCTGCTGATAGAGGCTTATAGTCAAATGCTCCAGTATTAACATAAGTAACAGCATTAAAGGCAGCAGAATACCTTCGTTTGGTTTTGCGTATTTTGAAAGGTCTTGCTCTGTACTTGCTGCTTTTGTGTAATGTTTGTTAATCTGAAGGTTTTTCCTTCAGGGGTTTCTATAACAGCAGAATTGCCTGCTATCCCTTCTTTTGGTGGCTCTGGAGCACATTTGGATAAACTTAAAAAAACAGACACTTTTTATAAAATAAAAATAATTTAGTATTGTATATCTTTTAATCTGTTATCTTCAATATTCAGCGCGCATCATATATAAAACAAAGTACATTAAGGGGTTTATGGGTTCTTCTTTTTATCAATTTGAATGTTTATTACGTCTCTCACAGTTCTCCCGCTTCATGCAACTGATTATCCTCTGTTGACCTTAGGTCAATCCATAAACCGTATTTCGCTGTTAAATAATCATCAAGCCTAACATTGTGAAGATGTAAATCTTTAGACACAAGGCAACTGTTGGATTTCTACACCTCCCGCCTCCAAACAGTTTTCTTATTTCATCAAAATGCGATAAGGTTTAAGCCCGCTAGCATAGATTTGGTTAGGACTCCCCTCAATCGAACATTTTTACTTTCGTTATTTTGGATTAAAAAACTTTTCACTTCCTCTTTGAATGGTTCTTCATCTTCACACAGCAATAAAATACCTTTAAGCGATTTGCTGAGACGCTAAAACTAAAATTCCATAGTGTCTGCCCTGCTTCTAGGATATTTTTTGTATGATGAATCACTCTTTCGTAATATATTGCTAATTTTGACTGATATTGTTGTTCAATCAGCCTTGCTAAATTAGGGTTGCTAACAACGTCAAACTCTAACGTGATGTCCAGAAATGCTTGTACTTTGCTTCGGGTCTGTTGATCTAATAACACGTTTGTATTCGTTAAAAGTTATTCATATGACAGTCTGTCTTTTAATGCTCCTTGAAAGTATGGCGCATGCGCTTTTAACAACTCAAATCTAAGGGAATGGAAAAGCGATTACCATACGCATAACTTACAGCTAAAGCCTTTTTGCTGCTTTTAGCACCTGAGGCGAGTTCAGCGCCTATTCTAAGTTTAGTGCTTCTTCATTGCCGATTCCTTTAAAAGCAAGATCTTCCCTTCATTCCCGGTTAGCCATAGATCAGAATAGGTTAAAATATGTCTGCATTGTGTAAAGAAAATATTCTTGCCCCTCAAGTTTTATAGAAAATTTTTTAACATTGCCCCCCCCAGGGTTTTGTACAACTGTCCTGTTTGGGTCTGTTGTTGAATCAAGCGCTAATTTGAAAGTAAACGCGCAGAGCCTGGCACAATCACGTCATTTGCTCCTAGGTCTGGAAATTTGACAGTAAAATTTGATCCGCTTCAATAGTAGATGGAAATTTTTTGGAACAGTAATAGTCCGCTTATTTCCCTTCACGCCCAAAGGGGTTCTTTCAGTCTTCTATGCGGGTTAAGAATCGAGCCATGGCTTGTGACATTTTTATGAAGCAAAATAAAAGTTAATTATTTAAAAACATGGGAGGAATTGAAGGCGAAGAAAATTATGATGTTTTTGATCGTGGAGGACGACATGAGTGATTCCCCTTGGGAGCGGCATCGCTCGGGGGGTCTCATTGCATGATGAATTAGCAGAAATCGGGAGTAACATTACCCAAGTCGGTATAAATTAACAGAAATAAGGGCCCGATCATTATACCAAAGTTTAGGCCCAAGAACCCCCCGAATTTATAGACCCTAAGATTTTTAAGTAAAAGATGACCATTTTGTTTGTGAGGAGCGACCAAGGACAAATTGTTCAGCTTTACAACTAAAAAGAACCCCTCAAAGTTTTTAGCCGTGGGTTCAAATTTGAAATAGGCTCAGTGTGAAAGATCAAAATCGCCTTGGCCTTGTTAGGCAAAAATTAAGGGCGGAGGCAGGTTTCTAAACTTCAAAACACACTGCAAGAACTCCCGACAGATAACCAAATGCAAAACATGGAATTAAAGAATTAAATCAATCAGCAGGTGAATTTAAAAAATGTAATAGAAGCAGAATCCAGTTTTTCAGAAGAAACAGCGTTTAAAGACTATACACGACTCGCCGCTACCCATGCGAGAAATAGAGGCCCCTTTATCATCTTTAAGAACCATCAGAGGCGAATTAACAAACAATTTAGCAAAAAATAGGTGAACTAGATGGGCATATAAAAAGAGAAAAAGAAAAACTCGTTTGAGGCTGACGACCGCATCGTAGGGCCTGATATTAAAGAAAGAATAACCCCAAAGACTAAAAGATCTTGAACAAGAGAGATCAGCAAGACTAGAAGTGCTAACTACTAACCGAGACCAATTACGAACTCAAGTGAATAGAATAAGAGAAACTATCCGAAAAATTTATATGAAGACACAACGCTAGCAAACGAATCGAACCCCTGTTTAGAGGGGCAAGGAGTCACATTAGTAAGCGTTAAAACAGCCTTGGATTTGCAATAATACACTGGTGTTGGCTATTACAGGCGGCGGTGGTCAAAGTCAGTGCCTCCGCCACCATCGCCTCCACCTGATAAATCATGGGTAAAAAAACAGCTTGACATCTTGCGAATTTATTAAAAAAATTAGCTGGTAAAGCCGTGAACGCTTTACCGGAAAATTGGGGAGTATTGTCCAGCTGGCTTTTGTCTACTGCAAGCAAAGTAGTTGGGTTTATGGCCCAGCACTTATGGACATTAGTTCCGTAATAGTTGGGTTACTATTTAGTAAGATAAAGACCAAGTAAAACCTGCCAGTTAATCCAAGAACAAGCGCTGTTTTTTTCATATTCATGGTCATCGCGAACAGAGGGCCGCGAGCTTTGCTGAGTCTTCAATGACTTGGGGGTTTTGGTCTTCGGGAATTAGATGACTTAATCTTGGGCGTCTTTTATTGTTTGTAATATTAAATGGCTCAGAATTTATGTCGTTTTTTTCCCCAAACCTTCTGTTCATTGCCTGCTATAAGAATTTCATTATTATAGTTTATTTTTGTACCTATCTGGAGTCTGAGGTCAGAAGGCAGCATGTATAAACCAGTGCCAACAGCAAAGTCTACTTTCGATCTGCGTATTGTAAAACATGTTGGTACCTTTGAATACTTGAAGGTAAATCAACTGTAGAATTAATGGCGTCCTCTAAATTTGCTAAGTATTGTTTTTGTGCATCAAAGCCAGTAGAAAGATCAGTTTTTGCTCGATCTTGCCTGTGCTTGCGAACCTAGCAAACACCAAACTAAGTACGAATAGAGTCGTTTATTCGTTCTATTCCCGCTCTAGTTAGGCCCTTAGAAGTGTCTAAGATAAATGTTGTCCATGCTGTTTTATGCTCTTGGCTCTATGGACCAGGGCGAACAATTTTGAAAGGAGGTTTCAAGACATATTTAATACTTCTGTGTGTTTCCCGAAAATAAGGGGTGCCTATGCCATGATCAAGATCCAACTTTTGTCTAAAGTCTGTCTTGATGTTAATATTGAATTCGTTACAGATCCTTTTAAAAGCCTTCATGTCTATTCTGTTGCTGAATGGATTAAACGATTGTCATTCGGTAATGCGTTGCAGTTCAGTCAAAATACGTCTGAAGGGGAATAAAAAAGAAATCTGTACACTGACCTCACCAAGGATCAGGATGAGTTAAATGATTAGCATACGACACTCCACACCCAGTTGATGCACAAGACACAGCAAAGTTTAAAATGGTTCTGATAAAACTGCAACGGAAAGACTAAACCACGTTTCTGGTTGTGCTCGTTTTCAATAGGGGGGTTAAAATAGCTCTTCAATGGAGTACTCACCTTTTTATGAAAAGAGCAGTCTGGGGCACAGCAATGTCAAGAGTTATCAGTTGCTTAAATTTTTAGGATTGTAGTGCGGCCCCACAGAATATTTTGCATCAGTATATTTGAAAGCACTCATTTTTAATTTGTTTTAAAAAAATGTTTGTAACAATAACAACTCAAGACCGTCCTTCGTTTTTAGATAATGCTATTGATAACAAAATTTCGAAACCAAAAACGTCGCGCTCCATGAAATATTCTACAAAGTCGTATGGTTAATATAAGTGAATCCAGGAAGAATTTAAAAAAAATTCAAAAATTTGATACTGCGGAACATTAAATTAGCCAGTTAACAATAGCTGATGGTTATTACGGGTTTTGCTCACTAAAAGAAGCAATGAGTAACTTCGACATTACTCTCAAACTTAACAATGCGAATCTAAAAACAATTTAACATTCAAGCCTGAAGAAGAAGTAGGTTACTATTTTGATAAAGAACTAGCTAAATGTTAGGCTTTACAGCTAACAAATTTTAGATTTAGAGTTACACCAACCCAAACTACTTATGATGGGAAAGTCCGCTCGATCTTGCATTACATTCATTACTCTATGTTCAAATTTGGGTGAGCTGAGCACTGATGAAAAAATTATATGACGGAAGGCCCTCAACTGTTTTAAGAGCTCTTCCGTCAGGGAAAGCTGCATATGCATTATGAAATTATACAATTCCCTAATTTACAGTTTAAAAGATTAGTTGTGGAGGGTCGGATCATTTAATATAAAAACAAAGACAAAGCGGGGAAAGTTGTGAAATGTGAAAAACCTGCACATTTTTTTGGAAATAAAATAATAACTTTACTAAAAATAATTTTCGCGGGGGCCAGAAGAATCAGGAGTTACATTAGCGCCTGTGAGTGAAAAACTTTAGAATTAAAAAGACCTTGGGAGACGTTGCGGACTTTGAACAGAACGGGGAGATAGCGCTTTGTATGGTTTTGAGTACACTAAAGATGGTGATTATAAAACGCAAAGAGGGGGCGACAGCAAAAAAAGTTTTCCCAAACTAGAACGCTGCGCAATCTAGAGGCAAATAAAAGTTGGCCAGTAGAATATAAAATAGTTCGAAACCTGACCTCAAATGGCACTTAGAACCATAAATTTTGAATGGGACATAAAATTTGAATTCATAAGCCCATTTACATATTTTAGCCGTCAAAAAAGTTTCAGAAAAGCATTCAACTCTGGCCCTTTACATTGTAAGTCTTATGCCGGACGACAATATCGGAAAGAAATTGAAATAACGCCGTTTTGGGAAAAAGCAGTACAAAACCTCCACAGAAAAAAACAGTTGTAAAAAAAGCTTCTACAAATACAGTTCTTTCCAAGCAGAAAATTAGGAGACACGTTCACAAGATATTTGAAATTTCTGTCTTAAAGATGTGGAGAGGGATGGGGTTGTGGGCGTTAGTGATGACCTTATAAAAGGAAATTTAAAATTAGCTGGCAAAACTTAGACGTTTAAACGTCTTAACGTTACCATCGTCGTTCTTCACAATGGCGAGGATATTAAGATCATAACAACAAGCAACAAAATCAAAAGTTGACTTAAATAGAAACAATCTTACAGAACAAATTGGATTAATCTTACACATTTAGGCCTCATAGGTTTTATTATACTGAACAAGTTTTTACGGAGAGTATGATAAAAATAATAACTGGATTTAGATTTAAAATTTTGTTATAAAACTATGGAGCAGTTAAACTTATGACCAAAAACCCCTCATTGTTCATTAAATTTTTGGACAGACTGGTTGTGGAAAAACAATATTTATCCTCAACCTGTTACAAACAGTTTATCGTTATAATTTTAAAACATATTGTGATTTCTGTCCAACACTTTTAAAAGGAACAAAGCATATCATGATAGAAGGTTTATATGGGCAGATGATAACATATTTTTAGTTTATCCCAGCAATAAACTGAGTGAATGTCTAGAACGCTTTTTATATTTTTTGAGGGAACGCAGACGCTATTATTATAGATGACTGTTCAGCAGAAAAAGACATAGTTAAAAAGAGAAACACTTTGTCAAAACTGGCTTTCATGGAAGACATGCTGGAATAAGTGTGTGGATTTTTTGTCAAAAATATAACTCAGTTTTAAAAGAAATTTAGAGAGCAGTTAAAGACTGTAGTTTTATTTCACATGAAAGACAGAGATGCATTTGATGAATGTTTGCGTGAAAATGATGTATTGAAAATGGGCCAGGGAAAAAAACCCGGATTAAAAAAAAAACTAAAAACTGAAAAGTTTAGTAAATTAGTAAATTTAAAACGGATAACCCTACACAGTATGTTTGTTTGTGATAATCGTTATTTTTTGGTTATTTAAGTCTTACTTGTCAAGAACAGGAAAACCCTTTTTTCTGGGTCACTTTCGCCCGAAACTTGTTGATGGGCGAAAGTGGCCCAGAATGAAGGTTTTCCTGTTCTCTTGCCGTATCAACCCCAGTGCTGCCCTGTTCACTTCTGCAGAAAGACTTTCGGATTCCCCTCCTCCCACCCCTCCTTCCCACCCCCTTGGACAGTTGTAGTGTGGAATGTTTCTCCAAGAGGGGGCAGTATCTACACCCTCTCTAGAGTCTTTCCAATATTTAAATATAAAAACTTCTCCTCCCCTCCCGCCCCCCCCCCCCCCCCCCCCCCCCCTCCCTCTCAGATATTGTTTTCCCTTAGGCGCTTTGTGGGCCCAGACATGATCGACTGAAGGCCATACTCCGCTTGCAGAGGCACTTTCTTTTTACTAGTGGGTTCTGTTTCGTTTTTGTTTCCCCCTTTTATTTTATTTTGTCTCCTTTTTGGCCCCTTCTTGCTTGAAATAATCATTCGACATGCCGAAGCGGTTTTAACGGAGGGAAAAAGAAAAAGAGGAGGGGGAGGAGGAGAACGGAGGAAGAAGTTAAGAAGAACAAGTGGGAAAACGAACAAGAAGAGAGAGAGAGAGAGCGAGAAGGGGGGGGGGGGGGGAAATTTTTTTGTTAGATTGGGTTAAAAAAGGAAAGACAACGCAAGTTACATAACTCTGCCAATCATTTCCGGAACACAACCCACGTTGAGATTTTGTGTTTGTAAGTTTCTTTTTGGAAATTGTTTCTTTTTGTGCAGGCCGGTGAGTTCTTTAACGAACAAATTGAACAAGTATAATCACCATTACAGAAGGTAGGGGCATTTCATTCAAAAGCCTTCTAGATAACTGTCCCATTTGTAATTCTTCTTCTCCTTTTTTTGACTGTCCACTTATCGAGTTGAAGATTCTGACACTTTTGCCGTTTGGGGCACGTATGACCGTTTTTTTTTTTTTTATCCGCCATTAAGGCAGCCATACTCCAACTTTGGGGAAGGTGCAAAGCTATGTGTAACGTGTCATCCATACCAACGGCGAAAAAACCCTCTTGCACACACGTAAAAATCCCATCACCAACTTTCCGAAGAGAAAGGGCCAGTTTGGCCGTTGGGATGGATGACACGTTACACATAGCATGCACCTTCCCGAAGTTGGAGTATGGCTGCCTTAATGGCGGGATGAAAAACGGTCATACACACAAAAAGTGTCAGAATCTTCAACTCGATGAAGGTGGACACTCAAAGAAAGAAGAACTTCGGTGAATTTTAAACATGTCAATGTACACGATCCTTTCGTTCTTAGTTAGTTCATTTATCCATCCAGCTTTAAATCCTACGGACTTGGTCACTATATAGCGGGTATGCATGTGTCCGCGTGCTGTGACATGATCAGTGTATTACAACTGAAACTGAAACTCGAGTTGAAATCCTGTGCCTACTTCGTTTCTCTGAGTAATTTGTCAGGAAAAAACAACATTGAAATGAATGCAGTTTACACCTTTGGAAAAAACAAAAAGGCAGATCCTTTCCATTGTTATCAAGACTGTTCAGTTACAATTTTTTTTTAAGAAAAGGGGGGAAATTGTTCAATAACTAAATTTTTTAGAGAAAAAAAAGGGGGGGGGGGGGGTGACCTACTCTTTTTCGAGTGAACCAGTATTTTAGGAAGAAGAAGAAGAAAACAAGCAAACAAAAAATAAACAAACAAAAAAGCAACAACAACAAACCAGTAGCACATATTCTGGGGTATACCTCATGACAGGTAAGAGAAGAAAATCTTGATGGAAAATAAATTCATTAAGCATGATATGGAAAAAGAAAAGGTAATGATTCTCTTTCATAATGAAAAATTTAGAGAGAAAAAAAATGCTGATAAAAGATTTCATCAACTATGGGTTTTAGTTGTGATTTTTAAATAGAATAATTTTTTTTCTACGCTTCTTGTCCTATTCCTACTACTTCCTGTTGATTTTCTTAGAGCTGTCGTAAACTTTAGAATTTTCAGACAAAACTCAGCCCCTCTGACATCCATGCTTTGAGGTTGTTCAAACTAAATGTTTAAATTAAAAAAATTAATTGATTAGTAGCTTGTAGGTAGGTGATTGGGAAGGTAAAAATTATCCTTGTTTATTTATAAGAGTTTTGCACTGGCGTGGAAGAAAAAACGGTCAGTCATGCTGTAAGATCTGCCAGGAATTTAAAACCTTGATGAAACCCTGTCAAGTGTATTTGTTTTGATTTGGGTTCAGTTTTTCATGTGCAGACAGCTGAAGAGAATTTAAAACATGATAAGATTACGAAGCCGTGAAAAGTGATGTTAGTTGCAGAAACTGTTGTTCACCAGTCCAGCCTAGTGTATGTCTGCTGTGCTGATTTAAATTTTGTACTTTAAGAACTTTTTATGAAAAATGATTTTGGTTGCAGATTGTTATCAGTCCAACCTACATGGTTGGTGATGCTGATATTAGTGATGACATGCACTTCAAACTGTTCGAGAACTTTTGATGAAATGTTTATGTTGGTTGCAGATTGTGTTCAGTCCAGCACCATGGGGGGCGATGCTGACAATGTGTATTCAAGAAGCGTTGACAATGGTGCCTGCCCACTTTCATTTAAGTGGGAAGCAAGAAGACCAGCTCCAAAACACCGGTAACAACACAAAAACCCTAAAGTATATATTTTTTTCACAATGAGAACACTGTTCAAGTGTAAAGTTTATCCCGTTACTTGTTTTCACTCTCAGTAATCCCCGAACAGAAACAATAATAAACGGTAAAATATTTCTGTTGTGTATTCATACCATTCTTTTCCAGGTAAAGAATTGTTATGGTTTAACATGTTCTTGGTACATACAAGGAAAATGTTAAGGCTGAAGTTGTCAGTTGGAACTGTTTAGTCTTGAGTTTTGCCTTGAACAAAGGTAACAGACAGATTTTGCATACTGGGGACTTTACTTCAAATGTTGGAGTAGCAAAGGCGAAAGAAACGCCCAGGAAACTGATAGGGTTTTAATTTTGGCTGTCTTCAGATGTTTTAGATTGCATGACCCTACAGTGACTGAAGGCAGAAAGTACACTGGAAAAAATATCAAGGAAGAAAATCATTAAGAAACAGAACTTTGAGCAAGATGTACCAGCTCATAATGGGAGTAAAATTTTTGCAGGGAGCCACCAAAGTTCCCTTTATGTGATTCACTATAATGAAAACCACAGTCTTTTTTTATCTATTTAGAACAAACCACACTGCGCACATTGTTTTTAAACTCTTACAGTCTTAACCATTAGGAAAATTGATTGGTGATTGAAAAGTCCCGGACGAAAATTGCAGGGCAAGATTCCATGTGTGGCATGCATTTTGCGCATGTGAAATAGCCCACAGCAAATAGAGAGTTGACCGGTCGATGCTGCCCCTTCCCCCCCTCCCCACCCCCACCCCCTTCCACCAGTTGTCTTCCGGAGAATAAAAAATCGGACTGAAGTGGGACTGTGTATGCATGTCCACAGATGCATGAACTATAATGATGTAGTGTTCACAGAAGCTGTAGAGATAAAAGAGACCAGGGCCGGAATAGCTCAGTTGGTAGAGCGCCCGACTCGTGATCCTGGGGTTACGGGTTCGAATTCGGTACAGGGGATTTTTCCCTTGGAGTTAACATTGGTTCTGACTCCTTTCCCCATACAGTCCTCGAAGAGACTATAAACCGAGGTTCCGTTTTGTGAACGCATGCACAACATCTTGCACACATGTAAAATCCCATCACCAACTTTCGGAAGAGAAGGCATTTGGCCGTTGGTATGGATGACACGCTACACATAACATGCACTTCCCCAAAGTTGGAGTATGGCTGCCTAATGGCGGGGATAAAAACGGTCTACACACGCAATGTCAGAACTTCAACTCGATGAAGTGGACACTCAAAGAAAGAAGAAGCTAGACTATGCTGTTAGTGTCTGATACAAGGATTGATGCCGACTCAGCTGATTCCAGATCTGACCACAGAAATCTGATTTTGTGAAAATTTTACTATACAGTACAGCCATAACAGTATTTGAAACTGATTAGTATGAATACACTTCAGTGCCGCTATGATTTCATGCTAGTGATTTTAATGTAGAGAATGAGAACTGGGTGTAGAGATAAAGGGAAAAGGAGGGAGTTATATTTGGGAAATGGAGACAAAGATAATGGGAAATGGGGGGCAGAGGTAATGGGAACTGGAGATAGAGATATTAGAACTGGGGGGTAGAATAATGGGAAGTAGAGGTACAGATTATGGGGAAATGGAGGTAGAGAAAGGGACTGGGGGATAGAGATAATGGAACCAGACGAGAGATCATGGAAACTGAAGATAGATATAAGTGGTAGAGATAATGGTAACTGATGCCCGAGATAATAGGAAGTGGTGAAGAGATGAGAGGAACTGGTGGTAGAGAGAAATTTGACCCGGAGGTAAAGGTATTCATAGTTCTAAAAGGTAACATAATGGGAACTGGCAGTTAGAGATAATGAGACCTGTGGTAAAGATAATGGGAACTGGAGATTGAGATGTCTGAAACCCGAGGTATAGACATAATGGGGGAAATGGTGTTAGAATAATGAGAACTGTGGTAAAGATAATGGGAACTGGAGATAGAGATGTCTGAAAGCGTAGACACAATGGGAACTGGCAGTAGAGATAATGAGAACTGTGGTAAAGATAATGGAACTGGAGATTGAGATGTCTGAAAGCAGAGGTATGTAATGGGAACAGGCTGTAGAGATAATGAGACCTGTGGTAAAGATAATGGGAACTGGAGATTGAGATGTCTGAAAGCAGAGGTAGATGTAAGGGGAACTGCGGCAGAGATTAAAGGGAATGTGGTAAAGATCATGGGAACTGGGTAAAGAAAAAGGGAACTGGAGATTGAGATGTCTGAACCAGAGGTAGATGGTTATTGGGAAACAGTAATGTCCGCTTTTTTTCCCTTACGCCAAGGGTTCTTTCAGTCTTCTATGCGGTTAAGAAACCCATGTGCTTGTGACATTTTATGAAGCAAAATAAAAAGTTAATTATTTAAAAACATGGCAGGAATTGAGGCGAAGAAGTTTATGATGTTTTTGATCGTGGAGACGACATGAGTGATTCCCCTTGGAGCGGCATCGCTTCGGGGCTCTCATTGCATGATGAATTAGCAGAAATCGGGAGTACATTACAACAAGTCGGTATAATTAACAGAAGTAAGGCCGATCATTATCCCAAAGTTTAGGCCAAGAACCCTCCCGAATTTATAGACCCAAATTTGATTTGAAGTAAAAGATGACCATTTGTTTGTGAGGAGCGACCAAGGACAACTTGTTCAGTTACAACAAAAAAAGGCCCCATCAAAGTTTTTAGCCGTGGGTTCAATTAGAAATGGGTCAGTGTGAAAGATCAAAATCGCCTTGGCCTTGTTAGGCCAAAATTAAGGGGCGGAGGCATTTGCAAAACTTCAAAAACCACACTGAAAGAACCCCCGACAGAAAACCCAAATGCAAAACATGGAACTTAAAAAATTTTAAATCAATCAGCAGGTGAATTAATAAATGAAATAGAAGCAGAATCCAGTTTTTTCAGAAGAAACAGCGTTAAAGATTTATACACGACTCGCCGCTACCCTTGCGAGAAATAGAGGCCTTGATCATGCTTTAAGAACCATCAGAGGCGAATTAACAAACAATTTAGCAAAACTAGGTGAACTAGATGGGCATATAAAAAGAGAAAAAAGAAAAACTCGTTGAGGCTGAACGACCGCATCGTAGGGCCTGATATTAAAGAAAGAATAACCCAAAGACTAAAAAGATCTTGAACAAGAGAGATCAGCAAGACTAGAAGTGCAAAATACTAACCGAGACCAATTACGAACTCAAGTGAATAGAAAAAGAGAAACTATCCGAAAAAATTTTATATGAAACACAACGCTAGCAGAACGAATCGAACACTGTTTAGAGAGCAAGGAGGTCACATTAGTAAACGTTATAACAGCCTTAGGAATTTGCAATAAGTACACTGGTGTTTGGGTATTACAGGGGCGGTGGTCAAAGTCAGTGCCCCCGCCCCATCGCCTCCACCTGATAAATTCATGGGTAAAAAACAGCTTGATCATTTTTGCGAATTTATTAAAAAAATTGTGGTAAAGCCGTGAAAAGCTTTACCGGAATATTGGGGAAGTATTGTCAGCTGGCTTTTGTCTACTGCAAGCAAAGTAGTTGGCTTTATGGCGAGCACTTATGGACATTAGTTCTCGTAATAGTTGGGGTTACTATTTAGTTTAAATAAAGACCAAGTAATCCTATGCCAGTTAATCCCAAAAACAAGCGCTGTCTTTTCATATTCATGGTCATCGCGAACAGAGTCCGCGAGCTTTGCTGAGTCTTCAATGGCTTTGGGGGTTTGGTCTTCGGGAAATTGATGGGCTTATTTTTGGGCGTTCTTTTATTGTTTGTAATATTACTGGCTCAGAATTTATGTCGGTTTTTCCCAACCTTCTGTTCATTGCCTGCTATAAGAATTTCATTATTATAGTTTATTATTGTACCTATCTGGAGTCTGAGGTAGAAGGCAGCATGTATAAACCCAGTGCCAACGCCAATGTCTACTTTCGATTCTTTGCGTATTGTAAAACATGTTGGTACCTTTGAATACTTGATTGAGGTATAATCAAACTGTAGATTAATGACGTCCTCTTCATTTGGATAAGTATTGTTTTTGTGCTCACGCAGTAGAAAGATCAGTTAGCTCGATCTTTTGCCTGTGCTTGCGAAACCTAGCAAACACCAAAGGTAAGTACGAATAGAGTCGTTTATTCGTTCTATTCCCGCTCTAGTTAGGGCCCTTCCTTAGAAGTGTCTAAGATAAATGTTGTCCTCATGCTGTGTTATGCTCTTGGCTCTATGGACCAGGGCTGAACAATTTTGAAAGGAAGGTTTTCAAGACATATTTATACTATCTGTGTGTGCCCGAAAATAAGGGGTGCCTAGACCATGATCAAGATCAACTTTGTCTTAAAGTCTGTCTTGCTGTTAATTTGAATTCGTTTACAGATCCTTTCAAAAGCCTTCATGTCTATTCTGTTGCTGAATGGATTAAACGATTGTCTTTCGGTATTGTCGTTGAGTTCAGTCAAAAATACGTCTGAAGGTGTATAAAATGAAAATCTGATACATGACCTCACCAAGGTTCAGGCAGGAAGAGTAAATGATTAGCATACGAACTCACACCAGTTGATGCACAAAGACACAGCAATGTTAAACTGGTTACTGATAAATACTGCAACGGAATGATAAACCACGTTTCTGGTTGTGCTCGTTTTTCAATAGGGGGGTTAAGATAGCTCTTCAATGGAGTACTCACCTTTTTATGAAAAGAGGGCAGTCTGTGTCACAGCAATGTCATGAGTTATCAGTTGCTCTATTTTTAGGATTTGTAGTGCGGCCCCACAGAATATTTTGCATCAGTATATTGAAAGCACTATTTTAATTTTGTTTTAAATAATGTTTGTAACAATATCAAACTCAAGGACCGTCCTTCTTTTTAGGATACTGCTATTGATAACAATTGCGAAAAACAGAACGGTCGCGCTCCATGAAAATAGTCTACAAAGTCGTATGGTTTAAATAAGTGAATCCGGAAGAATTAATAAGTTTCAAAAATTTGATACTGCCGGAACATAGTTAGCCAGTTAACAAATAGCTGATGCGTTAGTACGGGTTTTGTCATAAAAGAAGCAATGAGTAACGTCGAACATTACTCTCAAACTTAACAATGCGATCTAAAAACAATGTTAAAATTCAAGCCTGAAGAAGAAGTAGGTTTACTATTTTGTAAAGAACTAGCTAAATGTTAGGCTTTAAGCTAACATTATAGATTTAGAGTTACACCAACCCAAACTTATTATGCAGTGGGAAAGTCCGCTCGGATCTTGCAATACAGTCATTACTCTATGTTCATTTGATGAGCTGAGCACTGATGAAAAACTTATTGCGGAGGCCCTCAACTGTATTTAGAGCTCTTCCGTCAGGGAAAGCTGCATATTGCGATTATGAAATTATACATTCCCTAATTTACAGTTTTTAAAAGATTAGTTGGTGGGTGGGTCGGATCATTTATCTAAAAATCAAAGACAAAGCGGGGAAAGGTTGTGAAATGTGATAACCTGCACCTGTTTTGGAAATAAAATAATAACTTTTCTAAAAATAATGTCGCGGGGGCCAGAAGAATCAGTAGGTTACAATTAGCGGCCTGTTTGAGGTGTATAACTTTAGAATTAAAAGACCTTTTTGGCACGGAATCATACACGTTGCGGATTTGAACAGATACGGTGATGATAGGGACGCTTTGTATGGTTTTGAGATACACTAAAGGGGGGGTGGGGGGGGGGAGGGTGATTATAAAACGCAAAGAGGTTGGCGACAGCAAAAAAAGTTTCCTAAACTAGAACCGCTTTCCACCCCCGCCCTCCCCCCCCGCGCAATCTAGAGCAAATAAATGTTGGCAGTCGGAATATAAAATAGTTCGAATACCTGACCTTCAAATGGCTTAAGAACCATAATTTAGAATGAGGACATAAAATTTGAATTGCATAGCCCATTTACTATATTTTAAGCCGTCAAAAAAGTTTCAGAAAAAGATTCAACTCTGGCCCTTTACTTGTAAGTCTATGCCGGACGACAATAGTCGGAAAGAAATTGAAAGAACCGCCGTTTTGGGAAAAAGCAGTACATCCTCTCACAGAAAAAAACAGTTGTAAAAAAAGCTTATACAATATTACAGTTCTTTCCAAGCAGCAAATTAGGAGACACGTTCACAATGATATTTGAAATTTTGTCTTTAAGATGTGGAGGAGGGATGGGGTGTGTGGGCGTTAGTGGATGACTTTATAGTAAAAGGATTTAATATTAGTGGCAAAACTTAGACGTTTGTAAAGTTCTAAGTTACCAGCGTCGTTCTTCACATATGGCGAGGATATTAAGATCATAACACAAGCAACAAAATCAAATGTTGACTTAATAGAAACAATCTTACAGAACTAAATTGGATTTAATTTACCACATTTAGGCCTCATAGGGTTTTATTATACTGAACAAGTTTGAGGAGAGTATGATAAAAATAATAACTGGATTTGATTAAATTCTGTTATAAACTATGGAGCAGTTAAACTTTATGACAAAAACACTCATTGTTCATTATTTGTGGACAGACTGGTTGTGGAAAAACAATATTTATCCCTCAACCTGTTACAAACAGTTTATCGTTATAATTTAAATCATATTGTGATATTCTGTCCAACACTTAAATGAGTAAACAAAGATCTCATGATAGAAGGTTTTTATGGGCAGTGATAACCTATTTTTAGTTGATCCCAGCAATAACTGAGTGAATTGTCTCGAACGCTTTTTTTATATTGTTTGAGGGCACGCAGACGCTATTATTATAGATGACTGTTCAGCAGAAAAAGGACATAGTTAAAAAAGAGAAACATCTTTGTCAAAACTGGCTTTCAGTGGAAGACATGCTGGAATAAGTGGTGTGGTTTTATGTCAAAAATATAATCAGTTTTAAAAGCCTTTAGAGAGCAGTTAAAAGACTGTAGTTTTATTTCACATGAAAGACAGAGATGCATTTGATGAATGTTTGCGTGAAATGATGTACTTGAAAATGACCAGGAAACACCAGGAATTAAACAAAAACTAAATCTGAAAAGTTTAGTAAATTAGTAATTGAAAAAACGGATAACCCTACACAGTATGTTTGTTTGTTGATAATCGTTATTTTTGGTTATGAAGTCTTACTTGTCAGAATCAGGAAATCCTTTTTTCTGGGGCCACTTTCGCCCGAACTGGTTGATGGGCGAAAGTGGCCCAGAATGAAGTTTCCTGTTCTCTTGCCGTATCAACCTCCAGTGCTGTCCCTGTTCACTTCTGCAGAAAAGACTTTGGATTTCCCTCCTCCACCCTCCTTCCCACCCCCTTGCGACAGTTGTAGTGTGGAATGTTGCTCCAAGAGGAGGCAGTATCTACACCCTCTCTAGAGTCTTTCCAATTTTCAAATATAAAAACTTCTGCCTCCCCTCCCGCCCCCCCCCCCCCCCCCCCCCCCTCCCCACCCTCCTCTCTCGATATTGTTTTCCTTAGGCGCTTTGTGGGCCCAGACATGATCGAGACTGAAGGCCATATCCGCTGCAGAGGCACTTTCTTTGTTTCTCAGTGGGTTCTGTTTCTGTTTTTGTTCCCCGTTTTATTTTATTTTTGTCTCCTTTTTGGCCCCTTCTTGCTTGAAATAATCATTCGACATGCCGAAGCGGTTCAACTGGAGGAAGAAGAAGAAAGAGGAGGAGGAGGAGGAGAACAGGAGGAAGAAGTTTAAGAAGAACAAGTGGAACACGAACAAGAAGAGAGAGAGAGAGAGCGAGAGAGGGGGGGGGGGGGGATTGTTTTGTTAGATTGGGTTAAAAAGACGGAAAGACAACGCAAGTTACATAACTCTGCCAATCATTTCCGGAACACAACCCACGTTGAGATTTTGTGTTTGTAAGTGCTTTTAGGAAATTGTTTCTTTTTGTGCAGGCCGGTGAGTTCTTTAACGAACAAATTGAACAAGTATATCAGCCATTACAGAAGGTAGGGGCATTTCATTCAAAAGCCTTCTAGATAACTGTCCCTTTTGTAATTCTTCTTCTCCTTTCTTTGACTGTCCACCTTCATCGAGTTGAAGATTCTGACACTTTTGCCGTTTTGGGCACGTATGACCGTTTTTTTTTTTTATCCCGCCATTAAGGCAGCCATACTCCAACTTCGGGGAAGGTGCATGCTATGTGTAACGTGTCATCCATACCAACGGCGAAACACATCTTGCACACACGTAAAAACCCCATCACCAACTTTCCGAAGAGAAGGCCAGTTTGGCCGTTGGTATGGATGACACGTTACACATAGCATGCACCTTCCCCGAAGTTGGAGTATGGCTGCCTTAATGGCGGGATGAAAACGGTCATACACACAAAAAGTGTCAGAATCTTCAACTCGATGAAGGTGGACACTCAAAGAAAGAAGAACTTCGGTGATTTTAAACATGTCAATGTACACGATCCTTTCGTCTTAGTTAGTTCATTTATCCATCCAGCTTTAAATCCTACGGACTTGGTCTACTATATTAGCGGGTATGCATGTGTCCGGTGCTGTGACACTGATCAGTGTATTACACTGAAACTGAAACTCGAGTTGAAATCCTGTGCCTACTTTCGTTACTCTGAGTAGATTTGTCAGGAAAAAACAACATTGAAATGAATGCAGTTTACACCTTTGGAAAGAAAACAAAAAGGGCAGATCCTTTCCATTGTTATCAAGACTGTTCAGTTACAATTTTTTTTTAAGAAAAGGGGGGAAAATTGTTCAATAACTATATTTTTAGAGAAAAAAAAGGGGGGGGGGGGGGGGTGACCTACTCTTTTTCGAGTGAACCAGTATTTTAGGAAGAAGAAGAAGAAAACAAGAAAACAAAAAATAAACAAACAAACAAGCAACAACAACAAACCAGTAGCAGCATATTCTGGGGTATACCCTCATGACAGGTAAGAGAAGATAATCTTGATGGAAAAACTTCATTAAGCATGATATATGGAAAAAGAAAAAGGTAATGATTCTCCTTTCATAATGAACATTTAGAGAGAAAAAAATGCTGATAAAAAGATTTCAGTCAACTATGGTTTTAGTTGTGATTTTTATATAGAATAATTTTTTTTCTACGCAATTCTTGTCCTATTCCTACTACTTCCTGTTGATTTTCTTAGAGCTGTCGTAAACTTTAGAATTTTCAGACAAAACTCAGCCCATCTGACATCCATGCTTTGAGGTTGTTCAAACTAAATGTTTAAATTAAAAAATTATTTGATTAGTAGCTTGTAGGTAGGTGATTGGGAAGGTAACATTATCCTTGTTTTATTTATAAGATGTTTTGCACTGGCGTGGAAGAAAAATCGGTCAGTCATGCTGTAAGATCTGCCATGGAATTTAAAACCTTGATGAAACCCTGTCAAGTGTATTTGTTTTGATTTGATTCAGTTTTCATGTGCAGACAGCTGAAGAGAATAAGACATGATAAGATTACGAAGCCGTGAAATGTGATGTTAGTTGCAGATCTGTTGTTCACCAGTCCAGCCTAGTGTATGTCTGCTGATGCTGATAATTATGTACTTTAAGAAGCTTTTGATGAAAAATGATTTTGGTTGCAGATTGTTATCAGTCCAACCTACATGGTTGGTGATGCTGATATTAGTGATGACATGCACTTCAACTGTTCGAGAAGCTTTTGATGAAATGTGATGTTGGTTGCAGATTGTGTTTAGTCCAGCCACCATGGCGGGCGATGCTGACAATGTGTATTTCAAGAAGCTGTTGACAATGGTGCCTGCCCACTTTCATTTAAGTGGGAAGCAAGAAGACCAGCTCCAAAACCCGGTAACAACACAAAACCATAAAGTATATATTTTTTTTCACAATGAAGAACACTGTTCAAGTGTAAAGTGATCCAGTTACTTGTTTTCACTCTCAGTAATCCCAGAACAGAAACAATAATAAACGGTATAATATACTGTTGTGTATTCATACACCATTCTTTTCCAGGTAAAGAATTGTATGGTTTAACATGTTCTTGGTACATACAAGGAAAATGTTAAGGCTGAAGTTGTCAGTTGGAACTGTTTAGTCTTGAGTTTTGCCTTGAACAAAGGTAACAGACAGATTTTGCATACTGGGAGACTTTACTTTCAAATGGTTGGAGTAGCAAAGGCGAAAGAATCGCCCAGGAAACTGATAGGGTTTTTAATTTTGGCTGTCTTCAGATGTTTTAGATTGCATGACCCTACAGTGACTGATGGGCAGAAAGTACACTGGAAAAATATCATGGAAGAAAATCATTAAAGAAACAGAACTTTGAGCAAGATGTACCAGCTCATAATGGGAGTAAAATTTTTGCAGGCAGCCACCAAAGTTCCCTTTATAGTGATGCACTATAATGATAACCACAGTCTTGTTTTTATCTATTTAGAACAAACCACACTGCGCACATTGTTTTTAACTCTTACAGTCTTAACCAATTAGGGAAGATTGATTGGTGATTTGAAAAGTCCTGACGAAAATTGCAGTCCAAGATTCCATGTGTGGCATGCATTTTGCGCATGTGAAATAGCCCACAGCAACTAGAGAGTTGACCCTGGTCGATGCTGCCCCTTCCCCCACCTCCCCACCCCCACCCCCTTCCACCAGTTGTCTTCACGGAGAATAAAAAAATCGGACTGAAGTGGGACTGTTGTGATGCTGTCCACAGATGCTGAACTATAATGATGTAGTGTTCACAGAAGCTGTAGAGATAATGAGACCAGGGGCCGGAATAGCTCAGTTGGTAGAGCGCCCGACTCGTGATCCTGGGGTTACGGGTTCGAATTTCGGTACAGGGGATTTTTCCCTTGGAGTTAACATTGGTTCTGACTCCATTCCCCATACAGTCCTTCGAATGAGACTATAAACCGAGGTTCCGTGTGTGAACGCATGCACAACATCTTGCACACATGTAAAATCCCATCACCAACTTTCGGAAGAGAAGGCCCGTTTGGCCGTTGGTATGGATGACACGCTACACATAACATGCACCTTCCCCAAAGTTGGAGTATGGCTGCCTTAATGGCGGGATAAAAAACGGTCATACACACGCAAGTGTCAGAATCTTCAACTCGATGAAGGTGGACACTCAAAGAAAGAAGAAGCTAGACTATGCTGTTAGTGTCTGCATACTAAGGATTGATGCCAGACTCAGCTGATTCCAGATCTGACACACAGAAATCTGATGTTTTGTGAAAATTTTACTATACAGTACAGCCATAACAGTATTTGAAACTGATTAGTATGAATACACTTCAGTGCCGCTATGATTTCATGCTAGTGATTGAATGTAGAGAATGAGAACTGGGTGAGAGATAATGGGAAAAGGAGGCAGTTATATTGGAAATGGAGACAAAGATAATGGGAATGGGAGGCAGAGGTAATGGGAACTGGAGATAGAGATATTAGAACTGGGGGTAGAGATAATGGGAAGTAGAGGTACAGATTATGGGAACTGGAGGTAGAGAAAGGGAACTGGGGGATAGAGATAATGGAAAACCAGACGAGAGATCATGGAAACTGAAGATAGATATAAGTGGTAGAGATAATGGTAACTGATGCCAGAGATAATAGGAAGTGGTGAAGAGATGAGAGGAACTGGTGGTAGAGAGAATTAGACCTGGAGGTAAAGGTATTCATAGTTCTAGAGGTAGACATAATGGGAACTGGCAGTAGAGATAATGAGACCTGTGGTAAAGATAATGGGAACTGGAGATTGAGATGTCTGAAACCAGAGGTAGACATAATGGGAACTGGCTGTAGAGATAATGAGAACTGTGGTAAAGATAATGGGAACTGGAGATAGAGATGTCTGAAAGCAGGTAGACACAATGGGAACTGGCAGTAGAGATAATGAGAACTGTGGTAAAGATAATGGGAACTGGAGATTGAGATGTCTGAAAGCAGAGGTAGATGTAATGGGAACTGGCTGTAGAGATAATGAGACCTGTGGTAAAGATAATGGGAACTGGAGATTGAGATGTCTGAAAGCAGAGGTAGATGTAATGGGAACTGGCGGCAGAGATAATGGGAACTGTGGTAAAGATCATGGGAACTGTGGTAAAGATAATGGGAACTGGAGATTGAGATGTCTGAAACCAGAGGTAGATGTAATGGGAACTGGCAGTGGTAGAAGTAATGAGAACTGTGGTAAATAGGAACTGGAGGTTTAGATATTCGAAACCAGAGGTAGACATAATGGGAAGATAGAGATAATGTGAACTTCTACTAGTAGAGAAACGGGAACTGGAGCAATGGGAACCAGTGATAGATAACAGGAACTGGAGGTAGAGACAGAGCTGCCTAGGCCTCAAGAAGTGCAAAGTATAGCATTTCAACATTTCAAGTGTAAGCATTCCAGATTTAAGCGCAGCAGGTGTGTGCTGTGGCGATGATATTGTTCTGCTTGTTTCATTTTTGAAACTGTCTCTGTGGTGTCCTCGATATATACAGACAAGACGCTAGCACTTTCAGTCATGCTTCACATAACATACAAAATGATGGTGGATGAAGAAGATGGTAATTTCGCTAATAAGACTTATCGCATGATCATTGAGATGGATTTCAAACCAGTATATCTTGGGTTACATGACTTGTGTGTCTTTATTTGGTCATCATCCTAAACATTGTTTATCAAAATTGTCGTCAACTCATTATTGCTATTTTTCAGCCACAGACCAGCAGATGGTGACAGGAGGAGATAAGCCAGGCAAGAAAAGAAAAAAGGGACAGAACCCCGTCAATTCTGACGCTGGCAGCCCCCAGGAGGAAGTCAGTGCCAGGGGTGAGGCCACCACTGTTGGACTTTCTTGTCTGAAGAGTCTGTTTCTTCTTAAACACTGCGACTGTACTGGGAACAAGATTAATACTAAAATAGCTTGCTGTTTTATCTAATTCAGATTTCTTTTTGTAACATGTTATCCTTTTTTTCTTGCATGCTCCAGTCTCGAAAAGGGGGCACGAAAAGATGACAAGTCATTGGTCTGATTACAAAGTGGATTGATACATAGCAAAAAAAACAAAAAACGTTTGATTTGTCAAGGGAGAAAAATCAATGATGCTTTTGGTGCTGCATACAAACCTGCAGCTTTGCTCTGTTGTATTTCAACATGCAGCTTTGGAGCACACAGAGCTGACATATGCTACAGTATGTAAGCAGGAGTGATTAGCGCTTTGAGCTGTACAGACATGGACGCTGACCATGGTTGTAGGTCAGCTGTACAAGGCTCATGCAGTCTTTGTACAGTTGGGAGAGTTTTGGGACAACTCGGCTGGCATTTTCTAGGGGGCTTTTTGAGTTTTGGAAACGTGGGAAATGCCTCTGATGTTGGGAAACCAGACAGACTGCTCAGCATAGGTATGCAGCTCATGATCAGGAACTCCCTGCAGTTCTTTCCCTTGATTTGTGATCATGGGTGATCAAAGGGTATGTTGTGGAAATTGTCATATCTAAAAACTTTTTGTTGTCGTTGGTTATTGACGGAATAGTTTAGTGAAACAAACGTAAGCAAACACATTTACCAAGAAGAAAATATTGTTTGAAAATTGTTAATATTTTTGCAGAGTAGGTTTGAATGTTTGGGAAAATGTCAGCGAATTAGGAAATTATTTTGGGATGGGAAACTTGTTATAGGTGCTTCCAAATATAGGAGAGATTAGTCAGACTTTGATTTTAAAAAGGAAAAAAAAAAGATTAAGTCATTATGTATCAGTCTGGAATTTGGGGTAAACACGTTGATTGCCTGACCATGTGATTTTCAGAGGAGAAGATCAAGGGGAAGAAAGAGAGCAAGCAGAAGAAGAAGAAGAAGCAGAAAGAGAAGACAAGAGCCACAATCAACGTTCAGGAGGCCCAGGAAAAATTAAGAGCCAGGATCGCTGAACTTCAGGGTAGGTCTCTGGCAATCAGTGTTGTTGGACGGAAATGTCGGATCAGTTTTATTTCGTTCATGTGGACCTCATCTTCTTGGAGGTTTTCCTCATCCTTTCCAGTTTGGGGACAGGCCAAGACAGTACATAAAGCCTTGTAGATCCTTGGATGGGACAGGACAGTGCATAAAGCCTTGTAGATCCTGTGATGGGACAGGACAGTGCATAAAGCCTGGTAGATCCTGTGATGGGACAGGACAGTGCATAAAGCCTTGTAGATCCTGTGATGGGACAGGACAGTGCATAAAGCCTGGTAGATCCTGTGATGGGACAGGACAGTGCATAAAGCCTGGTAGATCCTGTGATGGGACAGGACAGTGCATAAAGCCTGGTAGATCCTGTGATGGGACAGGACAGTGCATAAAGCCTGGTAGATCCTGTGATGGGACAGGACAGTGCATAAAGCCTGGTAGATCCTGTGATGGGACAGGACAGTGCAAAAAGCCTGGTAGATCCTGTGATGGGACAGGACAGTGCATAAAGCCTGGTAGATCCTGTGATGGGACAGGACAGTGCATAAAGCCTGGTAGATCCTGTGATGGGACAGGACAGTGCATAAAGCCTGGTAGATCCTTGGATGGGACAGGGCATAAAGCCTGGTAGATCCTGTGATGGGACAGGACAGTGCATAAAGCCTGGTAGATCCTTGGATGGGACAGGACAGTGCATAAAGCCTGGTAGATCCTTGGATGGGACAGGACAGTGCATAAAGCCTGGTGGATCCTTGGATGGGACAGGACAGTGCATAAAGCCTGGTAGATCCAGGGATTGGATAGTGCGGTGGTCAAGGCAAGAGCTGGGCTAGAGGAAGCTCTTTTGATGCCTGTACTGTGTACATCTTTAACATTTTCAAATTGAATCTGAGACTTTAATTTATAAAAAAAAAGAAAATGAATAGCCACATTCTTATCAGCGTTAATCCCCAAATGAAGAACAAATTGTATTTTTACATGCAGAGATGCTATTGATTGCAGGACCAAAAAGGTAGAAATGCAATCTGAAATGAGTCCAACCTGAAATATGATCCACGTTTTTCACAAAAAATGGTGGACACGTTGATTAAGGATGGGTTGCATGTTGTCATTATGAACCCTTTAAGTGCTGTGTGTGTGTGTGTGTGTGTGTGTGTGTGTGTGTGTAAGTGTGTTTCACATTCTTGTGATTACCAAGTTAGTTTTTAATGCTTGAAACAAAGTTATACTGAATTTTTGAAACTCAGGTACTTGAAAAAAAATCTTGAAATTGTTTTTTTTTCAAATTTTGTACAGAAGCTTAACGGTGGAAGCAGTTGGCTATGTATGTGACTGTATCTGTGGTGTTGATGCTTGCACCTGGTCATTGTGAGAATTATTTCCGATAATCTGAAATCGATCTGTAGTGTCACTCATCTGTGTGAGTTGTGGTTATTGATTGGGCAGCTCTTGGGCAGCTTTACTGACCACAATCACACATAGTGGACAGTCACCTATCGTTGTCACTCATGGCGCATCTTATCACTAGAAACTTCCCAACCATTCTGCATTGGAACAAAATGTAAAGTGGCCCTTTAGGGATGGGGTTGGGTGTGAGGAATAATTGTATAGTTGTATGATGGTGCTATACGGTGGAATAGTAGACATAAGGTTCTATATGTTTCACACCAGATGCTGTTATAGAATATTTTCACTTCGTTTTTCTCCAAATAATTGAAATCAAACAACTGCTGTTTATTGTTTTAAACCATTCAGTTAATCCGTGATCTGTTCGTTCACAATTTAGCACATCCGTGATCTGTTCATTCCAAATTTAGCACATTTTGTTTTGAAATTGGATGAAATCAACTCGACATTGTATGTGTGGCAGCAAAGAGATCGCAGAATCTCACCAGCGCCGAAACACAGGAACGCAAACGCCTGGAACGCAAACAGCGGAGACTGAACACGAAGGGGAAGCACAAAAACAAGAAGAAAGCAGACGCCAGTGGTGGGAGAATGGCGTGCTGGTGGCTGAACCTGTGCCAGTGACAAAAGCTGCAAAACCTGTGGTAACAAAGGAAGGGAAACTAGTCTTCAGCAAGTTTGACTTCACAAAATCAGGCAAGTGCCAGAGCTGTGTACTGTTTTTGTGCCATGGTGGTACGATGTACCACATTTGTTTACTGTTACGTTACACTGTGGTGTGGGATATGCGTGTGTCAACCATGTTATTAATCATGTGTGACGGGAAAAATTTGAGCTTAACTCTTTCATTCCTACTTTTCTATGAACCATTACTTCCTCTTGTTCCTAGATTCTTATAATATGAGTATTCACTTCATTCCTGGGTTTAGAGAAAAAAAAAAAAGAAGTGTAAAGTGAGAACTGCTATGTATGCAGTAGCAAACCAGCCAGAATAGAGCAGCGACCATGTTCCCACACTGCAGGGCCGTCTGGCATCCATTCCATTCATAAACACTGCTGTGCGAGCGACCCGGTCATGACGCGACTCCGCGTATAGTACAAAGCGCTTAATGCGAGAACTGATTTTCCAGGCTGCAGGAAGGAAAGGAGGGATTTTGTGCTGCCCGGTTTTCTGGGCTGCAGGAAGGAAAGGAGGGATTTTGTGCTGCCCAGTTTTCTGGGCTGCAGGAAGGAAAGGAGGGATTTTGTGCTGCCCGGTTTTCTGGGCTGCAGGAAGGAAAGGAGGGATTTTGTGCTGCCCGGTTTTCTGGGCTGCAGGAAGGAAAGGAGGGATTTTGTGCTGCCCGGTTTTCTGGGCTGCAGGAAGGAAGGGTACGATTTCTGCAAAGCGGAAAAACTGGGTTGTATGGATGAAAGAGTTAAGAATCTTGAGTGGGTCGGTGTGTGCGCGTGTGAATTGGGGGAGGGTGGGGATTGTGGAGGGGTGGGGAAGAGGAAGAAAGGGGTGAGAGGCTTCTGCTGATTAAGGCACATATGTTAAGTTGTAGAGTAAATCTTGTTGGTAAACTTAGTCTATCATGGGAGGAGAGAAGGCAGATCTGTGCCCCCCTAGTTATTTAGTTGGGTACTCTTATGGTGGTATCAGACCTGCCTACCCTTCCGTAATCGTCCGTAATTTTACGGAAATTAACCCCCCATTACGGAGGTACGATTTTCCGTGCGAAATTACGGAAAAGAAAATTGAAAAACTACGCAAATTTCAGACTCGAAAAATTGTCGACTGCTAGACCTTTCCGAGACCGCAGAGTAACTTCCCTTGACTCAAGCCGAAACCACAGATGGTTCGGAACTTGCGATTGGTCAGTGTGGTGCTGTGGGCCAACACGACACGCCATCACATCTGTGCGCGCCATTCGAAGCTTTTGTTCAGCCATTGTAAGACAAAGTTTCAACCGATTTTTTGCCGGCGATTGTGAAAATGGCGGAGAAATCGTCTAAACGTTTGCATGAAACCGATGACGAGGGTTCGAAAACCACTGTGCCACAACGGAAGAAGGCGAAGAAGCAAGTGTTCCGAAGTAAATACACGCGGACTTGGCCTTGTCATGGACCTGGATTTGTATACTCATTTCTGCTCGGTGTGCAATTCAGACTTCTCCATCGGACATGGGGGAGCAAATGACTGCAAGCGCCATATCTCGGGAAAATGCACAAAGAGACAGCTGCGAGTGCCTCCAGTCAGAAGATCACATCGTTGTTTACGAAATCCAGCGAGAGCAGCCGTCAGACCCACACACGGAAGATCACCAACGCAGAAAGACTGTTGTGTGAGCTGATCTGCGAAAACAACTTGTCCCTGAGCTGTGCTGACAAGATAGTGGCGAAAATGAAAAGGTCCTTTTCATTTTCGCCACTATCTTGTCAGCACAGCTCAGGGACACACACACACACACATTTTTTTTTTTTTTTTTTTTTTTTTTTTTAGGGGGGGGGGGGGGGGGGGGGGGGTGTACATTAGGTTCTTCATCAGTGGTGTCATCTGTGGTGACTGCTGTGTAAGTTACAAACTGTCAAGTATATCACCTTTGAATTGACCTGAAACTCCTGTCCTGAGTCCGTCATCTGCCATCATCCCAAGTTATTTAATTCTGCTTTGTTGTTTTTGTTCCTTTTTTACTGTTTATATTTTTTGTTAAAATGTTAAAAATGTAGTTGGAGTTTTGTACACATTATTTGTTCAATGTTAAAAATGTAGTTGGAGTTTTGTACACATTATTTGTTCAAAAACGCCGTGTATTACGCGTCCGTGGAATTACTGAAGAAATGCAAAATTACTGAAAATCTCTGTGGTTTATTACTGATGAGCACAACATGAGGTAGGCAGTCTGTGGTATGGCAGAAAGGGTTAACCATCTCAGAAGAGTGAGGGAAGGGGCCTGTCCTGCACCAATGATCATATCAATTGGTAATTGTCAATAACACACTGTTTGCGAAAGCAGAATCACTGAATTTTTTTCAAGCTACCAGTCCCAAGGACCAGTTTTGAATTTCTGGGCTAAACTGGTGCAGTGGTTGCATCCAAACAAACAAACGAAAAAGAAGCCATGCATTGATTTTTTAAGTAGTGCGTGCATTATAATTGAGTCATATTCTAAATCCATCGCGTTGTGTGTAGTGACAGTTTTGAATCAGTAGGCCTACTGTATGTCACATTCAGCCTACACCATACACTGGGTCAAAGGACATAGGTACAACGCTCTTCATTCTCAAACAGATGACAGAACTGGGCAAACAGTCATTAGTAAATCACTCATGGTTGCAGACCTGAGCTTGCCGCCATGGAGAAAAAAAGTAATATTTTTTCGAAATTTACTTCTTTATTAACAAACGAGCAAAAGCAGATTCTGATAGTTGTAAAATGTTCCAGGTTTGAGGCTCCCATCACTTTAATGAATCTAAATAGGCCTTTCCTCGGGTGCTGTTTCAGTCGCCTATCTGTTGTCACTGTTTCCATTTCCCTGGGACTGGCATTGCCACAGTTACTGAGAGACAGTGCAGGGCAGTACTAGTAGCACTGGACCGGTTCGCAAGTTTCCTTGCGCGATCACTGTTCCACTGCAAGGCACCACCAGAACAACATCACGTTAAGGAGGGTAGCAGAAACGGCCATGTTTATTTTGGGCGCCAGAGTGACTTGAACTGACAGCGCTGCGCTGGACTGGGAACAGAGCGCTCCAACCAGCGGAGGTGACACGGTCCCCCTGTGACCCCATGAACTTGCTGCGTATTGTGGTCTCCCTTTGACAAAGGCTTAATACACCATGCAACCCAAACAAACACCCAGTACAAATGTTGTCATATGCAATCACAGTTTATGGTGAGCTGGTGTTTTTTTTTTTTTTTTTCCATTTTATCATTCTGTTTTGATAAGTTTTCAAATGTGTCAGTTTCAAACTGTTGGGCTCCAGTGTTCTGATTTACATTGCTTTTTCATGAAAAGGTTTGGGTTGCAGTGACTAAACATTTTGGGGAAGAAACGGTGAGAATGCCAGTTTTCAGGAACGCACTATGAAGCCTCAACTTTCACTGCCATTTTGGACAATTAAGCAAGTTTTTTCCCCCACAAACTCTTATATTCTGACATCAGCTTAGCTAAAAACATCGAGCATTCACTGCACGCTCATAATCTAATATGCAAGCGCAACAAGTGTACAACGTAATGTAAGACTTGAATTGAGATGAAAACTAGTAAGCTGAACCGTTGCATGCACTTCAACTTTCTTGATGGCGGCAACAATCGCTTGCTCACTGTCATTTGCAGTGCCAAGTGTTTGTGCTGTACCTTTGACCTGGTTTCTAAACTGGGTGATTAAAACAGAAAGGAGCTGACAATCAAGAAGCTGAATTTGGTAAGGAAATACCTGAAATGACACTTTGGAAATGGAGGGATATAAAAACGACATAAGCCAGAAATGGCAGCTTCAGCTCAGCTAGAATCTGAAAGGAGAATTCATATTTACTTTTGCCAGTCAGCTGATCTACACACGGTTTGATTGGGCCTTTCTTTATTTCTTTTTCTAAATAACAAATAATGCATGAAGAGATGAAAAGCCTGCAGAGACTTGGTAAAGAGATGGAAAGATAAAAGGAGGTTAATGAGGAGATGGAAAGACTCAAGGAGGGCTGGTGAGGAGCTGGAAAGACTAAAGAGGGTTGGTGAGGAGGTAGAAAGACTAAAGAAGGTTGGTGAGGAGAAAGAAAGACTAAAGAGGGTTGGTGAGGAGGTAGAAAGACTAAAGAAGGTTGGTGAGGAGATAAAAAGACTAAAGAGGGTTGGTGAGGAGATAGAAAGACTAAAGAGGGTTGGTGAGGAGATGGAAAGACCAAAGAAGGTTGGTGAGGAGATAGATAAGATAAGATAATGTTGCTTATAGCCCAGCCGACCGCAAAGGGCTGGTGAGGAGATAGAAAGAGCAAAGAAGGTTGGTGAGGAGATAGAAAGACTGAAGAAGGTTGTTGAGGAGGTGGAAAAACTAAAGAGGGTAGGTGAGGGGATGGAAAGACTAAAGAGGGTTGGTGATCAGATGGAAAGACTAAAGAGGGTTGGTGAGGAGATGGAAAGACTAATGAGGGTTGGTGAGGGGATGGAAAGACTAAAGAGGGTTGGTGATCAGATGGAAAGACTAAAGAGGGTTCTAAGGTGATGGAAAGACTAAAGAGGGTTAATGAGGAGATGGAAAGACTAAAGAGGGTTGGTGAGGAGATGGAAAGACTAAAGAGGGTTGGTGAGGAGATGGAAAGACTAAAGAGGGTTGGTGTGGAGATGGAAAGACTAAAGAGGGTTGATGAGGAGGTAGACTAAAGAGGGTTAATGAGGAGGTAGAAAGACTAAAGAGGGTTGATGAGGAGGTAGAAAGACTAAAGAGGGTTGGTGAGGAGATGGAAAGACTAAAGAGGGTTGATGAGGAGGTAGAAAGACTAAAGAGGGTTGGTGAGGAGATGGAAAGACTAAAGAGGGTTGATGAGAGGTAGAAAGACTAAAGAGGGTTGATGAGGAGGTAGAAAGACTAAAGAGGGTTGGTGTGGAGATGGAAAGACAAAGAACATTGGTGAAGAGTTGGAAAGACTAAAAAGGGTTGGTGAGGAAGGGAAGGACTAAAGATGGTTGATGAGGAGATGGAAAAGGAAATCGTAAAAAAAGAAAAAGCATGTGAAGAGAATGACCAAACAGTTTTGGCAGAGAGGTGCGAAAATCTGGATTCCCTCTCATAAATTGTGTACACAGTAGCAAATAATTTGTATGCACATGTGCAAAACACGCACACGCACACGCACACACTCTCTCTCTCTCTCTCACACACACACACACACACACACACACGCACACACGTAGTGCACAATAATAATAGTCTGTGTGTCTGTCTGCACAGGAGAGAAGGACAAAAGGTCAGAGCTGGCAGGAAAGGATTACAAGAGAATCCTGGCTCGCCTAGAACACAGGGAGGCCAAGGTGGCTAAGCTCAAGGAGACAGACTCTGAAGCAGCCTCTAAACTGGAGCAGAAATATGTCTGGCAGGTTCGTATCTTTTACAGGCAGAATCAGAGCGAATGACAGAAAAGCGGAAATTTCTTCCTCCGAATTTCCAGAAGGCAAGGACATGATTTTTTTTTTTTTTACTTAAAGAGCCCTGGGGGCCCTCCAAGGGGGCAAGAGCTGCTTGAATCCTCAATGAATCATGCTTTTCATTTACCCGAATGTTCCAATGACGCTAAGTTACATACTCCCTCTTGTTGACAGATTGAAACAAACCTGTGGTCTTGCCGAAGAAACCGCTGTACGCTTCTGTGTGTGTGTGTGTTACAGGACGTCATGTTGAAAGCCAAAGGGGAGAAAATCAAGGACGACGCGACAAAGCTGAAAAAGGCCATCAAAAGGAAAGACAAACTGAAGGAGACCAGGAAGAAGAAGTGGGATCAGCGCAAGGCGGTGGAGGAGAAGGGGCAGAAAGAGAGGCAGCAGAAACGACAAGACAACATTCAGAAGCGGAAAGACGAGAAGAAAGCCAAACACAGGAAGAAACTGATTAAGAAAGGTCGAATCCTGCCAGGGTTTTAAACGGAGAGGGATGAAAGGAACAGTAAGTATGCTGGGAGGAGAGGGAGAGAGAGAGAGAGCGTGAGTGAGCGAGTGTACATGCATTTATAAATGTGTATGTTTCAGCGAAGCAGGGGGTCCTTTGCCTCTGGTAAACTTAAAGGCATTACATTTTTCGATTGTTTATTGGTTTTCAGTGATTACACAGCCACGCATCCATCCACCTTGTTCTGGTTGCATCTGGAACCATAGACTTCACTGTGGGTAAGGGCACTGTCCATTGGTCCTTGATGAAAATCATGAGCAGCTTTGGCAGTGGTCCTAATCAGGAAACCTCTCTCCCATTCCCTCTACCTAATCTCCCCCCCCCCCCCCCCCCCAAAAAAAAAAAGCAGTTGACACACAGAGGTGAAGAGAATGATGCGCATGTATTTGTATTAGTGTGCTAAAATGGGAAAGTTTTTTTTTAAATGTTATGGAGTGTATTTTGTGGTTCTTGTGTTTTTCTGTTCTTTGCAGGGTGGCGTTGATGCAGTTTGAACATTTTGTTTGCGTGTGTGCTGCTGCTGTGTGTGTGTATGTGTGTGTGTATGTATGTGTGTGTGTGTGCGTGTGCGCGCGTGCGTAATGAGAGAGGGTGGGAGGTTGGCCGAGTTAGAAATAATGAAATTGGTGAAATTTCCCCACCTCCAATGTTCCAGCTTGAACTATTGATGAAGAATGGACTTTGAAGCTTTGTTGAAATCACATGAAGATGTGGGTGCGAAGTGATGTGAAAAAAAAAAAAAGAATCTGTCAAACCATGTCCGTGTTGTGTGAAGATAAACGTAAGGGGGTGAACCTTTCCATGTTAATGCCAAGGGAAAATAAATGTTAGCATGAGATGAAGTTAATGTACAAGAATCAGAGTGCATGACATCATCATCCAGCCCACGTGCAATGTTTCTGTCAGTATTGGCTAATCTGATCAGTGGGTGATCAGGTGCTGCTTGGGTATTAAGAGCACATCAGGCGTGTGTACCCACACGCCATTGTGGAGCCATTGTGCACAGCTTTTTAGAACATACAATAAACATTAGAAAAGTAGTTACATACTCAGAATCAAAAACTTACTTGGAGAATATTTCGACCAAAGTCGCCCTCTCTCTTCAGCTCACTGTTGCTGTTGTGGCAGCGACGCTTGATGGGAGGACTGTTGTGTGGGGTGAACTGTTGTCAGGATCTGATTGTAGATAGGGAGAGTTCAAAGCCTTGATCTCTGTTCAGGCTGGGCGTCTGGTCTTAATTTCGATGGCTTCTTTGACTTTTCTTTTTGTGAGGAAAGGGCTCTGTAGATAGGATCTTGGTTTCTTGGGGCTGAAACTGTGGCCTGTGGCTTGTAGATGTTCATGTATGGCAGAAGTAGATCGGTTTGGGTGTTCCTGTAAACAGGTGGTGAGTGATCTTGCTGTCTCGCAAATGTAGGTATGGGTACAGTCTCGACACCCTACCTGGTACACTACACCACACTGCTTGAGGGGGTCCGTTTTGTCTTTGACATGGTCAGTTGCTGGCGTAGGAGTTGGTGGGTTTGTGGAACACGTTGCATCCATGTTGTTTGGAAGGTCCTGGCTAGACGCTCTGAGACTCCTTTAATGTGAGGGATCCCCACTTTCACAGTGTCCTTATCTGTGGAAGAAGGGTAGCGAATTCGAGGATTGTCCCACATCCTTGCAGGTATCCATTAGCGGAAAGGGCAGTCTTGATGTGTTCTTCTTTCAGCTCTTCCTCCTTAGTGGAACACAGTACAGAGGCTCTGTGCATGAGGGTGTTGACAACAGATCTCTTGTGCTGGAGGGGTGGTTAGAGTGAAAGTTCAGATATTGGTCAGTGGGTGGGTTTCCTATGAACAGTAGTCTCCACCCTGTCGTCATGGGTTCGGGTGATGAGTGTGTCCAGGAACGGGATCTTCCCTTCAGTTTCGGAAGTGAATTGGATACTGTCGTCGATGAATTCAGGTGAGTGGTGAAGCTGTCAATCTCCGTCTCCTATATGCGGGTCATGGTGTCATCCACATAGCGGTACCACATGCTGGGAGGGTTGGCAGCAGTCTCAAGGGCTACTTTTCAAAATGTTCCATGTACAGGTTGGCTACCACTGGAGATACTGGCGAACCCATAGCAGCTCCTTGTTTCTGCTGGGAGAACGCATGGTTAAATGAAAAGTAGGTGCTAGTGAAGCACAGTTCCAACAATTCTAGCACCTGTTTTGTAGTGAGTTCACACCGGTGACGAAGGTGGTAGTCATCCTCAATCTTCTCCCGAATGACTTGGAGAGCCATGGGTACAGGGATGCTAGTGAAGAGTGCACATATGTCATAGGAGACAAGTTTCTCCCCTGGAGCCAGTTGCTGGTTTTCCATCTTCTGTACAAAATCTGTGCTGTTGACTATGTGGTGCTCGGTTTGCCCAACTGAAGGTCCCAATATTTGTGTCAGGAATTTGGAGGCATTGTACATGACACTGCCACAGCTGGACACAATGGGCCGGAGGGGGCATCCTTCTTGTGCATCTTGGGTAATCCATACAGCTTAGGCGTGGATTCTGAAGGGGGGTAAAGTCGTTGGTAAAGATTATGGGAGATAGAATCTTCTTTCTTCCATTTCTTTAGCAGGTTGATAAGCTGGTTTTTCACTTTCTTCGTAGGGTCAGTCTTGAGTTTTTCATAGGTGTCTGTATCGCTGAGAAGGGTCTGTACTTTCTTGTTGTACTCATCTTTCAGTAACAATACCGTGGTTCTACCTTTGTTAGCTGGAATATGATGATGCTGTCGTCCTGTCTCAGTTTAACAAGGCTTTTTTTCCTCTCATGAAATGTTGGACTTGGGTGACTTACTCGTCCAGTAAGTCACCCAAGTCCAACATTTCATGAGAGGAAAAACAAGCCTTGTTAAACCTGAGACAGGACGACAGCATCATCATACTTCCAGCTAACAAAGGTAGAACCACGGTATTGTTACTGAAAGATGAGTACAACAAGAAAGTACAGACCCTCTCAGCGATACAGACACCTATGAAAAACTCAAGACTGACCCTACGAAGAAAGTGAAAAACCAGCTTATCAACCTGCTAAAGAAATGGAAGAAAGAAGATTCTATCTCCCATAATCTTTACCAACGTCTTTACCCCACTTCAGAATCCACGCCTAAGCTGTATGGATTACCCAAGATGCACAAGAAGAATGCCCCCCTCCGGCCCATTGTGTCCAGCCTTGGCAGTGTCATGCACAATGCCTCCAAATTCCTGACACAAATATTGGGACCTTCAGTCGGGCAGACCGAGCACCACATAGTCAACAGCACAGATTTTGTACAGAAGATGGAAAACCAGCAACTGGCTCCAGGGGAGAAACTTGTCTCCTATGATGTTTGTGCACTGTTCACTAGCATCCCAGTACCCATGGCTCTCCAAGTCATTCGGGAGAAGATTGAGGATGACTACCACCTTCGTCACAGGTGTGAACTCACTACAAAACAGGTGCTAGAATTGTTGGAACTGTGCCTCACTAGCACCTACTTTTCATCTAACCATGAGTCCTACCAGCAGAAACAAGGAGCTGCTATGGGTTCACCAGTATCTCCAGTGGTAGGCAACCTGTACATGGAACATTTTGAAAAAGTAGCCCTTGAGACTGCTGCCAACCCTCCCAGCATGTGGTACGCTATGTGGATGACACCATGACCCGCATGCAGGAGACGGAGGTTGACAGCTTCACCACTCACCTGAATTCCATCGACGACAGTATCCAATTCACTTCTGAAACTGAAGTAGAACGGAAGATCCCATTCCTGGACACACTCATCACCCGAACCCATGATGACAGGGTGGAGACCACCGTTTATAGAAACCCACCCACACTGACCAATATCTGAACTTTCACTCTAACCACCCCCTCCAGCACAAGAGATCTGTTGTCAATACCCTCATGCACAGAGCCTCTGTACTGTGTTCCACTAAGGAGGAAGAGCTGAAAGAAGAACACATCAAGACTGCCCTTTCCGCTAATGGATACCCTGCACAGATGTGGGACAATCCTCGAATTCGCTACCCTTCTTCCACAGATACGGACACTGTGAAAGTGGGGATCCCTTACATTAAAGGAGTCTCAGAGCGTCTAGCCAGGACCTTCCAACAACATGGATGCAACGTGTTCCACAAACCCACCAACTCCCTACGCCAGCAACTGACCCATGTCAAAGACAAAACGGACCCCCTCAAGCAGTGTGGTGTAGTGTACCAGGTAGGGTGTCAAGACTGTACCCATACCTACATTTGCGAGACAGCAAGATCACTCACCACCCGTCTACAGGTACACCAAAACCGATCTACTTCTGCCATACATGAACATCTACAAGCCACAGGCCACAGTTTCAGCCCCCAAGAAACCAAGATCCTATCTACAGAGCCCTTCCTCACAAAAGTCAAAGAAGCCATCGAAATTAAGACCAGACACCCAGCCTGAACAGAGATCAAGGCTTTGAACTCCCCCCCCCCCCCCCCCCCCCCCCCCCATCTACAATCAGATCCTGACAACCGTTCACCCCACACAACAGTCGTCCCATCAAGCCTCGCTGCCACAACAGCAACAGTGAGCTGAAGAAGACCCTGTTGAAATATTCTCCAAGTAAGTTTTTGATTCTGAATCTGTAATTACTTTTCTAAGGCTGAAGACAATGTCAGGCCAAGGGGAGACAGACACAGAACCAGGACCACCCTCTCGCAGGTCCTGCACCATGCCGTTTTCACCTCAACCTGTCGCTTCACAAATAACACCACCCACACTTGCAGTTTCATGGATTTATTTCACCACTTTGAAAAAAAAAAGAAAAAAAAAGGAGGCAATTTGAATCTGATGGGTAGTTTTCATGTAATCGCATCTGTACATTAATTCACAGCCATCAGACCTAGACGCAATCACCATGCTCACAAATATCCGAGATCTCGCTCGCTCACAAAATGCAAGGCCTAATCTCAGACTCGCACAACCGACAATGGAAACGGAGAATAACTTGGGCATGCATCACGTCACCTCATACACACAATACCAACTCGTCACTGAAATGCAGTTGCGGGAGGAGGGAGGGCAGAACAATACAAATGCATTAGTAACAGATAACTCTTGCCAACATGCGACAATGGTTCAACGACTGAAGGGGGTCAGGGTGAAGCATGCAAGAACAGAACGGATCACTTGTGTCAGTACACGTGCGACGCCGAGTGCCAGAGATGTCTCTCCGAGTGGCTTGGTCCGACTTCGATTTGGAACAATCATTCACGTACAATCTGCAGCCTGCTTGTTCTCTTCTTTCTAGACCCACACCTGCCAGAACAGTAGTTTTAATCCCGTCTCTTTCTTGCTGTTATCATCAATACATAGTAGTTACACATACACAAATATGTGAGTGCAAATGTATACAATTGACAAAAATACTGTTCCTTTACAACACCTTTCAGGACCAACTCACCTGGCTTCACTGGAACATCTTTGTCTCTGTCTGGACTCTGTGAACCTCCCACCAAAAACTCGCTGTAAGTATCCTAAGACGAAGGCTGGACACATGTTTTTCTTGCAGACCAAACTTGGTTTAAAATTATTAACAAGTCAAATTGCTTTCATTCAACAAGAAGAAAACAATATTTGTTTCTGTATGTAAAGACAAATCTACTGCTTGAAAATATTCGAAGTAATTCATTATGGTTAAAAAAAAAAACACACAACTAAAATCAGGGTGCTATACCATGTTGTTAAAACATGCACATTTATGTAGTAATACAGGCACTTGCTAACTGACATTCGATGCATGTAAAACCACCAAACATCAGCATAAACAGGAACTTGCTTGTTGACTTGTGATGTGTCTGTCTATTAGTATTTTAAGCACACAACTCGGGAACAAATGTTTCATTTCTTTGGAACCAAAACACAAAATAAAGGAGAAAGTACAAACACAATCCAACTTAAGAAAGTACAAACACAATCCAACTGAAGAAAGTACAAACACAATCCAACTGAAGAAAAAAGTACAAACACAATCCAGCTGAAGAATTTTTAGAAAGTACAACAATCCAACTGAATGAAAAAGTACAAACACAATCCAACTAAAGAAAGTACAAACATAATCCTCCCGAAGAAAGTACAAGTAACCCAACTGACAGAGAGAAGGAAGTAACGGACAATTTACCCAGGAACAGGAAGTACAAGCATACTCCACCTGACGGAGAAAAATACACAAACACACATAATCCTCCTGACAAAGAAAAATGGGTTACACACAAATTCCCCCAAAGAAAAATAAGTACGAACACAAATTTCTCCGACAAAGGAAGTGCACTCACTATTCCCCTGACAAAGAAAAGGAAGCGTGCACATAATCCCCCTGACAAAGAAAAAAGTTCACAAACACACACACACAATGCCTTTGACAAAGAGAAGGAAGTGTACACATACAATGCCCCTGACGAAGAACTGGAAGTGCACATATACACACACAATCCCGCCCGTTCCCCCTCCCCAAACAAAGAATAGGAAGTGCACACACACACTACTTCCCTGACAAAGAAAAGGAAGTACACAAACAACACAGTCTTACAAAGAAAAAGAAATGTGGTCCCCCTAACAAAGTGAACAGCTAAACCATAACCAAGGTTGAAGAAAAAGACTTCTTGATGGATTATGGGTAAATCATAATGATACTCACAAGTGGAACGTAATGAAAGAATTTTCATTACATTTCATAAAAAAAAATAAGGGAAAAAAATCTTTAAAACTACTTTTTCTCCCCTTACTACAAGCGCACTTTCATTAGAATTTGTCAAAACCAACCCAAGGTTGGAATCTGTCTGATCAAAAGTTTTTGTTCACTGAAGGGTACTTACTCCTCGGTTATCGACGACAAAATGAAATGACCATTCTCTAGAACAAGTCGCAGCAGGACTTCAGTCCTCCGTGGGGCGTGAATCTAAAACAAAGAGAGCAACGTTCCAGGGGAAAAAAAGAAAAAGGTCTGTAAAAGGTGGAGTCTTTACAGGGAAGGGGTGCAATGGTCAGAAGAGGGCTGGAAGATTGTGAGTTCCATTCCCCTTGAGGGCTTTCATTTATGGGAGTTTCTGGGCCCCTGCCTAGTTCCTATTCAAAGTGTGCTATGGGTTCTAGCAGATCTACTTGTTCATCTACTTAATGGATATGTGACTGAGGACGTTGATTAAAGTGTGCTATGGGTTCTAGCAGATCTACTTGTGCTATGGGTTCTAGCAGATCTACTTGTTCATCTACTTAATGGATATGTGACTGAGGACGTTGATCAAAGTGTGCTATGGGTTCTAGCAGATCTACTTGTTCATCTACTTAATGGATATGTGACTGAGGACGTTGATCAAATTTCCCGACCGACACTGCAGTTGTCTGCAGCTCTTGGGCCTGGTTGGCACTGGGATGAAAGGGAGCGTAGAGTGCAGGTCCGTCACGTAGACTTGCACCAGAATGGACCTCCCCTAGCATTATCATAATCATCAACAACCAAACAAACAAAAAAGAAGAAAAAAAATCTTTGGTCCTTGCATGCCCTGCATTCATGGTGACCAGTTGCCCTGCATTCATGGTGACCAGTTGCCCTGCATTCATGGTGACCAGTTGCCCTGCATTCATGGTGACCAGTTTCGATTTACTGTCAATCTCCATGCCCATGGTGAATGGGTGTTGAAGTCATCGGCACTGGCAAGTTCACGGTGGCGCCCTCTGCATAGGGATGCCGACTTACGCCGTCTTCACCGCTAAGCATTTATCATCATCAATAAGTGAATAAGTGCGTGGTGTCTTGTGTGTGTTGGATCCAAACAAGCAGACCTGTGTCATCACTCAGGTGACTCTTCAGCATTGCAGAGTCTCTTCTGCTGGGTTGCCTCATGACTTGATAGCGACTGTTGCCTGTGAACGATGGTGTTGGGACTGCAGCAAGGCAATCCTGGATGTGGCTGTGGATGGGGAGATGCAATGAGTGAAGTGGGATCAGTGCCACAAACAGCGCATTGAAAACAGAAACAAAAAATCCTATGAAGAACCATTTTGAAAAGATGTTTGGCGGCTGTTGTTTAGAAGTACCACAGTCTAAACTCTGATTGCATGCCAGAATGAACACATATGTATATGAGCACAGATACACACACAAACACGCACAAATGCATTCATAAAAGGGTGCAAGAGCACACAAAGTGTGTGATCTGAACTGAGAAACTATACATGGTACAAATGCAAATTTTTAAAGCTTTTCCGTAGGGAGACAGGGAATGGGAGATTGGCAGTAAGAAAGGGCAGGAAGGCAGGAGGTGGGGCGTATGAAGGGAAGAAAGTGTTTCAGGCAAACACAACAAGAACAACACAACTCACTGCAACAAGGTGATCACGCAATAACAACCGTTCTTCCATCATCTTCAAGGTGCTTTCCTCCAAACGCTTGCCCCTGGCGTTCATTTTGTCAGTGCACTGTGCTCCTTTGTCTCTTAGTAAAGAACAATAAAAATTCTTGTCTTTCCAATTAAATGTCTGGAGGTAGGCAAACAGCCGCCCCAAACTTCAGTCTCCATATGAAGAACACAGAACTGGTCCAATTACAAGTATCTGTGTCCCAGACCTCTTGATTAAATTACCTCCGACAGTGGAAAGGTCAACTTCAAACAAACACTGAGGAGCCACTCCAAAAATACAGCCCTTTGAGAATTGCTTCAAACATATTTTGTTGTACCAAATGATGTAAAGGGAACATTTCTGATGTGGAATGTTCTTTGGGAAAGAGTTACAACCATCAAAATATACTGACTTCCATAAAAAACGCGAAAATTTGAAAGGCTATTTTTCGGGAGAAAAGGGGTGAATATACAATATTGAACCATTGTGGCAAGTTGTTTGGGTCCAAGACTTGCGTGCAGTGAAAAAATTGTGTGAGCAACACATCATTCCCGGCATTGGAGGGTCAACAAAAATGGCAAACTGGTTGCTGCATGTGAGGCACGTGCACACCATGCAGAGCAAAGTTAACCAGCGACAAGTACGCAGGCATGCAGCCTTTATAAAGCCGCGCTACAAGGTTCAGGTAACGACTTACCGTCTGAGCGCTACAGAGAAGCCAAGACTAAGAGCAGAGGAACGCAATCGTGCCCTAGGCCATCTGGAGGCTGGTGTGGATGCCAGGCAGGTCGCCAACATCTTTAACGTCCACATCTCAACCATCTATCGTCTGCAGCACCGCATGCGAGTCACTGGTACCACTGATGATCGTCCCCGGCCAGGCCGTCCTTGGGTCACCACACCAAGACAGGATCGCCATCTTGTTCGAACCCATCTGCGGGACAGGCGGCAAACAGCTGCTAACACTGCTCGACAGGTGCCTGGGAATCTCCAGCAACGAATCAGCCTCAACACTATGCGGCGGCATCTTCAGGAGAACGGGCTGGCATGTAGGCGTCCTCACAGAGGTCCGGTACTGACACCAAGACACCGGCAGGACAGGCTGCAGTGGGCACAATCCCGAATCAACTGGCGCAGGCAGCAGTGGGGACGCATACTGTTCTCAGATGAGAGCCGTTTTTGTATTGACATGGCTGACGGTCGTGTCAGATTATGGCGTCGACCTGGTGAACGCTATGCTGACTCCTGTGTGGTAGAGCGGAACCCCTGGGGAGATAAGATAATGTTGCTTATAGCCCAGCCGACCGCAGAGGGCCACATCAGGGCTGAACCCCTGGGGAGGCCTGAACGTTATGATATGGGGTGCAATTGGCATTAACCACGCCATAGGACCAGTCATCTTTCAGAACATTGGTCCTGGTCACGGACAGGGTGTCGATGCACAGCGCTACATCAACCAGGTGCTCAGACCCCATGTCGATCCTTTTTTTGCTCAACACCCAAACTGGACATTCCAACAGGACAATGCAAGACCACACATCGCCAGGGCCACCCAGCAATTTCTTCAGCATAACAACGTCAATGTGCTGCCCTGGCCAGCCCTCAGTCCCGATTTAAACCCAATAGAACATTTTGGGGATGAACTTGGCAGACGGTTGGACCTCCAGCGTCCACGACCAGCAACAGCGGCTCAACTTCACCAGGCCATCGTCCATGTGTGGGCTGGTGTGCCAAGGGGACGCATCAACCACCTGGTCCACTCAATGAGCCGCAGGTGTCAAGCAGTTGTCAACGCAAATGGTGGCCACACACGGTATTAGGACTTCAAGCTGGTTTGTCACGTGACCTTGGATTTTCCACACAAAAGACATATTGCTGATGACATTTTCACACATTACCGGTGTAATGAATCAAATCACGTTGAATTCTCGCTTCCACTCTGTACAATTGTGACCAATAAAATTCACCCCCAACCTTCAGCTTGTTTTGTTTTCGCGTTTTTTATGGAAGTCAGTATATGTTGATAGTAGGCGTCTTACAGATCATCTTTTTCCTGCAAGACTAGGTAAGCAATGTAATAAAATCAGCTGTCTTTTTTCCCCCGCTAACTTTTCAACTATTTTTTCCCTTTTCTCTTTTCTCTCTTAATGTTGTCTTTCTAGCTTGCATCTGTCATGCAAGATGAAACAAAAGACATTGATGTTTAAGGTCACCAAGAATGAAACAATGTGGGATGATTGTCGGCGACAATATTGAACTTTCAACTCATAAATTTTGTATCCAAAGGGAGCTATCATCAGGAGACAAACCCACCACAAGAGACACAGCACTGCTGCAGAATCTCTTTGGCGCTGTTTAGTTGGGAACTGTTCTGCAGATACTTTACAGCCACGAAGATCACAGACCGCAAATTGATCTGGAAATGAGCCTTTCTGCACGCTGTCCACTGTGACATGGTTTTCTCTCTCTCTTTCTCCCTGATTTCAGAGTTTGTCATGTGCGCATGCACCTGTCACAGGCACGTCCATCATTGCAGTCCACAAATTCATCGTCAGCAAAAGCAGATACAGCGAGTCCTTCAACACACAGTAGCTCACATGGATTCAATTCCCATCCCCCCTCCACCCACGCCCCCCCTTCCTACTCTCCACTCACATACATACAAATGCACTCTCAAAATTTACAGGGTGGGTGCAAGGCGGCTTGCGAATTGCACATTAAAAGAGACAAAAGGGCTTTCAGATAAAACTGACAGAGGCTGTGGGAGTGGTGCACCTCATGGTAAACGGTACTGTATTGCAAAGTGCTAGCCAGGACACTGTTGGCCGAAGGATTTTGTTCCAACAAACGAACTGCAGACACCCAGATGGACAGAATTAACCTTCAGTTCTTGGTTAACAGTGGATGCTATTCGAGGCTGGACCACCAGAAAACGTGACCAGATACAAAGAGAATCATAATTATCATCCCTCATAGTCACACCCAATGAGAAGACGTCTGGAGAAAAGTTCAGCCAGAGAGCCCGTCCTTTCACAAACAAGACGGTTTAGACCCTTAGTTATTGTCCAAACACTCCCCAGTGGGTCATGTTCACGGAACTACACTGCACTCAGATGCAGAATATAAACTGTGGAATCCAATACTGAAAGGCATGATCACCATGCCATAGCCAACTGACTGAAAGAAACACCCCATCACTGTTCTCAGAGAGATCATTGTTTGGAAAGGAGTGGAGGGAGACTCGCATGCACGCGCGCGCACACACACTCAAAGCACACTTACACATACACAGAGAAAGACATATGGTCAGATTCCAAAGATGTCAAATTCGCCGCACTATACGTATACCACTCTTGAATTCACAGAATTAACAACACAAATACCATCAATGCATGTACCACAATCATTGTGTCTCACTGGTCATTTGAATGAAGGCAATGTGCGTGAACTGCTTAGTCGATGCCCATGATTCTCCCCACGCCCCAAACATCAGACACCTGAACAACAGTACGTGCCAACATCAGTTAAAGCTTACACAAGTAACAGCACTAATCAGGACAGATAAACGAGACCCATGTTGCATCAAATCCCCAATTCAACAGATTTACGACCATTCTACTCCGATCGTTACTAGAGGATAGACCTGGTAACCATCAGGCTGCCTTCATACCACACTCGAAGTTCTCCCATGCCCGGCTGTCCCTTCCACATGAACACAACGGAGCTTTCCCTTTACCAATGTGAGAACCTGCCATGCAGGTGCATGCCAGGTTCACCACTGCCAGGTTCACCACCTGAGGGACAGGAACAGCCCCAGTCCTGTCATTGTAAACAACAACAACACATGCTGATGTACAAATATACAACAGTTCTTAACATGATTGCTTCACCAGTGGCATCTTCAAGGCATGGACTAGGTTGTTCTTTCAGACAGCCACTGCTAATCATTATACACAGCTAGATTTCTTTTTCTCCTTCTTCAGGAGACACACATACAACAACAACAACAAAAGAAAGAAAAAAAGCCAATGGAATCACAACACATGAAACCATCTGCAGAATCCCAGACCTTGGCATATAATCGACAGAACTGGGAGAATCAGATGAACAGTTCTCCAAAGCAGAAGCCCTACGATTCACAGAGTTAAGCAGAAGAGAGAGGAAATGACCAAGACAGCCAAAACCAATCAGAAAGCTACCATTTCCACAAACATTAAACTTGAAGAAAACAAACTGAAATCATATTGCATGCACAAAGCATAGCTAAGGCCTTCAGGGACAGTGTGTAAAGTATCACTATCTAGTCGAAGGTACCCATGGACAAGCTAGCATGGTAACATTTGTAACAAGAGAAACATGTGAACGCAGCCGACAAAGACTTGAGCTGACAATCCACCACATCACCGACAAACAGGCAGGCAGGCAGGCAGACAGGCCAAACCCACCAGCCCAGTGACGACACACAGAGTCCCTGAAGCCAAGGTGCCTGGTTCTCTCTAAGTCTCAGTGGGCAAGGCAGAGTGGGAGAATAAAGCAAGGCATCTAATGGGTTGAAGATCCAGTTCTACAGTGCACAACAACTGCTTGCCGAGGGCGGGAGGTGGGAGAGGGTTCCTTGCGACTACAGAACCTCTCCGCACTGCCCTCGGCCTCTCTCTTGACACACCCACGCATGACATCATTGCACGCAAGCTCAAAGTACCGACAATAATACAAATACATGCAGACAAGTTCATCAATAGATCTCCGAGCCGACACAAGATATCCATGGATCCGACGGACACCAAATGCTTTGTTCTGTCCCAGACTAGCCGTCAAGTCTCGCGAAGACCTGAACAAGACTATGGTGATACAGGTCAGGTCAATCAAGGTCAGAATGACAGGTCAGGTCAGGTCAATCACAGGTCAGGTCAATCATGGCCTGCAAGATCTAAGACAGCTAGAAAGAGACATGCAATGAAATCAAAACTCACCCTACATGAGGCACAGCCATGCAAACGAGCCACAATGACATTGAAGTCAAAGGTCAAACACTCAACGTCATTCTAAATGCGTAAGTCGGTGTGACATAACTGACACATGACACATCAAGGTGGTCAAAACTGGGTCATGATCACACAAAAAATGTCAAGGTGAGCTAGGTCAAGGTGACCTAAAGACTGTGTCCACACTGAGAGTTTCTATGGTCCACTTCTGATCACAGTAACTTCTAACTTTGACAATCAGAGCTTCTCATTTCATGATTTTTTTTTTACGACTTTCTGTCTCCTGTACCTCATTACAAAGGGTAAGGCCATCTCCAGTCCAGCTTCTGAGGGCAGAATAAGGCACACAACTCTTGACAGGAATGTTTATCTCCTTCTCTGACAGGGTCACACTGGTTCTCAAGAGGAAATGATTGTCCGCCTCGGAGTCTCCATTAACCCCTTACAGCTTCTCCGGCAGGGCGCTGGGCATCTGCTATGTCTCGTTTTCAGTGCCCCCCCCCCCCCCCCCCCCCCCAGGTCCCTACAGCCCTGGAGAATATGCTCCATGGTCGGATCTGCTTCTCCTTGGCAGCAGAGAGCAGATGGCACGAGGCTATAGCATCTGCGTGAGTAGTTGCATGTCTGCGTCAGACGCCGCTAGCCAGTGCGCTTTCTGTGAAAACGTCTGCGCTTAGTTTTGAGCTAAGCCAGAGAGATCAACGTCAGTGTGAACGACACAAAAGGGAGACTTGGGTGGTCATGGCCTTTTTTTCCTCCGTCACGTCTTACAGCGTCAGCCAACCTCCCCTCTAACATGTCTCTGAATGTTTCATACTTTACAGGGTCTGCCAACCTCCTCTCTAACATGTCTCTGAATGTTTCATACTGTTCATACAGCAATATCATGCACACAACCTGGGGAATCTGCTTGACATGGCCTTCCACTGATTAACAACTGGATGCATAAATGAGGAGGTGTGTCCACAACAGGACTAGCTATCCAGCAGATGCATGGTGTCCACGGTAACTGTCGGATCTGTCAAAAAGGACACCAGCTGACTCTGGGAACGACCTACAGGCGGTGTTCAGTCCACCCCAATTTTTGTTCTCAGCATTTTCGTTTGCTTTTCCACCATGCCATGAGAAACAGATGGTGAAGGAAGATGAGCAACAAACAGAACATCGCTTTCTCCCGAATGTCTACGAACCCGAAAGTATGGTCCCCTCCCCTTGCCAATCCTGAACATGTTTGACAATGTGTTATTTCACAGACGCGGAGAATACCAAAACATTTTTTCTCCTTCGGATGCTTTATGCCTGAACTCTTTCTGCATCGCCTGAGCAATTATTTTTCTAATCCCTATGAAAAAGGCATAAAAAAAATCCTTAACGTTTGACAGTGTGTCTGTTCTGGGTGTCTATGTGTCATTCACTCATTGTGTGTATGTTTGCCTGCATGTGTTTGTGTTGAACATTAGGAACTGGTTGAAAAAGGTACACATTTTAGGGTGCTCAGCCCAATACTTGAAGTTGAACGAAAGGCCTGCCAGTGTTTCCCTTGCTGTCGTATCTGGTATAGACAATCTAATCAGACACACATTATTCAGTTTCAAATGCGTATGATGCACTCCTGTTCAACTGTTTATTTGGTTTTCATTTCTGTAACTTATTTGCCTTGATGCATTCTTTGACTTGTCCAGATGATGTTTATATTTGCCCTGCAAATACACACACATACTGAATGAACGTTCCCAACAGGTACAAGGTTTGTAGTATGTAAAAGTCATTGTGTGACAAATGTCCAATACGAATGTCATTGATTTACAGAGACTGCCGGACTTCTGGTGGTTCGAATGAGCAAATGTAACCCATGAAAACTACAAAAAGACATTGCAGCAGGGATCCACATGACGGCTTCAGTACTGACGCCATGTTTCGTGCCTGCTGTGCTCTTTCCTGCTGCAGACAGTCTTACAGTAACGCCAGTCACGCATGGGGTGTTGTGCCTGCTGTGCTCTTTCCTGCTGCAGTCAGTCTTACAGTAACGCCAGTCCTGCAAGGGGTGTTGTGCCTGCTGTGCTCTTTCCTGCTGCAGACAGTCTTAAAGTAACGCCAGTCCTGCAAGGGTGTTGTGCCTGCTGTGCTCTTTCCTGCTGCAGACAGTCTTACAGTAACGCCAGTCCTGCAAGGGGTGTTGTGCCTGCAGCGCCACCTCTCTCCGACTCTTCATTCGCTTCTTGCTTACACTGCGCTAACATCCCATAACGTCCCACCTCTCTCCGACTCTTCATTCGCTTCTTGCTTACACTGCGCTAACATCCCATAACGTCCCACCTCTCTCCGACTCTTCATTCGCTTCTTGCTTACACTGCGCAGACATCCCATAATGTCCCACCTTTCTCCGACTCTTCATTCGCTTCTTGCTTACACTGCGCTAACATCCCATAACGTCTCACCTTTCTCCGACTCTTCATTCGCTTCTAGCTTACACTGCGCAGACATCCCATAACGTCCCACCTCTCTCCGACTCTTCATTCGCTTCTTGCTTACACTGCGCTAACATCCCATAACGTCCCACCTTTCTCCGACTCTTCATTCGCTTCTAGCTTACACTGCGCAGACATCCCATAACGTCCCACCTTTCTCCGACTCTTCATTCACTTCTAGCTTACACTGCGCTAACATCCCATAACGTCCCACCTTTCTCCGACTCTTCATTCGCTTCTTGCTTACACTGCGCTAACATCCCATAACGTCCCGAGACATTCAACCTGGATCAGAGTCCTCTACTTCCAGAGACTGAGATGTAATGCTTTTCTTTTATTCCTGTCAGCCTCTGATGCTGTCCTAAAACTTTGATGTCATGGCTATAATAGTTAGTAGTGGTGGCTGTCAAGAGCGTCCATCAACAGGAAAAATTTTCTTTCACAGCAGATCTGTTAACAGCGTTACAGGGGACAGCGCAAGTTCACATTCAAACGTGCACACTACAACCCTGTCATGTCTTTCCCCCCCCCCCCCCCCCCCGATTCACAGAGAAGGGGTTATCTAACCTTCCTTTGCAGCCACTGACGGCGAAGAACTGGCATCTCCACTTCCTGTTCCTCATCTCAAACTTGTGTCTGCCACACACACACACACACACACACCAGGGTGTCCTTTTAAACCTCCTTTTACAGGATACAGATCTCGCGTCTTGCACGACAGCTCTGTCCCAACACGTGTCTCTTTTCCTTGGGTCGCTCGCACAGTGCTCGGGTGTAAAGCCTGTCACAACACACTCTTTAGGACAGAAGACAGCCTGAAGACTTTAAGAGATGAGTCAGCTGACACTGGCTGGAGGACTGGTCACATACCGACTGGGATACACCAGCTGTACCACAGGGGAGAGGGGTCAAAACCACAACCCCTTCCTTTCTTCACGTCAGTTTCCTTACATCCGACCATACACCCCCCCCCACCCCGAATCAAAAACAAAACAAAACATAAAACTCACCATCATCAACGACAAGAAGAGATCTTCATCTAAATAAGTTCAGTCTGGGTTGAAAGTAGAGTAATATTAGACAGGAGAAAAGGCCAGAGAATAAAGGCAGTGTTACTACGCCAGAGGAGCGACATCAACTGGAGCAGGCCAGAGGATAAAGGCGGTGTTACTATACCAGTGGAGTAACATCAACTGGAGCACAAGCCAGAGAATAAAGGCGGTGTTACTACACCAGTAGAGTGACATCAAGTGGAGCACAGGCCTAAATATAAAGGCGGTGTTACTACACCAGTAGAGTGACATCAACTGGAGCACAAGCCTGAATATAAAGGCGGTGTTACTACACCAGTGGAGTAACATCAACTGGAGCACAAGCCTGAATATAAAGGCGGTGTTACTACACCAGTAGAGTGACATCAACTGGAGCACAAGCCTGAATATAAAGGCGGTGTTACTACACCAGTAGAGAGACATTAACTGGAGCACAGGCCTGAATATAAAGACGGTGTTACTACACCAGTAGAGTGACATCAACTGGAGCACAAGCCAGAATATAAAGGTGCTGAACATTACTACACCAGTAGAGAGACATTAACTGGAGCACAGGCCAGAGAATAAAGATGTTACTACACCAGCAGAGTAACATCAACTGGAGCAGGCCAGAGAATAAAGGTGGTGTTACTGTACCAGTAGAATGACATTAGACAGGATCTGAAGCAAGAGAATACAGGTGGTGCAACTTACACCCCCCCCCCCCCCCTTCCCCCCTCAACAAAAAGAACCAGTAGTAATCATTGCATCACTGACGTTTTCCCATTCACTCCTCAGGCTGTCCTCTAATACAAAACTTTACTGCTTCAATCCGACAGTCGCTAACAACTCTCCCACCGTGAAGGCAATCCGTGTGCATGCCTGAAGAAACACAAATGGGCCATGAAAATCAGCCTCCCCCGCCTCCCCTTCCTCCCCACCCACGCGCGCGCGCACACACACACATAATCAGCCAAGGCTTGCAGCCTTCGCAGGGATCACCTACCCTTCGGGTCGATCACACACTCGGTGTTCCATCCCCCCCCCCCCCCCCCCCCCCCCCTCAGCACGGGTGTGGAGATCTCAAGGCCACAACAGACAAGGGGAGGTACCTCCCCCTGCTTCACCAGCCTTCACACTCCGGCCATTGCTCTCCTTCCTTTCACCCCTCCCAGCCGGTGTGGAGAAACCATGGTGGACACAGGAGCATGCATCGGTATCCACGACAGTCCCACCTCCCAACACAACACAACACACACACACACACACACACACACACAGAGTAACACCTGTGCAACACAATCTAGTTCTTTACTGTACACTTTCTGTACCTCTCACTGAGAATCCCCCCTCCCCCCCCCCCTCACCCCCAGCCCCAACCTTCCCTCCCCTGTTCCCTTCACATTCCTCCCCTCCCCCTTCCTTCCCAGTCCCCAGGGAGACAGCAGTACCACACAGAAGACCCATGACTGGACACAAGCCCACAGCACGACGTGTGGCTGGACGACCTACACCAGCCTGACCTAGACATGCCTCGCTCAGAACCTGTCGCTCGTGGGCGCTTCACCTCTGGATCACACCCAGGATGTCCTGTATGGTGCTCTGGAGGTCAGACAACAAGGTGCCCCCTGCGGAGGGAGAGGAGCTGGAGAAAGTCTTAAGGCTCTGGCCATGGGCCAGCAGACGCGACAACAGTTCTCGCACGTGGAACTTGGCGTGGGGCGGCAGAGAGTCCATGAAGCGGCTGCACAGGCTGTGGAAGTCTTGCACCTGAAACGACAACAGCAACGCTCACGCTTCACCGCCTCTGTTGCACATTTTTCTTTCTTTTTTTTTAAGCATGGCTTAATCCTACAACCACCCAATACTTCAAAAGGATTGAATAATTTCACTAAATTAATTCAGGGTTGTGTTGAAAGAGACAACACTCTCATCACCCTACTCAAATACAATTCCTTTTGACACTCAGTGCAGATCACCAACAGCTCGCAACAACAGTGCTGACACTGATAATAAACTGCCAAAGGCAGTACAGTGGAGATGTTGACAGAGCTATGTTAACTCGCACAGCTTCAACTGCTCCAGTTGCCTGCGGTTTCTTAGACAGCAGGGCAGAACATCAATAACAAACGTGCACCCACACCCCACCTCTCTCTTCACTTCTATAAACATTCACAAACATAACACAACCTACAACTCCATCTCTTGCTCATTCATTTCTTCGGACGTAAACAATCATCACACAACACCCCCATCACCTCTGTAGATTCATTCTTCAGACATGCACCAAAATCATACACAACACCACCACCTCTGTTAAATCATTTCCTCGGACATACACAAAAATCACACATAACACCCCTAACACTGTTAATTCACACAGATCACACATAACACTCTTACCTCTGTTATACTTTTAACTGACCTTCAGAGATTGACACAAAATCACACACAACATACTCACCTCTCTTCACTGACACAGACAAACACAAGCGTCACTGAACTGAAAATGACCACCTTCGCAACTGTGCATTAGCAGCATACTGTAGTTAAGTGACAGTGTTAAACACAGCTGGACAAAACTCTGTTACCTGGTCACCCTGTGCGAGTGCAAATGCAGGTGGGTGTGTGGATTTCACAACTGAACAACCCCTCAGGCGACTAAAAAAAAATCTGCTGTCCGAACCAATCATTTCTCCCTGAGATTTTCTGAAAACTTAAGGTTTAATTTTATCTGAAATGGCCACCCACTCTGTCATTTTCACTCTCTGCACACAAAGCTGATAACGTTTAGAATAAACCTGCTACCAGCTCCAGCGACAGTCATTTTAAGCTGAACTTGAACAGTAGCCTCTAGCAAATGCCATCCGCTTAACTCTTGTCTTATTTGTCTGTGAGTGTGGGCCCAGTTGTTATGTCACCACTAAGGCACTGGAGTCTTCACTTCAGTATAACACTATGAAAACCTCTGTAAAATCTTTAAAAAAAAAACAAAAAAAAGAAAAAACTTGAAAACTGTTAGCGACAATGGGCAGATGAAGGCAGGATTACATAGAAAGAAACGGGCCCAAAGGATTGTTGTCTGCTTGGAAAAACGTAAGTCCATCATCGTTCTACAACAACAGTACTGTGAATAATTAATTGTGTTGTTATCTTTGAAATCTCTGGCTAGTATTCCTGTAGTAAAAACTCTGGCAGGTTGGAGGGATTCTTGTTGGCTTGTGAAAAACTTCAAACTTCTTCAGCCCTGTTTCAGTGAAGAGAAGTCTTGAGTCGGCCTTCATACAAGGGCTGATCTATTCCAGATAGTCTGCCTGAAAGTGAAAGTAAAACTTCTAGATTTTCATATAAAATTTGGAGTGATCTAGACCTGCAGCATTTTTCGGTCATACAGTGTGTTAATTTCATATGGTTTTTGGTGCTGTGAAAAAATAATTTGGTAGTTAGGTGCATGTTACTTAAAAAGATTGTTTGTGTGTTTTGGCAATACAGTAAGTTATTTTCATGTTATCATTTTTTTTTTTTTTGTGCTCTAGGATATAAATGTAGTGGTTAGGCCCATGTTAACACTAATGTCACCTCATCATATTATCTCCTCCCCCCCCCTCCCCCCACACACCTCCTCTAACGGTAAGCTGGCTCCAGCAGACAATGCCTCTCACATAATCAACCTCCTTGACTTCTTTGATAAAATGTGACTTATGGGTCACAGAGTCACAAGCACTCATTAATTCAAGTCATGAATGTGCAATTTCTGTCCATTTGAGCCGACTCCTCTCAACTGAAAGGTCGATGTTCTGTTATAATTTTTTTCAACCAAAACATCAATTGCAAAGTGAGGTGACTGCAAGCAGAAATTAAAACGAATTTGAAAAGGAATCTGAAATAATTCCACCAGTTACCACTGACAAAGTACAGGATAAAACATGATGCGTTCCAACCTCTTAGGTCTTCGTCAGGCAAGATAAACACCACTCTGAACAACGAAAAAGAAGAATGAGCGGTCACTTTTCAATGCCCTTCTTGAGCCGAATCTGAGAAGTAAAGTGATTGCTTGTTCTTCATTTTCGTTGTCCCAAGTGTTGTTTATCTTTCCTGAAGAAGACTTAAGAGGTTGAAATGCATTGTGTTTTGTCTTGTAATTTACCAGTCCATGTTAACTGGTGGAGTTGAAAAAAAAATTCTGTTATGACTTTTCAATGTCTACAAAACTTGTGGTGGAATATACGGCTGGCCATAAGGGTAGGAAACTCTAAGTCTCCAAAGTGGTCGACATTTACGCACACATGTATGCATGCGTGCACACACACTTACAAACACACACACACATAAGCACATGCGCACATACACACAAAAATGCACACACACACTGACACACACACACACACACTAAGACACACACACACCTCATATGTACACACACACACACATACACAGCTCACACAAACACACAGGCCCACCTCTTCTGACAGCAGCATGAAGTTGGTACTGGTCTTGTTCCCAGCCACCGCCAACCTATCAATGCTGCCCCGCAGACGGTCAGACACCTCCACAATCCTCTCCAAAGTCACTGGGGACGAGTCCTCCACCTCCCCTGCCGAGGACACCGACATCAACCTGTCCTCCCCCGCCACAGACGACGTCATCAGATCAGCAGTTTTGTCAGGAGGAGCAGTGACAACCGCTCCCTTCGTCAAGGACAGGACAGGCTTGTACACACCACCCTCACCCGACACCTCCGCCGAGCCCAGCTGCAGCGAGTTTGTGGCTGCCGACAGCATGGCCTCAGCACTGACAAGGTCAAGGTTCGTCTCTTTCACCACGCCCGGCTTGCCAAACGTTTTGAATGAGGACAGGCTGTTGGGGGATTTGGAGAAATCCAGTTTGCTCGGATCCGAGCCAAAACTGGCCGAGGGGTGAGGCTGATGACTTCCGTTGGTGTCAGCAGTTGAGGTATGTCCGTCTGTTTTGGGGGAGGTGGCTTTGGTCGAGGGGAGTGAAGGGAAGGGTCAGAGCCCCCTTCCCCAAACATACGCGAAAACCTGGGGCTAGGCTTGGGCTTAGTGGTCACACCCTCCCCGGCTGCAGACGACAGTCTCTCGAGGGGAGGTCGATGGGCGAAAATGTCGCCCCAGGGGGCCTCGTAACGATGGGCTTCTGAGTCTGCATCCGCTCTATAGTGCTGTGACGTGCCCACATTCTGTGAGTGTAACCCCCCCGCGATCCCTCCCTGCCCTACCCCCACTCCCCCCACCCCCGCTCCTGCTCCCCTGTCCCCTAAACCGTGCTGCGACTGGGATTTCACAAAAGCGGAAGGCCTGAGGTTTGGCTCCTGTTTAATGCCAGGGTCGGAATCGTCTGTCGTGCCATCACCTCCAGCCAGGGTAGTGGAGCCCGGAGTCAACATCCCATCAGCGACCGCTTCCGACACGGCCGGTGGACAGGACGCCACACTTTCAACGGTCGGTGCCGGAGTCGTGGTCGTCCACCGGAGTGATGTCATTGTTGTGGTGATTGTTGTTTTCATGCTCCAGCGACTGCAGGTAGGCTCCGATACGCACGCCTTTCGGGATGGTGCCGTAGCGATGGATTGCCTTGGAGACGTTGGCCACATCCAGCTTCCCAACACGCACCTGTAGCACACAGGAAGAATGTTAACAAGATGCATGAGTGGCTAAAGTAATCAGAGTGGTGCTTACAGCTACATATCCATGTGGTAACTTGGTTGATAGCTAATGATCCAGTGCCCTTCTGGTCAGTGACACAGAAAGAACGGCATGGTCAATTCATCAAGTTGCTAATGCTGCTGTGAAAAACTGATCGCTTTTCAACTGTAAGTGACGCCTACCCAATGTCCACAAAACGGATGCACAGATCAACAGATGAAAAGCTTTGGCTGTGCACACAGGTTGTCAGGACAACTATGTGAATATGATTCACTGATGCAAAGCTCTACAACTCCACACACACACACATGCACATCTCCACCCAATGAATTGCCTGGCGACTTCTTTCTTTGCTCCCCACCATTTGTCTTCCTAATTTTCCCCATCGAAGCTGAATTATCTATTCTTTAAACCACGACGATTTATGTACCCCCGCATCCTCCCCATCCAATGCACTTTCCCTCTTCCGTCCTCCAATGATTTGCCCCCTTAACTTCTCATGATTTGCTCCACAGCTACCCACCGCTTCCTCCAAAACATTTGCAAAGCCCCTAGACACCATTTACCTTTTCATCTCAAATGATTTGCCTCTTGCCCCCAGTGATCTACCTCTTAACCCCAAATAATTTGCATCTTTCTCTCCATCCCCCCACCTCAATAGCCTGGTCATGACCTTCGTCCTGGACCCAGTCCTGACCTTCACCTCATTGATTCAGTCTTGACCTTCACCCCAATGATTCAGTCCTGACCTTCACCCCAATGACCTTCAGTCCCAAACTTCATCTAAATGACTCGGTCCCAACGTTCAATGCCAATCATTCAGTTCTGACCTTCACCCCAGTCTTGACCCCCAGTGACCTGTCCCAACCCTGACCCAGGAGACAAGCTCCCAAATGCACTCACCCAGTTGCTGCCGTACATGCCTGCCCCCCCCCCCCCCCCCCCCCCCCCCCCCCCCCGTTTCTTATTTCCAGTGACCAAAAACCTTCAAAATCAGGATACCATGACTTTCAAAGACACAACAATGTTTTCCTATGTATTGGAGACTGCGTTGTTTTACGAATCTGAAACGCCTGGTCACACGTTACCTGTAAAATGGGTAATTCCACTGGAATTCGCCATTTCAGCTCATTCTCGATAAACTTGCGTGGCAGTAAATCCTTAACTGTCAGCCCTGAAAACTTAAATCCACTCTGCCACCTTAGCTCCCACCTCAGGCCATCTTGCCATGCATGAACAAAAATGTTTCATGGTTCTCTTACGAGCTCCCACTTCAGTCTTCTGTTTTTTGTTTTTTTTTCCATTTTTGGATCTACAAGAGACAGATTCCCAGTTTAAAGGCAGCCCTGTGATTTCCCTTTCCTTCAGCAAGCGCGACAGCTTTCAATTTGAATTTGGCTCTGAATACCGTTTGCTTTGGTCTTTGACATGATGAACGGTCTGCCCTAGACTTGCACAAAGACTGTTAAGATCCGGACTGAAAGTTTAAACGCTAACCAGTGAGGAAGCAAAGTACAATTTCTTCTTCTTCTTCTTTGCAAACGCCTAGGTCTATACAGTCAGTCCACCCTTTGAGATGTTATAACTTTTTGTCCGTTGTGCGAATTTCGCTAGACAGGCAACATGAGCTGTTGTCTGCTTCGATGACTAGCGTTTCTATTTTGCACACAGACAAAGCACCATACAATGATTAGGCGTAGGGGTCAGAGTTCAGGGAGAAAAAAAAAGGCTGCACCTTGCTGGCCAGAAATGAAACAAATTCCATCTCTTTTATCCAATGTTTGACATATTTTTTTTTTAGTTTGTTTGTCAGACTCAACGTACCACAACAGTAATCTCGTAAGCCTATCTTGATGGAAAACCCACAATGTATGCACAAATCTCAAAAAAAGGTGCTAAGTCTCACACCCCCCCCCCCCCCCTTTCCCCCAGAGTTTTAAGAAAGGCCACTTATCAACACATTCCTTTCCAAAGATCTGGAATCGTTTCACTGCTGTTTTCTTCCTTGAAGGACAGAAACGTCCTGCTGTTCTCTCCGACGTCAGTTTGGAATTCAAAATAAGAAACTCTTCCACGCCCATGCATAGGACATTTCATAAACAATGGCCTCCCTATAGATTCCCCTTCTGATTGGATGTCTTTCTCGTGATCATTTCCCAAACAAAAATTAATATCAGGTGATTTTACTTTCGCTTTTAGGAAAATTCTATTTTCTGGAGACATACTTAGCAAAAACTGTATTTCTGGAATGCCATGACTGTTTCTGTTATAATTCAACACAAAGAGTGCCTTTAAGCCGTCAGCTGACGCCGAAGTAAAAATGCTTTCCCAGTGCCTATGGGCCGTCCACTGATGTCATGCATTTTTCTTGAATTTTCATTCGTTACTATTTCTATTAACGGGCTTAAATAGAGTGTGCGTAGTAAGCCTTATATGTCTGTAGTATTAAAATGATATGCAAATGACCACACGTGAGGGGAAAGCCCATTTATTCTCATCACTGACTGGATGACCAGCCAGCACTTCGTCTCGCTTGCAAAGATGGCGGCGCAACCTTCGACAAGTGTAGCGACCAAATCAACATATTTACACAGCTGAGCAGGCTCCGCTAATCATTTTTGACAAAGACATTAATCTTTTATTCAATGACTTACTCGAGCATGAAGGTGAGATGATGATAGTGATGGAATTGCCGACCATATTCGTCACTTATTGAGTCGGCTGTGTGACCTCAGTGTGTGTTCAGCTGATGGCTTGCCAGCGTCGAACGAGCTAGCCTAGTGTGTACTCTGCACTGCGTGCCAGTGGCCAGTGATGTGATAGTCAGCGCGAGAGGGGAGCGCGGCCTGCTTGCGGCATGACACGGGGCAGAGGGAAAGGTAGGGGAAGAGGAGGGGTGAAAGAGAGGGTTGAAGTCCAGCAAGGGGCGTGGTGGGGGGAGGGAGGCGTGGTCGTGGACTGACCTGTCTGCATAGAGTGTGAGCGCCTTGATAGACTTCTAAACTGTTTTACTTTCATTTACAGATGTAATGTGACAATACAAACTTTATTTTCAACCTTTTTGCTTTGTGTTCTTTTTTGGATGTGAAGCTGTAGTGGTAAATACATATGTTTTTGATCATGCAAAAAAATCTATCCAAATCTAAATGCCTAAATATTTTTTTATTATCAAAATTAAAACAAAAGAAGCCCAGATTCAAAATCTTCATTCAATTTCCTTCAAAAATCATATATATTTCATTTTTATATCTTTTGTAGTTTCTGAGCTAGAATTTTTTGTTACTTATTACCCCCAAATCATTAGATTTCCCTGGCACTGGGAAAGCCTTTGTTTGTAACATTTTAAGGCAGTGAACGGGCTAACACAAAGACGCAGTAGCTATAATGGCTGGTATGTGTAACCATCCCACTGTGACATCCTTTGAACATACATGATTTCAGGGCTGAAAAGATCTGCTAAACAGATTCAACGGACACAACGTCACTTGCGACCTCCTTCCCCAGACCAACTGACCTGTTCACTGTCGTTCTCCATCGCCATGGAGTGATGCAGCTCGGCGGAATGGCTGGCATCTGACGGCGCTTTGCCTGGAAGGAACATGGGCCTCTGGGGCAAGGGCATGGCTTTGGTCGGGTAGTGACCCCCTCCACTGCCCCGGCCGTGAAGGTCGGCTGAATCCAGAGTCTTGCCAAAACTCCCAGGCATCCCCTGCTTCCGCCCGCTCCTCCGCTCCGTGGCGCTGTGTTCAAATGTTCTGGCGTTGGCTTCCGAGATGAGGTACTTGGACCGATCGATCTGAGCCGCTTTCAGGTTGTCGGCGCCGCTCTTGCCGATAGAGTCTTCACGGCCGACCTTGGGCGACCCGTCCGCCTTGATGACATTGCCGAGCTCGTCCTCTTCCATCACAGTGGTGTTTTCCACCTTGGCCTTCTGCAGCATCATGCGAGACTTTAGTTCAAGGTCAAGGTCGAGGTGCTCACCGAGCTGATCTTTGACGGAGGTGGTTCGTCGGGGAGGCACAGGTCCAGGTCGCTTCTTGGTGGATTTGCGGGCTGTGTTATCGGCAGACTGCTTGGCCTCAGCTTCATCCACTGTTTGTAAGGTGCGGCGATTAGATGGTGGAGTTGGTCCTGTGTTAACTGAACAACAGGCATGTAATGAGAGATGGTGTGTGTGTGTGTGTGTGTGTGTGTGTGTGTGTGTGTGTGTGTGTGAGGCAAGGTAATGTTGCTTACAGCCCAGCCGACTGCAAAGGGCCACGTCTGGGCTCTCACCACGTTGAAGTCAACAACAACAACAACAAAAACACCACCATTCACACATCTCAAACACCTAAAAATGCACTAGAAACTTTGTTAAAATTCTTTCTTCTGTGTGAGTGTGTGTGTGTGTGTGTGTGTGTGTGTGTGTGTGTGTGGCATGTTGTGTGTGTGTGCATATGTGCATCTGAATGTGAAATTATATATATATATACATGTGTGCGTGTGTGCATGCTTACCTGTGTGTGTGTGTGTGTGTGTGTGTGTGTGTGTGTGTGTGTGTGTGTGTGTGACGAGTGTGAGTGTGATGATTGTGCCACCCCTCTTTCCTCACTATAGGCTGTCTGTTGAAAACAATATAATACGACTGTCCAAGAGCTGTATCACATCTCGTCTTATCAAAACATGCTAAACCCCCCCCCCCCCCCCCCCCCCCCCGTCTCCTTTCGCACCCTCTCTTCTCACTCCCACGGGAACAAAGCAGAACTAAATTCTCTCCACCAGAGCGCACCCTCCCCTTAACCCCACTTCAACACACCATCTTCATCCCCTGCCCCCAAAAAGGTACTCCACTCTCCAGACAGGCAACTGGAGTGGCGCCCCTTACCTGCCATGGACAAGGTGTCAGCCAAGGACAGCGTGTCCCCCATGGACACCGTGTCAGCCATGGAGATGGTGTCCGTGGAGAAGTCAGCGCTGTGGGTACTAGCGGCGGCAGGGCCAGGGCGACCCTTCTTGGACGGCAGCGTGGGAACCTGTTTCTTGTCGTTCTTCTCCAGCTCCTTCTCCACCTCTGTGACACGACAGGGCGTCTATAGTGATAGTCACAGGCGGTGACAAAAAATAAGTCGAACAGTAAAAAAAATTTTTTTTGGCGGATTTGGGGGGGGGGGGGGGGGGGGGGGGGGGGGGGGGGGGGGGGGGGGGGATGCAGAGGGAGTCGGAGAGAACGAGGACTGAGAGAAAGAGAAAGAAAGGTTGGAAGAGAGAAGAAGGAAGGAAGGAAGGAAGGAACTGAGAGACAGATAACGGAGGGCTGACAGAGAGAAGAGACAAACAATAATGAAGGGAGGGACAGAGATGAAGGAAAAGAGAGGAGATAACTGAAGCTGAATGTTGTTCACAGATGCACTGACCCCTTAAACAATGGTACAAAGGGTGCCAGAAGGTGGTGGGGGCGGGGTGTGGCAACATTCACGTATAAAGAACCTTGAGATGCAATGTAATAAACGGGATGTAACATAAAAATCACAATGACATTTAACTACAGAAAAGACACTCGGAGTGAGAGGGAGAGAGACAGACAGACAAAGACAGAAAGAGAGCTGACCAACAGTTCTGAGACCACCAGAACGGCGGACAAACAGGGACACAGTGACATCATCCTGCACACCTTCATTGATGCTGGACTTTTCAAACATGTTCTCCAACAGAAAGTGGATCTCCTTAAAGGTTGGCCGGTCCTTTGGGTCCCACTGCCAGCCTGCACACACCCATGCATGAACATGTGCACATGCACTTACGTACACACAGACATACGCACACAAACACACACATACACATATGCAAGTGCTCTCACTTTACGTGCTGATTCCACTTGAATGGAAACTTCATAAATCAAATGTTGGATGTGTAATGTTTGATCCATTCTTTCATAACCCATTCAATATAATGGACGAGGAGAAAAAACGGGCAGTCAATGTTAAATGATTTACAGGAAAACTTACAATTTAACGTTAATGTCTGAGTATAGAAAACGAGCAACATTTGAAAGTTTTTCAATCTCAAATACAATGTGTGCTTTGTCATTTCAACAACTATCCACTTATGGTTAGATAAAACTAAGTTCTATAGATTGTGTGTGTGTGTGTGTGTGTGTGTGTGTGTGTGTGTGTGCGTGCGTGCGTGCGTGCGTGCGTGCGTGTGTGCGTGCGTGCGTGCGTGCGTGTGCGTGCGTGTGTGTGCGTGCGTGTGTGTGCGTGCGTGTGCATGCGTGCACGTTTAATACATAAACAGTGTTTGTTAAACCAGCCCAACGTCATTTCTGCAAATCTGAACACTTGTTTCACCTTCCTAAATACAGTAATTGTGAAAGCACCGGCAGAAACATTTTTGCAAAGGCTTATACTTCACCATCATTGTCTTCATATCACACACACACACACACACACACAAACACACACACACACACACACACACACACACACACATCCCCTCTCTCCCTCTATTTTCATTTTCTGAGCCATTCTCCTAGCCAGTGAACGAAAATGACTGGTATCTCGAGGACAAAAATCCTCTCTGTCATTTCCTATGACTATCAGAGTGAATGCCTTTGCATGTTCACATGTTTCACATTAACTTGGAAGAGTGGGGAAGAAAAAAATCCTCTCTGTCATTTCCTATGACTATCAGAGTGAATGCCTTTGCATGTTCACATGTTTCACATTAACTTGAAGAGTGGGGAACAGAGTGGCAGGTACTGACTGGAGGGAGAGGAAGAGAAGGGAGTGGAGTAGGGTGGGGGTGCGGGGGTGGGGTCACACACAAAAACAACAAACTGGGTGGTAAGCCCATCTTCATGAGGATCTGCGCTGAACACAACCATCCCTGCACTCACACTGCAGCATGAGGACATAGACGTCAGCAGGGGTGCCAGGA
>CM031625.1:36637491-36682491 GCA_018398815.1 Conus ventricosus
ATTGGACACATGAAACAGATATATATGTGTGTGTGTATGTGTGTGTGTGTGTGTGTGTGTGTGTGTGTGTGTGTGTATGAGAGAGAGAGAGAGAGAGAGAGAGAGAGAGAGAGAGAGAGAGAGAGAGAGAGAGAGAGAGAGATAAGAGTGTAAAGTGCTGACCTTGAGCGTTTTGACAGCCACTGTCTTGTTGTAGCGTTTCCACACAGCCTCGTACACATGTCCATACTGCCCACCACCTGAAAACACATCCATCCTGAAGATCACCCCATCTTTTCATCTAAATTACACATGTCTGTCAATATCATCGTATGCAGAACTCCAAAATTCCCAAATATATGGGTAATAGACGATAAAGGTGGGGCGACTGTAAAACAGTCTGAAAATGTTTGTGAACACGGAGTCTAAACAAGCGCCTAGTCTTCTTTACATACATACATGTATATGCATAAATGTTCACCGTTATCATCTGTTTGCATGAAAGGCAGAAATGCAACACACATCAGCCATACGCACGTGTGCATACAGCATGTACACACACACACACACACACGCGTGTACACACGCACACACACACAGCCACACAACACACACCAAGAAGAAAGCAAGCAAAGGGTACTTCGACTGTCTCCCTCTACCAACAAAATGTTTCATGCGAACCTGACGCACATCAAAGAACGCAAGCATTTCTCCAACTTTTCTCCTTCCGTAAGCGACATCTCACATGACAAGATCGAGCCAAACGGCATTTCTAACATCTCTCTCTAGGTGATATCTAATAACAATAATCATCATAATGATTATTTATGGCGCTTAGTCTTACACAAGCCCTAAGCGCTTACAAATAATGAAAATTTTAAAGAAAACATAAATGAAACCAATAAGAAGATAAATATTGCAATAAGTACCAAGCACCTACAAACAAGAGCGCTTATTGATACATACTCACGCACACATGCAAACACAAACACACATCACACGATCCCAAACACACTGTCTCACAACAATGCACACAACAGCATGCGTGCACACACACACACACATGCGTGAATGCACACACGTACACACACACACACACACCACACACACACACACACAAGTCGCAGAATTAATCTGATGGGGAAGAAAGAACTGCTGTTGACAGGTGAAGAGGGTTGTTTTAAGAGATGCCTTGAAGGAAGACAGCGAGTTTGAACTAAAACTAATATCCGCACCAAGAAAGGAGGCAAAGCACGTTTCTGACATCTCTCTTTCCCTACCTAGGCGATGTTTCATGGCGATCTCAGTCCTCTCAATCTCCCAGCGGTCAGGCTCAGGGCTCAGGCGAAGACGGTGGGTTTCTGTCTCTTGGGGGCTGGGTAGCGCAGGGTGGTGACCAGGCCGTCGGCGTGGATGGAGTGGTGGTGTACCAGCTCCGCCAAGGTGTAGAACCGGTGCTCCTGAGTCACAAACACCTGGACCAACATCAATAGGTTGTCAGTGTGTCTGTGTGTGTGTGTGTGTGTGTGTGTGTGTGTGTGTGTGTGTGTGTGTGTGTGTGTGTGAAAATGACATTAGGCTGTCAGTAAGTGGAGGTAGCTTTGTGTGTGTGTGTGTGTGTGTGTGTGTGTGTGTGTGTGTGTGTGTGTGTGTGTGTGTGTGTGTGTGTGTGTGTGTGTGTGTGTGTGCGTGCGTGTGTGTGTGCATGTGAGTGAGTGAGTAAGTGTGTGCATGTGTTTGTGCGTGTGGCTTCAGTAACAGTACATTTCTTTAATCCAGGCATGCACAAAACCCATCCTGGCAAGTGACTTTATTGTGAACTTGACCAATTGGCCGAGTGAAACTGAAAGCGACTGTCGAGCTCTCGACAGGTCAAGAAGGTTTGGCACATTAGCACCACGGGAACATAACTTAACCACTCCCACTGGAGCTGTTCTCTTCTGAAGGTCTCCTACTACGTCAGGCGACTATGTGTGCAAGATCAGGCCATGCATTCCCTGGGTGAAAGTGAATAAAAAAATAAAAATAAAAAAAAACTCCCATTCCTGAACGCATACATTTCCATGACCTCTGGGCATACTTTTTTTCTCTAAAAAGCTGCTCCCATTCTTGAGCTAGTGAAAGCACTGTTCAACCGACTGTATAGTGTCTTTTAAGTACTTCCTACACACATGATGTGGCAAATGAATCACTACATGTGCAAACAACTTTTACCTCTAGCAAACAGAAATGTTGGACGAGAAAATTCACTGAATACAATGTTTGGCTAAAAGAAACAAAAGAAAAGCACACAACAGAACAGAAAGAAAAGAAAAGAAAAGAAAAGAAAAGAAAAAGAAAAGAAAAGAAAACTTAAGGAGGTCCCATGGACGATTTGGGAAATTCACCCTCATCATTCTAAAATTTTTTTAAACTATGATTAATACTAGCAAGAAATAAGAATAATAAATACCTATTACTATGACACTGACAATAACAACAACAATATGGATTGTCAACAACAAAACAACCAATTGAAAACAAAAAGTCAACAAAAGTCACTGCATATAAAAAGCACTAGCTTGTGCGCTAATTCATCACTTGGAACCACCAAGTTCTGACGTCAGTAAACAGTCTGTCGGCTTACTGTGTGTTTCTTCTTTAACTTGTTATGTCACTGGAACTAGCTGGAATACTTTGGGAGACGGTACAAAAAAAATCAATGCCAGCCCCGTAGGTAGTGTCACTGCAAAGTACATATGCTGATAGTAAGTCTTAACAGTTTTTTTTACTGAGACAGAGAGAGAGAGAGATTGGGGGGGGGGGGGGGGGGGAGTGAAAGGGAGGGAGAGAGGTGGGGGTGGGGGCAGTGGGTGGGAGGGAATGGAGAAAGAGTCCTCTGGAGAAATGCAGTCCTGACTGAGAGGCACTAGAGTGGAGCGACAGTTAGGAAGGGGTGGGGAGAAAGAGAGACTTAAGGAGGAACAGAGACTCAATAGAAAGGTAGAGTGGAGTGTTTTTCCACACACACACACACTAGGGTAGGCACATGCCCGATGATGACCTAGTTCGGTTGTTGACTTCAATTTTCTGCACCCGGTTTGACACAGAAAGCGATTGCCATACGTTTTCTTTTTCTGTTTGCAAAGCTCACTGCCGATAAGTTATGACGCAATTTTCCAGGGCAGAAACCTACGCACCGAAAGGTGAATCTGTTCTATTTTGACAGGAATTTACAAGGCATGATGCTGAACTGAACTGCCACATTTGATGCCGTCGAAACGTTCCCTTTCAAGTTCAAACTGCACACACACAGTCTCCGTCTCTGTCTGACCTTCAGTTCTGCCAAGACACAGACGCAAAGGAGAATCGTTGTTTCAGACATGCGAGAGCAAAGTGACGGCCAAATAAGATCGATTCAATGCGGTTCTGAACTGTAACTCCCGCATCACGCTGATGAACTAAATTCAGGCAAGCTGATGTACATTTGTCTGACAGTTGGTCTGATTGTCAAGACTGCTCCACACGGTCTCTTGCCCGTCATTCCTGTATACCTCCCTAATCAAAATCTGAATTCCAAATCCCAGAGCATTCTGGGGCTACTTTCACCCATGCTCCCTTCTTATAAAATGATCTTTAATTTAGAAATGAGTCTGCAGAAATAGGGCGTGCAATGCTTGGTGATCACAATAGTCATCGATCTACCAGCCTGCGATGAAGTAATCATGCACTCTTGTGTCTCGCTATCCAGATGATGAACTGCCTGACCACTACATGCACATTGATAAATAAATGTTAATTTAATCTGCAATGTTACAGCAGGGCTAGGTCAGCGTACTTTTTACAGCCGTCTTGAAATTTAGATATGCTTGCTGTGGCAGTATGTTTAATTTAGCCTGCTTTCTGAGGTTGATACGGAAGAATTTGGTAAAATTAATTAACTTTGCAGCTCGTCTGTGCACTGAATTTAATTTTCTATGATGACTCTCTGCAGCACATTCCCCGACTCTGACAAGGGACAGCCAGCCTGAAAAACCATTTTCAAGCGTCTGTGTCTATGCAAGGCTTCAGTTGTAAGCATGAAGAGAGTGTGATCCACTTTGTTAACAACAATGGCAATTGCCAATTCATGACTTGGTGCTTATGCTCTTGTTCCAGGACGTTGCCGTCTATAGTCAGACTGAGACTAAAAAGTCTCGGGTATTTTTGTCTGGAAGTGACTGCCATGCTTTTTGTCTTCTTGGGATGAACTATCACAGAAAAACGCCACTCTCAGACATTGTTTAAACCTTGCTGTAAAACATTCTGGTCTGTCAGGTAGTCCACTGTATTTGACTGGAAGGAGGCGTCATCAGCTAAAAGGTCACGCAAGACACATGGTTGTGAAATTGATCATGGGAGATTATAAACACACTGAATAGAAGTGGCCCTAAGACCGAACCTTGCGCATTCCAGATTTCATTACCTCTGTAGATAAGATGCTATTGCTGCGTTCTGTTGGTCAGATAGAATTCAAAGAATGATACTGTGTGCTGGTCTTGGAGACAGAGTATTGATTTTCTATTTTGTGATTAACAAGCTCAAAACCCTTCTTTAAATCAAGAAGAAAAAAAAAAACAGCACCTGTGATCTTGCTTCGATGAATGGTAGTCAACCATATGTCACAGAGACAGAGTAAGGCAGTGTGACAGGAAAGCTGAATGTGACAACCCAGCTGGGGCAGAAGTGAATGAGATGGAGAAGTTTACTGCTCATGAGGCACAGCATGAGGTGTTTGTGGATGTTTTCAAGTGGCTTTGACACCACAGAGAGGAGCGAAGTAGGTCTGAAATTGTTCAAGCCTGACAACTTGACACAGGCACTGTAATACATTTTGCTGATTTAAGAACTGGTGGGACTTTGCCTTGTTCTACACACAAAATGTAGTACACAAATGTAGTACACAAATGTAGTACACAAATGCTGCGAGGTTCAACTTCGTAGGAGCACTAGTTTTCAAATAGAAGTATGTTACTATTGTTAGTTTATTGGATCCCATTGATTTTTTTTTTTTTTAAATTCTTGAGGCTGGCAATGAGAACAAAGACTTCACGGACAGCAAGTAGAGGTACATTTTTTTCCCCCTTAATAATGAATAACCAACTTTGAGTCTGCTGTTGCAGAATGTCTGGACAGAAGAATGAGAAATGCAGTTTTTCTCTGCATATGCTTAGTGTTGCAATGGACCCGGTGAAATTCCATTAAAAAGCAATTATTGAAACAGTTTGGTGACCACTGATAGTGATTTTATGATCTGCTTTGTGATCTATGTGTAATATCATTTACTGCACGCCATAGTGAAGTTGTGTCTTCATTACCTATTAACATTTCAGTAATACACTGTTTCTTAGAATTCCTAATAAGATCAGTAACTCTGGTTTTTGAATTGCTTCTGTGCTCTTATTTCTTCTGATAACACGTCAGTGTTTTTCTTGTTTAGCTATTACTTTCCTATTTAAGTTGATCACAGAATTTCATGGCCTCAATCACTTCTGGGGTGAGCCAACAAGAAAGAACATTTGACTCGCTTTTGCCCTAATGGCGTGTGTTTCTCTATCACAGCTAGTAATGAATCATAGAAAGTGTCTAACGCTTCAACAGGATCTGAAAAAACTAAAGACGTCAATGAGATGAGTCCTACTTAAATCGTGGCAACATACATTTCTATTGAAGTACTCGAAAGACTCTCAGAGTAAATGGCAGGTGTGGTCCTCGGTTTAAGATTTCGGTGGTTTGTATTGCCATGAGCAAGATATGGGAGAGTGATCACTCACACTTTGGATTCTGAGCATTTCTGTTAGCGACTGAAGACTGCTTGCTTGTGTAGATGAGGAGGGGGCGACTCACTCACTCAGGTTGCAGTGCGAGCAAGTAGGTGCAGTTTCTAGGTTGTTTGGGGTTTGAACAGATCACAGATAAAGTCACCTAACGAATGTTCCCATTGGTTTTGCTGATTTCATCCATTTCATGCATAGAGTCACCAAGCCAGTCAATTATGATAAAGTAGGATTTCACAGCCAATTACTAAGGGAGACGGCTATGGATACTCGATCTCAGCCCAGGTGCATTCAACCTCTGTGGTCTTCAGATCAGTTCTCTTACCCAACTGAAAAATGCAACTGCGAATACATACAGCAATTCCAGTTTCACCATGCTGAATGCATCACAACGAATGATGTCAGGAATTACAAGCATTTTGTCTGTAACTTGGGATCTAAGACGCATTTCATCAAATCCACACAAATGAGTGTGTTGGGGTTAACAGGAAGCATGCATCAGGTAGTTTGTCACCTGGACAATCAACATTTAAATGGGCAACGCATGTTACACTGATCAGATCAAAATGTCTTGAAATTTCCCTTGCACAAATCATTTTACTTTGACAGGAATAGATAACTACAGGAAGAATTTCTGAAATCAAACAGTAAGGTTTACTCAAAATAATTCAAAGGGGAAAAAAAATTCAAAGGAAACAAAAAAAAAAGGTTTATGAATATTACACACAAGAAATAAAGGAAAACAAAGAACAACTGATGGGCATATGATTAGTCCGATCTGTATGGCCACTGAATTCACTTGTTCTGTGTCTTCTTTACAATTACTTATTTATGCCCAGACTCTTCAGACTGTTTCTTTCATAATCATACCCATACACTTTACAATATCTCTTCCGTAAATACTTAAGCCTTTTGCTCCCGGCCGCGGATATAGCCGCAGTTCAAGGGTCATTGCATAATTGATCATCTGACCGGTCACATGAGTTATCTCATCCTGTCAACATGAAACACATTTTAATTATATTCTTCATTTGTTTTCCTTCAATAAAATGTATACTTCTGTATACTTTTGAGCAATAATTGAATTTTTGTGATTTAAAAAAAAAAAGTAAAAATAGTTCTGGGAGTCAAAGGGTTAATACAGGTGCACTTTGCACTATGACTTGTACAGTCACTTGATCCTGGCACAGTTTACACTGTGTCTCTTATGAAGTCACCTAATGCCAGCATGTTTTGCACTTACTTTTTAAACCACTCAATGCCAGCACTCCGAAGAGCACAATACATCCCAGTTTCTTGCTGCAGGATGGATTTCCTACAGGGCTCCCAATGACGCACATATGTGCGTCCATGACGCACTATGAGCAAAAAGGACGCACTAACAAAACGTTGTAGCGAGTCCTGCGAGACGTACTACAAAATCAGGCAAACCCCAAAACGTGCTGCGGTCAGTGATCAAAGCTGAGCACACCACAAGCTTCGCGCGCAATTGCCTGCCGTCAAATTCAGGACAGCGTGTGCCAGCGAAAGTACAATAAGCCGAGAAGTTGCGTAAACACTGATAGGCTCGCCTTGCGGCCCACGTCACTGAACGGTTACTCAGTCGACCGGCTGACTTATTCAGACTGTGGCGCCTGCCGCCACTAATTAACCAATTCGATGGCTCACAAGTTGTAACAATCGCGTGCACAAGCCTAGGCGAACGAAGCAGAAAGGAAGTTCACGGCTATCGCATCTTGCAAATATGTCGTTGCTTCAGTGGTTGGGCGCTCCTAAAAAACGCAAAGAAACATCTTCTGAAGATGCTTCAGTGGTTGGGCGCTCCTAAAAAACGCAAAGAAACATCTTCTGAAGATGCTACAGACAGTGAATCGTTGATTCCTAAAGAAATATCTACAGCAACACCACCTAACAAGAAATGTTTTTTTTAAGAAATGTTTTCAGTGAGAGAGAGAGAGAGATTCATTTACTCTGAAATGTTCAGATTATCAAGCCGATGATTAAAAAAGCAAGAAATACTACATTTTCTGTATTGGTTGATTTTGTTCATGGGGACTCTCTATACCCCCTCTGGGACCCTCTATAGCATCAGTGAAGGAGTCCCTGGGACCCTCTACAGCATCAGTGAAGGAGTCCCTGGGACCCCTGTCTGTCAGTACAAATGGTAGCCCTGTTCCTATCCAGTCCATAGTACCACACATCACAGTTCTTATGCTTAAAGGGAAGAATTCGTGTTGTCATGAGCAACAGAGCCGACAGACATCTGACAGACTGCAGCAGGTCAGAGGAAAAACACAAAAAATAATAACAAACAAACAAGCACCCGTCACCATGACCAGGTACCACACGTGCGCACGCACCCATGTACACACTCATAAAGAAACCAAATTAGATGTTCGCACACGCACATAGATGATCGATCGGGATATCATAGTACACAGATATAATATCATAGTACACATCTATAAAATAGCAAACTATGTCAACCTTTACACACATGTAGTCAATTTTACTGTTGCAGTAAAACATACAAACAAGGTGGGATTCTAGTTTGCAATGACAATGGTAAAACAAAGAGATATATTATAATATATATAGGTGCATGAGGGTGACATCCTAGCATTGTGAGGACATGGAGAAAGGAGCTGACTGGTGTTGCTGAGCAGCCATTGTGTTCAGATACTGAACGGCAAGCGGGTGTCATGGGCAAGACTAATATAGAGAGAGACACTTGACAGCTCTATTCATTTTACTGATCTGCACATGGGCCTTATCATGAAAAAGACCCTCAGACGCAGTCAAAATCACTGAGATATAGTCATGAACAGTAACACAGACACACACTCAGTCAGACAGATATACAGCCACAGTGACAGTGACAGTCGCACTCACATACCGCAACTGACAGACGTAGTTGCACTGATACAAACAACAGTCACAGATGAAGTCACAGGAAAGGAAGACACAGTCACAACCATAGCCACAGACAGCCACAGACACAGACACAGCCATAGCCACAGCCACAGACAGAGACACCAGACCTGATTAAGCCTCAAAGTACCCCTCTGTAGCAGAACCCCAATTTTCAGTGGTCTGATGGACCCTTTCAGGAGTGCGAACACAGCAACATTTCAACAAACTGAACTCTTCAGCTCATCATTTCACCTGTACTAAGACAGTCTTTTACCTGCACCAAGATCATTTTACCTGTACCAAGATCATTTCACCGGTACCAAGACCACAGTCACTGCTACCTGACACGATTTTTGTCTGAATGGAAACAAACGCATATGTTTACAAAAATGAAGCCAAGTCACAAGAGATTTGATCGTTTCTTTGTGAATGTGATCCAATCTGTCATGTTTTGTGAATGCCATTATCACCGATTAAAAAAAAAAAGAGTTAAGATTAGCAATATAGTTTAATAAAAGTACAAAGGGTGGGAGGTGGGAAAAAAAACTTAAAACTTAACAGAACTGCGAACCCACAAAGCTTTTGACGTGGTGGTGATGGTCAACAAATACACATTTTCTGGATTTGTCGACTTTCAATTTGTCTCTGATGTTTCACAGTTTCAGCATAGTCATCAACTGTCACAGCACATCCCCCTCCTTCCCCTCTATCCTCAATCAGCATATCTCAATATCAACCCTACTCTCAATCAGCATATCTCAATATCAACCCTACTCTCAATCAGCATTATCTCAATATCAACCCTACTCTCAATCGACATATCTCAATATCGACCCTACTCTCAATCAGCATATCTCAATATCAACCCTACTCTCAATCAGCATATCTCAATATCAACCCTACTCTCAATCAGCATATCTCAATATCAACCCTACTCTCAATCAGCATATCTCAATATCAACCCTACTCTCAATCAGCATATCTCAATATCAACCCTACTCTCAATCAGCATATCTCAATATCAACCCTACTCTCAATCGACATATCTCAATATCAACCCTACTCTCAATCGACATATCTCAATATCAACCCTACTCTCAATCAGCATATCTCAATATCAACCCTACTCTCAATCAGCATATCTCAATATCAACCTACTCTCAATCGACATATCTCAATATCAACCCTACTCTCAATCAGCATATCTCAATATCAACCCTACTCTCAATCGACATATCTCAATATCAACCCTACTCTCAATCAGCATATCTCAATATCAACCCTACTCTCAATCGACATATCTCAATATCAACCCTACTCTCAATCGACATATCTCAATATCGACCCTACTCTCAATCAGCATATCTCAATATCGACCCTACTCTCAATCAGCATATCTCAATATCAACCCTACTCTCAATCAGCATATCTCAATATCAACCCTACTCTCAATCAGCATATCTCAATATCGACCCTACTCTCAATCAGCATATCTCAATATCAACCCTACTCTCAATCAGCATATCTCAATATCAACCCTACTCTCAATCAGCATATCTCAATATCGACCCTACTCTCAATCAGCATATCTCAATATCCGTCAAACATAGCTCACTGTTCTTGCCTCCAGCAAAAGCTTTTTGCTTCTTTTTCTGTGTATTTTGAGAGGTACTGTTGGTTGCTTTCTTGTTTTTAGAACCCATGCCAGCAAGCTTTTCTATTTGGCTTCCTTTTTTTTTTGTCACTGGCTTCTGATTCTGAAAGAGTACTGTGCTGGTTTCTTTGACATCACTTCACTGCTCAATGAACACTCCACTACCCGGCATCACGACTGCTGTTCCTGCACATCCCAGAGGTGGACAAGAACACCTCTGACATGACACTGCAGGTTACATACAAGGTCAACAAGAAAGCATTTTTCCTCCACTTGCCCACAGTGCTGCAGTCTGAAGATTTGAAAAGTAGAAACCACAGATCAATCGTGGCTCTGAAAAGGTCTAAGGTCGCAGCCACAGGCACAGTCACAGACACAGTCACAGACACAGTCAGACACATCCACAATCATCCACCCAGCTTGCCCTCATCCCATCCACCCACCTTGCCTCATCCTCAGTGATCCGGTAGTGGTACACCCGGCCCTCGAAGCGCACAGAGATGGAGCGTTGCCCCGGGCTGCTCTCGCTCTCCCGCACCAGGAAGCTGCCGTTGATGCCGCTGCTGAGCAGGTACTCGGAGGCGTTGCGCGAGATGAGGCCATGGTACCAGGAGAACTTGTCCAGGCTGTTGACAGGCGCGATGTAATTGCTTGGCACCCAGCCAACAATGCCCGCCCGGTTCTTCACCTCACACCACTCCCCGCCCTTGTTGTAGCCAATCATCGTCATCTGCTCTCCTGAATAACAAAGAAAATGGCCAACGACTGGTAATTGATTATTTGAATGATGTGAAGGTGTCACTTTCCTTAACAGCCTAGGATTGGTGAATGATTATTTGAATGATGTGAGTTATTATTTTACCTGAAGAGCCTAGGATTGGTGAATGATTATTTGAATGATGAGAAGGTATCATTTTCTTTAACAGCCTAAGATTGGTGAATGACTTTAAAAAGATGTGAGGTATCATTTTACCTTAATGGCCAAGGCTTGATGAATGACTATTTGAATAATATGAAATACCACTTTACCTGAACGCCATATTATTGATAAATGAATATTTGAATGAAGTGAAATATGCTTTTTCCTGAACAGCCTAAGATTGGTGAATGACTCCTTGAATTATGTGAAATATAATATTTCTTTATTGTTAGAAAACAGCCATTGTCAGTGAATGATTAAATGGATGATATGTCGACAATCTCCCCTATTACGAACAGACGAAAATGGCCTTGGCCAATAAATGACTGTTCTAATGATGCCTGTGTACAATCTTCCTTCCAACTTACAGTACCAAATGGCCGTGATTGATGAATGATTCAAAGTATGATGAGTGTGAACAAATTTCCTCTCTCCCAACAGGAGAAAATGGTCACAACTTTTCGGTAATTGTTCGGGTAATGCGTACAGTTTTCTTACAACTTAACAGTGACAGACGAAAATAGTCATGGTTGGTGAATGACTGGATGATGAAGTACACACTTTTCCCTTCTGATAATCCAAGGTTGGAGAGATGTGCATACTACTTTGCTTTTTTCACGGCTAAGACCGTAACACTGAACACATGATACTTGCATCTTTGTGTGTATGTGTGTGTGTGTGTGTGTGTGTGTGTGTGTGTGTGTGTGTGTGTGTGTGCGTGCATGTGTGTGTTTGTGTGCATGCACGTGTGTGCAGGTATGTGTGCATGTATATGTGTGCATGTACATGTGTATGTATGTGCACGCATGTGCACATGTGTATGCATGCATGTATGCGTGTGTGCGTGTGTGTGTGTGTGCGTGTGCGAGTGTGTGTGTGTGTGTGTGTGTATACGTGTGTGTGTGTGTGTGTGTGTGTGTGTGTGTGTGTGTGTGTGTGTGTGTGTGTGTGTGTGTGTGCGGGTGCGTGCGTGCCTGCATTCGTGCATGTGTGTGTGTGAGTGTGTGTGCATGTGTGTGTGTGTGTGTGTGAAAGAACTGAAGTACATGAGCACTGTTCACTTCAATTGTTGTGCAGCAGTGTAACCTGAGTTACTTCACACGTTCCTCATCTGAAGCGTTTAGACAATCAATTTGTAACACAGCAAATCAGAACTGGTTATCCTCTGAAAGACCTGTCAGTAGCACTGTTACCCAAGAGCATACTCTAGATGATAAAATGCTTCATTTGGGAGCCGACTGGCCAGGGATCATAGTAGGAAGGACCATCAGCAACAGCAAGCACTCTTCACTGGGCCTTTTATGAACTAGGGGACCAGGCCTTTTCCACTGGTACTGGGGAAATTTGCTTCTGGTCATGAAGTTCCCAGCATGAAGATTGTCACTTGCACCACTGAAGTGAGCTGAATCTTTGCAAATAAAGAGAAGTACAACCATTTGTTTTTAGAGCACGCCCCCTGGTAAAACATTAATAGATGGTGTCCTTAATATGTCAAATTTTGTGTGACAGCAATGGCAAGCAAAGTTTTTGACAAGAATACTGAAATCTCAGTTTAAATGTGTTAAGATTGTGGTAGCAGGAATTAAAGCGTCACTGCACATCTACGCAAAAGTGCATCCTATTGATCAGAACAAGGAGTCTATTCTGAGCAGCTAGTAACACTCTTGAACAACTAGGCTTCTTTAAACAAAACACATCAATCGACAGATCTTCCATAACATTGTGTCTGTCCATTCATCATTTCTTCCTTTGTCTGGCATTTTATGGAAGACAAGGCCCCTGTTTGTTGTCTTCTGAGCAATGCGACCAAAACTGCACAGCAAGATCTCTCAAACATGCTGAAATTAAGCATGAGCATTTCTCCACTTCCCCGGTCTGACCAATAAACTGTGTCATTGTAAGGTCAAATGTGTAACCTGGGAGATGAAAAAAACAATCTAAGAGATTACATGAATCTGGGAGATCAAATGTTGGAGATAAAATGTGTATTTGGGAAAGACCCCCCCCCCCCCCCCCCCCCCTTAAAAAACAAACAAACAAACAAAAACAAAAAAAGCCAGTAATCTGGAAGATGGAGTATGTAATATGTAAATCTCAGAGATGAAATCAAGATATAAATGTGTAATGTGTTATCACAAGATATAAATGTGTAATGTGTTATCACGGCGATTAAAAAGATTTAAAAAAAAAAGTTTTATCTGGGATACATAGCTGCTAACCTTCTGTAGTCAAACTTCTGGAACCATGGGATGGGGGTGGGAGAGGGCTGAGGAGAGGGCAGCTCAGCTTTCGACTGAAAGCCCCTTAACTCTCAACAGTTTTTGAGATTTTTGCATGATGGATGTTTTTTTTTTCCGTAACATTCTGCGCATTATTTCTGAAATAATGATATTTTTTGTGATTAATGTGTCTATTTCAGTTTTTTGGGGCGTTATATTGCTTCAGATAACAAAAATGTTTTAAATACCATTAATTCCAGGAAGAAAACCGTCGATCACAGGTGATTGAAATTCAAGGGAAATAACTGAAGAGAGTTATGCTTCAGTTGACAAATGTGGGGTTTAATAAATATGCATTTTCCAGATATATAATTGCAAACATCCACATAGCATCATTTGGGCATAATTCTGCAATGCTTTATCAGACATATTCAAAAGTGACCCCCCTAACCCCACACATTTTAACAAAATTTTAAACGATTTCAGGAATAGTTTCTAAATCAAGAACATTCCAGAAACACTCTGGAGGGTTGGCAGCTATGGAGATAACATTTTGTGATAAAATACGTAACTTGGGAGTTAGGATGTGCAGACTGGGAAATAAAATTAGTCATCTTAGGGATGAATGATCACATCTAATGTTGGAGATGAATGATCACATCTAATGTTGGAGATGAATGACCACATCTGTAATGCTGGAGATGAATGATCACATTTACGATGTTGGAGATGAATGATTACATTTGTAGTCTTGGGGAAGAAAAGAGTCACATATGGCCAAGGCAGACAACCTGTACCTTTGAGGATGCTGAGCTGGTTCTCTCCCCCTGCCTGGAAGTCATAGAGGGCGACAAAGAGGTTGGGGTCGTCATCTTGCTGCCCTGCCAACAGATTTTCTTTGGACATCCATCGGGCTCCCAGAATGTCATGAGGGGCGTCTGGCAACGGGCGACTCTGCAGTAATGCTTCTGCAATGGGTCCAATCAGATCACAGTGATCAACTGCAGCGTGTAGCTCAGTGAATTACGACGGTTATCTTCGGGCTTTTGACGTGTGTGTGTGTGTGTGTGTGTGTGCGGTTGTTTTTTTTTTAATTCTGTAAAATTTTTCAAAGTCTGACAACTCAAACTGCACAGGACAACAAAATTGTAACTGCACACAGCATAAAAACTGTTCAATGAAAAATAACCAGAGACTAAGTGAAGTGAATTACACACTGGAATACAGCCAACACAGGAACAACCTGGTGGCTGTGACCGACAAACATTGCAATAACATCTGCAGGTTGATGCAATTCCAGCATGGACCTCCTTCAATCAACCTAACTGCTAATGAACCACCTCTGATCATTCACAGGTGCACCGCTCAGCTGACACAATGATTTGTTTGATCAAAAGAATAAAACAAAACAAAAAGAGACCATCATCATCATTCCATCCTTACCCCCTTCACTGCCAAAGCTAAGTGCATGATATATGCCCAGATGACATAGTTCTTTGTGATCGTAACAACTCAGTAACGACTAGGAATATTTTCATGAAACCATGAAAAATTGTTCAGGGTCTGAACGACATTTCAGGTATAAAGAAACGTCAGCTTGGACACAAAACAAGTTTTTTGATGTATAACAGTAATGAGAAATGAAAAAAGATCCAACAAATGTGAACAAAAAGCTGACACAGTCTAAGAGAAAAACGCTGTACAACCATTACCTGGGCACTGAAATACAGGTACATTTAACTATAATCAATATTCTATCTCACTCACGCACTGAAAAATAGAGGTACATTTAACCATAATCAGTATTCTATCTCACAGCCAATAAATAAGCACTTCTGCTCGTCGCCTTCTTGAAGTAAGAAACTTGCTAAACTTCACCCTCAGTTCATTTCTATTGTAAGGATGTGAACAAGCACTGTATGTCAGTAAAGGGACACTGCCATGCAATTACTTTAGATGTACAAATGCAGTCGTATCCCTTATACTGTTTAACGAGCAAGCCCATCATTGTTACAAACGTCAACGAAGTAAGGCACACCAATAAAAGTGACCCATATGTTTGGTGACCCATAGTTACTCAGAATAGTGATCCAAGGAGAGGAATCCAATCCATGCCAGTGGAACATTAAATAATGACTCCTCTGCACAATGATTCCTTACTCACAATCCCCTCCCCATTACAATTCCCTCACCACAACGAATCCCTGCTCGCAAGGCTCCCTCCTCACAAAGGTCCCAACATAATGTGACAGATTGTTTCCCTTACACTGTGACACTGTTCTTCACCTCTGCGCAGTGGCCCCTCTTTGTTCTGACCAGCAAATGACCTGTGCACTGTCCACAATGACTGCCCTCCCTCGTCCCCCCACCCTCCCCCCTTTGTCCTCATCAGTCTCAGGACAACCCAGTTCCTTATTTCCTTTGAACCTCTGTCTAACAGTCACTATGGCCTCTTCCCTTTTCCTGATGGAGATCATCTCATCAGACAAACAAAAACCTTATCAAGGAACAAAATGATCTGACCCTTGTCAAAGGCAGTCTGAACAAAAACTCCATTGTTCTTCTGTGCATTCCGCTATAGATGCTTTTTTTTTTCTACTTATGCAGGCTGATACTCCTGCGGATGCTCTCTGTATAGACAGGCAAGGATTAATCCCATCTACCCAACAAAGGGTATGTGTTTATGACCATTTTTTATCCCACCACTAAGGCAGCCATACTCCAACTTCGGAGAACCTCTATGAACTGAAGCAACTGTCACATCAAGTTAAGTTCTAAGCCTTTTCACAGGTTCTGAACTGCTGGTCCCTTCCCTGCAGGGTCGGAATTTTCACGTGTTGAGAACTACTGGTCAATGTAACTTGCCTGTGCAGACCCCTCTCCAGACAAGACTGCATGGTCATGACAGTGTCACCTGTTGTACACTGTCGGTCAGTTTACCTGCCTATACAGGCCCCTCTCTCTCCACAAGACTGCATGGTCATGACAGTGTCACCTGCTGTACACTGTTGGTCAGTTTACCTGCCTATACAGGCCCCTCTCTCTCCACAAGACTGCATGGTCATGACAGTGTCACCTGCTGTACACTGTTGGTCAGTTTACCTGCCTATACAGGCCCCTCTCTCTCCACAAGACTGCATGGTCATGACAGTGTCACCTGCTGTACACTGTTGGTCAGTTTACCTGCCTATACAGGCCCCTCTCTCTCCACAAGACTGCATGGTCATGACAGTGTCACCTGTTGTACACTGTTGGTCAGTTTACCTGCCTATACAGGCCCCTCTCTCTCCACAAGACTGCATGGTCATGACAGTGTCACCTGCTGTACACTGTCCGTCAATTTAACTGCCTATACAGGCCCCTTCTCTTACAGACTCAATTGTTATGACATTCATACCTTTCACTGTAATCAGGACATGTGGAATCCCAACTTTTATTAAATGCCTTAACTGTTATTAACATGAACAGCTTTGGACGCATACATAGCTGGCCATCCACGCATACTTACGAAGGGAATGTCTTCTCTTTTAGCTTCAACAGCCTTGGAATAAAACGGAGGTGGCTACCCACACAGACAAAAACAAAACATATAGGCTTAGCTAGACAGACAAGAAATTTCCATATAAATTTCCTGGAACCAATTCAATGAACGCATTTTCCTCCACAATGCTTGGACTACTTTGTATACGACGGAAAGTAAAAATGAAGAAAGGGCAACACTTTCATCTATGACCACAATTTAAACAGCATTGTAAGAATATTTCTGCTGTAACGGTAAGTGTAACACTTGCTTCCTACTCCATACAATTTTCTTTTTCTTTTCTTTATTGGGGGGGGGGGGGGGGGGGGGGGGGGTGTTCTCTCATGGCCTCATTGTCTGCATCCCCTCAACAGCTTCACTCCCATAGCCATTATTCAAGCTCTCCTGAACACAGCCACACCCAAGTCGGTACTGTCGCAGCCCCAGCTCTGCAGTCCACTGCCCATAATCTGGCAACGTACCAGACACGGCACCGCCACCCAGTCGCCCCTGACGTTCAGTGGTGCCTATTCCGATCCACCGCCTACCAAGCCCCCTAATGACGACAGTACCAATTAAAATGAGGAACCAGCATGAGCAAGCATTCCCCCCCAGTCAGTGCCAATGAACCTGTACATACCAATGATTTTGACAATTCAAATTGCACGTGTTTGTTTCCGTTCTTTCTGTGTTGCAACCACAAAGCAAAACGAATCAGTAATTTTCCACAGAGCAACGTCTCAAGTCCAATACAAAAAAGACGTTTTACACGGTGTTGCAGAGCAATGTCTCAAGTCCAATACAAAAACAGACGATTTACACGGTGTTAGGAACGTTTTACAAAATGTCTGTGCATGCGCACACAAACATACATGCATACAACCAGTGTGTGCAGTGCTGACTGACAAATGCACTGAAGCCCGAGTTTTTCTTTTCATACCCGAAATCATCCAGCAGCATGCTGTCTACTTCAAATTGTTATTCTGTTGGGTTTTTTTTTTGTGCGTGTCCTTGTTGACCAGCGAAAAGCAACACACACACACACACACACACACACACACACACACACACACAGAGGCCATAATGTCAATGTTGTCAAATGTTCAAGAATAACATACCTAGTTCACAAGGCATTCCAGTCTAATAGACAGATAAATCCCAACTATCTTTAGCCTGACAAGCTCAACTGTCTCCCTAACTTGACAGGCTCAACTGTGTCGTTGACAAGACGGGCTCAACTGTGTCGTTAACCTGACAGGCTCAGCTGTGTCTCTGGCTAGACGGGCCCAACTGTGTCTTTAACCTGACACTGACAGGCTAAACTGTGGCTTTAACAGTATCAACTGTGTCTCTAACTTGACAGGCTCAACTGTGTCTCTGACTAGAAAGGCTAAACTGTGTCTCCGACTAGACAGGCTAAACTGTGTCTCTGACTAGACAGGCTAAACTGTGTCTCTGACTAGACAGGCTCAACTGTGTCCGACTAGACAGGCTCAACTGTCTCTGATTAGACAGGCTCAACTGTGTCTCTGACTAGACAGGCTCAACTGTGTCTCTGACTAGACAGGCTAAACTGTGTCTCTGACTAGACAGGCTAAACTGTGTCTCTGACTAGACAGGCTAAACTGTGTCTGACTAGACAGGCTAAACTGTGTCTGACTAGACAGGCTAAACTGTGTCTCCAACTTGACACACTCAACCATGTCTCTGATGTGACAGACTCAACTGTGTCTCTTACCTTACTGGCTCAGCTGTGTCTCTAATTTCATCAGTACAACTACATCTCTAACTTGACCTGTTCAGCTGTGTCTTGAATTTGACAGGTTCAAATGTGTTTTTAACTTGACTGGTCCCAAAGTGTGTCTTTTAATATGACAGGCTCAACTGTGTCTCTACCTTGACAGGCTCAACTGTGTCTCTAATGTGACAGGCTCAACTGTATCTCTAACTTGACAGGCTCAACTGTGTCTCTAACATGAGAGGCTCAACTGTGTCTCTAATGTGACAGGCTCAACTGTATCTCTAACTTGACAGGCTCATCTGTATCTCTAACTTGACAGGCTCATCTGTATCTCTAAGGTGACAGGCTCAACTGTGCCTCTAACGTGACAGGCTCAACTGTGTCTCTAATGTGACAGGCTCAACTGTATCTCTAACTTGACAGGCTCATCTGTATCTCTAACTTGACAGGCTCTTCTGTATCTCTAAGGTGACAGGCTCAACTGTGTCTCTAACGTGACAGGCTCAACTGTGTCTCTAATGTGACAGGCTCAACTGTATCTCTAAACTGACAGACTCATCTGTGTCTCTCACTTGACAGATTCAACTGTCTTTAACTTGACACGCTTGACTGTTTCTGATTTAACAGGCTCAGATATGTCTCAAACCTTACAGGCTCAGCTATGTCTCAAATTTGACAAGCTCGACTGTTGTCTGATCTGACATGTTCAAATATGTCTAGCTTGACAAACTCAACCACATCTACTCGACAGGCTCAGCTGTGTCTTTAACCTGACAAGCTCAATTTTGTCAGGAGTTAGACAGGCTAAACCGAGTCTCCAAGCAAACAGGCTGAACTGTATCTCTTAACTTGACAGGCTCGACTGTGTCTCTATCATGACTGGCTCACCTGTGTCACTAACCTGACAGGCTTTATTGTGCGTAACTTGGCAGTTAAAATGGGTAGCTACGTAGACAAGAGTAAACATGTCTCTAAACTGGCCTGCTAACAAACGTCTCTAAAGTGAGTCTCGTCTGTGTCTCCAAACTAGAAGGCTAATCTTTGGCTCTCTAACTCAACAGACTCAACTGTGCCTTCAGCTTGAAAGGCTAATCTTTGGCTCTCTAACTCAACAGACTCAACTGTGTCTTCAACTTGAAAGGGAAATCTTTGTCTCTCTAACATGACAGACTCAACTGTGTCTTTTGCTTGAACTCTGTCTAACTCAAAAGACTCAACGGTGTCTTTAACTTGAAAGGCTAACCTTTGTCTCTCCAACTCAACAGACTCAACTGTGTCTTTAGCTTGAAAGGCTAATCTCTGTCCCCCTAACTTGACTAAGCTTGACTGGCTCATCTTTATCTCTCTAACAAAAGTAAACATGTCTCTAATCTGGCATGCTTAAATTAAAAAAATCTGTGTCTAGCTTGAAACATGAAAGGCTAATCTAGACTTAACTGTGTCTTTAGCTTGAAAAGCTTGTCTTTACCTCTGTAAAATGACAGACACAACTGTGTCTTTAGCTTGAAAGGCTAGTCTTTGGCTCTCTAAAATGACAGACTTTACTGTGTCTTTAGCTTGAAAAGCTTATCTTTAACTCTGTAAAGTGACAGACACAATTGTGTCTTTACCTTGAAAAGCTTACCTTTAACTCATTGTAAAATGACAGACACAACTGTGTCTTTACCTTGAAAAGCTTATCTTTAACTCTGTGAAATGACAGACTCAATTGTGTCTTTAGCTTGAAAGGCTAATCTTTGGCTCTCTGACTAAACTGCGCCTCTAGCCTGACAGGTCTCATCTGTTATAAAGCTGGAGTGCAGATGTTTAAATCGAAAAAGCTCTTAATGGAAAGCCAAGAAACGTCTGGTGTCTCGAAGGTGTGGGCAGACAATTTTCCCCTAATTGCAAAGTTGACAGCAGGACACCAAGTGAAACTTATGTTCAGCAGACCCAAATAAAAACAATGGGTCCACCACTACAGGATCAATGGCCAGAGACAATCAGCAACAAAGAGCTGTGAGAAAGATGTAACCAACTGCCAGCAGAGCAAGACATCCGCAAAAGAAGATGGCGGTGCATAGGACACACGCTCCGAAAGCCCCCGGACACCACCAGAAAAGTCCTGACCTGGAATCCCCAAGGCAAAAGGAAGCGAGGAACACCAAGAAACACCTGGAGACGGGACCTGGAATTGGACACCAGGCAGATGGGTTACAGCTGGAGCAAATTAGAAAAGATTGCCCAGGACCGTGGTTGTTGGCGGGCAGTTGTTGATGGCCTTTGCTCTGGCAAGAGCAATGGGCCTAAATAAAAAACAAAAAAAAAACCTACAGAAATTAAAACCACTGCTGCTCACTTCCATGTCTCGTACGGCGGGATGTAACATGAGAAAAAGAAAAAAAAAAAAGCCGCGCGGAGCATGTGACAACTTACTTTTCTTTCTGCACATGCATTGCATGTCAACACTACTCCAAAGTCTGGCGCCTTGTACACACGTACTGTGAACAGTGTCTCTTGAAACTAGCACAAAACCCTGCAGAGGAGCTTGACTCTGCCGTGAGGTCCGTCCCCCAGTCTCTTCATGTTGACAATGACGTTCAGCTGACTGGCTCCGCTCTTCTCACGTCTACAGCTGTCTATTTTTGATGCTGTTACTATGCGCTGCGTGCTTTTCCGTCTGTCAGTTTGCCACCGAGATCAATGTCCCTCATCTCCCAAGAAGTTTTGAGGGACAGACGTAAAACAAAAGATTAAGTGATGAAAAACTGCCCTGACAAGAGTACAACGTCTTTCTGGTGTGTTCCAGTTCCAGATCGAGACCCAACCTTGAGTGTATAAATGAGAATGGGCCACACCCTCCTACCAGTATCAGCACAGAAAGGTGAAAGGTCAACTCACAGTGCGTGTTAAACGCTGCTGCCAAAGTATACACTTTCAGCCACAGAGTCGGATAAAACGTCAACAAAGGAATTCCAAAGGCAGAGGTAAAAAAAAACAAACAAACAAACAAAACCAATCAACACACAGAACATGCAAACTTTTTTCTCGCTTCCCTCATAAAATAAATCAATGACCTATATATCCAGGCTCCTAACTGCGCAAGTATGAGCGTGCTTTACCCTTCTGCTACCTTCAACGGCTCCAGCTAGCAATAAAACCTTTTTTGGTTATTGTCTTTTATAAGCCATCTTACAAATACACAAGTTACAGCAGCTTCAACAGTTATTTCAAAATGTTTCTTTCCTCAAGCCAGTGTGGCATCTCCAAAGACTGTCACTTAGGTGCAAATGTCGATCATTTACCATTTTTACATGGTCCTGAAATACACCTCGAGATAATGTGAAATAACAACGAATACAAACATGAGGTCGGAGGTACCAAGTCAGGAAGTGGAAGCGGAGGGGGGGGGGGGGGGGGGGGGGGGGGGGGGGGTAAAGGAAGAGGGTGAAAGGAGCTGTGGAAGTGGCAGGGGAAAGATGGTGTGGCTGTGTTGATGAGTATGATATGAAAAGTCTGAATACGGATGGAAAAACATTAAATTCAACGAGACACTGAGACAGAGGACCTCGAGACAACATCGATGAAGAGATTTTCTTGTGTAACAACAGCTACAGTTTAACACATCAGTTACATCAACTGCTTAAAACAGAAACTGCTAATGATGCATGTCCAAAGCTAAGTACACCATTCAATGGTAAATGATACTGCAAAATATATACACGACACTGTGCTGGAAAAATCTACCCTCAAAGGGAGATAACAGCAAAATTCCAGCACAAATGGATTCATTCAGTTGTTTAAAGATAGTATTACTAGGCTGAAATCACAATTAGCTAATCCCAAAAGAACATTTCAATACCTGAAGTTCCGGATTAAACAGCGTATTTAACACAGAGAGAGAGAGAGAGAGAGAGAGAGAGAGAGAGAGAGAGAGAGAGAGAGAGAGAGAGAGAGAGAGAGAGGAGAGAGAGAGAAGAAAGAGTAAGAGAGAGTAAAAGACAGAGAGACAGACACAGACTGAGAGAGACAGAGTGAGAGAGAGAAAGAGAGACAGAGAGAGACACAGACAGACAGACAGAAAGAGACAGAGACAGACAGAAAGAAACAGAGTGAGAGAGAGAAAGAGAGACAGACAGGGACACAGAGATAGAGAGAGAGACAGACAGATTTAGAGAGAGAAAGAGACAGAGACAGAGAGAGACAGACAGATTTAGAGAGAGAGACAGAGACAGAGAGAGACAGACAGAAAGAGACAGAGAGAAACAGAGCGAGAGAGAGAGAAAGAGAGACAGAGACAGAGTTAGAGAGAGAGAGAGAGAGAGAGAGGAGAGAGAGAGAGAGAGAAATGAAATGAAATTTATTCAGATAGGCCACAGCCCCTTCTGAAGGGGGATAACTTTCAATACCTTACATGGAGATTACAATAACAAAATAATGCATCAAAAAAAAAAAAAAAACATAAAACATAAATGCGTGAAGTACAATCTGCAGTACAAGAGCACAAAGTACAATCTAGTAACTCAGACACTAACTTTGAGTTGGATGGCAAAATTCATAATACAACATAGACATATGTTTATTAGCTGAGCACAACAGATCGCCTCTTAAAGGCTCTATACAAATAAATTTATTTATGCACAAATTCTAAGCGAGAGAAAGAGAGAGAAGAGTTACACTGGGCAAGGCAGGAAAAGCCCACAAAAAAAAAAAAATCCCCACCTGAAGGGAAAAAAAAACCTATGTCTCGGCCACAATCATTTACCCCCCCCCCCCTCCCACCCCCCTCCCTTACTCCCTCTCCCCTCAACCAACCAACCAGCTGTGCTGTACAACAACAAAACCTGCCATCCAATGATATTGGACGGACAACACTGGGAAAGAACACGCCTGGGACACACCATTACGGAACAACAGCGTCGTCGCTGCGTACAATGGAAGTGCTGGCATGACATTTCTGGCCAATCTATAAACTACACCGCAGCTTCTGATGGCATTTGGAGTATGCCAGACATCAGCTGTAGAAAACCACATATCTTCACCTTTCTTGGCCTTATTGATTGGCCTGCTTTGTGCGAGTGTGCTTGTGTGTGTGTGGTGTGTGTGTGTGTGTGTGTGTGTGTGTGTGTGTGTGTGTGTGTGTGTGGTGTGTGTGTGAGAGACTCTGTGTGTGTGTGTGTGTGAGAGAGACTCTGTGTGTGTGTGTGTGTGTGTGTGTGTGTGTGGTGTGTGTGTGTGTGTGTGTGTGTGTGTGTGTGTGTGCATGTGTGTGTGTGTGTGACTCTGTGTGTGTGCCATAGTGTGTAACTTTCTCTGTGAACGTGTGTATGTGTTGATATTTGTCTGTGTGAGTGTGTCTGACAATGTGTGTGTGTGTGTGTGTGTGTGTGTGTGTGTGTGTGTGTGTGTGTGTGTGTGTGTGTGTGTGTGAGTGTGTGTGTGTGTGTGTGTGCGCGCGTGCGCATGTGTGTGTGTGCTGCATGTGAATATGTGTGCTTGCTTGTTTGTGTGTGTGTTTAACTGCAAGAGCGAGCATGTGTGTGTGTGTGTGTGTGTGTGTGAGTGAGAGAGAGAGAGAGAGAGAGAGAGAGAGAGAGAGAGAGAGAGAGAGAGAGAGAGAGAGATGAGAGAAGGGAGAGAGAGAGAGAGAGAGAGCACATAATTATGTGTATGTGTGTGTAGGTATGTCTAAACAGAGAGAGAGAAAGAGAGAAAGAGTGCATGTGTGTGTGTGTGTGTGTGTGTGTGTGTGTGTGTGTGTGTGTGTGTGTTGTGTGTGTGTGTGAGTGTGTATGTGTGTGTGTATGTGTGTTCATGGCTCACATACATCTTTGCAAAATGATAGGGACAGTTTAACACATCACACACATACACAAGCCTACATACAGACAGGCAACCCAGCTACACCATACAGAAGTGAAGCATTGCAAGCCGACAAGTTTCAGGTTCAAACATTCATGAGATCTTTTAGCCCAAGGCCTGCAGAAGTTAAGTGTTGCAGGCGAGAGAATGCAGGTTCAAATATTCATGCCATTTTTCGACCTGGGCGTGTTCCCACCCCTGCTCACGAGATTCTGAGTGAGCTGCGCACTCAAACTGAAGACTAGAATCGCACTGTTAAGTTTCTTCCTTAGTCTAAATGGATCATCACTTTGAGAGTCAAGATTACTTCATTAAATCTGCTGACAGTGCGTGTGTCTGGATCTCTCAGTTATGGTTAGTGCCAAAATATTATTTAAAAACACATGCATGCATGCACACACACACTCACACACAAACACACACACACTTAAATCAACCTTTACATGTAGTCTCAAGACTAAAAAGTTTGTCATTCCATCGCACCGTCATCTTTTGTCCTCATCCATTATCATAAAAGAGAATCTGGAAACTCTGCCACCCTTCATACCCTAACCTCACGGTGACCGAGATGCCTATGGTTAATTTGTAACTAATTCTCAGTGATGAAAAGTTCGCAAGGACTTTGCTCTGACGAATCACTGAAAGCGTGGCACCCTCCTTCAGGAGGCAAAGGCTCCCATGTGCTAGCTCAACAATGAAATGATCGTTTCCATCTAAAAAGGGGGTTAGTGAGATTATGTCCTTTATACACTTGATCAGAACAGGCGTGGCTGAACAGAACCAAAATCAGTTGGTAGAAGGGCAGCGTCTTCTCCGGTGGGTTGCCTGTTACAACATGATGATGACAGCACCTTGTGGATCCCTGGCAGGAGCATCATGATATCATGACATCGCACACAGAGGGTCCACGACAGAATGATTCTGAGTGTGTCTCTGTGACCCCTATAGAGGGTCCACGACAGAATGATTCTCTTGTGTGTTGTCTGTGATTCCTACAGAGGATCCACGACAGAATGATTCTCTGTAGGTTGTCTGTGATCCCTACAAAGGGTCCACGACAGAACGATTCTCTGTGTGTCTCTGTGATTCCTACAGACGGTCCACAACAGAATGATTCTGTGCGTGTCTCTGTGACCCTTACACAGGGCACATGACAGATCGATTCTATGTGTGATGTCATCTGTGACCCCTACAGAGGGACCACGACAGAGAGATTCGTCTGTGACCTTTATGGAGGAACCATCACAGAACGATTTTCGGTGCCATGTCATCTGTGACCCCTACAGAGGGACCACAGCAGAACGATTCTGTTTGGTATTGTCTGTGACCCCTACAGAGGGACCATGACAGAACGATACTCTGTGTGGCATCGTCTGTGACCCCCTACAGACGGATCAAAACAGAACAATTCTTTGAGTGATGTCATCTGTGACCCTTACAAATGGACCATGACAGAACGATTCTGTGTGTTAGCATCAGCTGTCACGAAGGGACTATGATGTTAGAATGATGCTGTGAGTGATGTCATCTGTGACCACTGCAGACATTAAGTGACACAATGATTGTGTGTGGTGTCATTCATGACCACCACAAACAGACCATGTGTGTGGCATTGTCTGTGACCCCCCAAAGAACAATTCTCAGTGTCGTGTCATCTGTGACCTCTACCAACAGACCATGACTGAACGATTGTGTGTGATGTTGTTTGTGAATACAACAGACAGACCACGTCAGAACATGTGTGTTCGTGTGTGTGTGTGTGTGTGTGTGTGTGTGTGTGTGTGTGTGTGTGTGTGTGTGTGTGTGTGTGTGTGTGTACACGTGTGCGTGCGTGTGTGTGTGTATGGCATCTTCTTGGAAGCCTGCAGAGGGTCCATGACATGATGATTCTCTCTGTGTGGCTGATTCAGCTGTAAGACACTGGCAGAGGAACCATGACAGAACCATTCTATGTGTAATTGTGTTGGCCGAGGAAACCAGAAAGAACACAACAGACATAATGCCACTGTGTAGACACAGATGAGATAGCCGGTATAATTTGTTATTGATGCTGAACCATACTGTAGGGAATAAACTGCTCGCCATCTGATCTACCAAATGAGCCAATGAGAGGGGAGGTAATTTTCAACGTAATCTCCAACCCCTTTCCTTCACTGCATTAGCAAAAAATGGAATCCTATGACGCAGAATTAGACTGCTGCATGCACAGTTTATACAAACTGGATATGTTTGACTAAGGGTAAAGGTCTAGGCATAAAACTGAACACTGCGCATGGTGAAATGTCAGCTATCATGAGTGTAAACTATTGCGAAAGGTTAAATGAAAAAAAATCGTCTGAACCTACTTTCAACCCTCTCTTTTTTTTTTCTTCTAGGTGTGTTACCTTAACCTTTTTTTTGTTTTTTGGTTTGTTTTCGTTTGTTTGTACTGCCTCATCATGTACAAATTTTCAAAGCATAATATGTTGCTGGAGTGTCTCTCAATATGCTGTTTTGTCCTGTCCACTCACTATTCACAAGAGTAACACCCATATTCAAACAACTTCCTGAACTTTGACTCCACCCCTACCCCTCTCCCACCCCACATCACTGCAGACACCATCCCCCACCATCCTCCAACACACAAAGCTTACATCTTTGATGAGGGAATGCTTGTTGGAACATGTTAAGCCTATTCTTAGACTCTGGCCTGCGGATTTTTTTGAGTGGGGAAGAGAGAGAGAGAGAGAGAGAGAGAGAGAGAGAGAGAGAGAGAGAGAGAGAGAGAGAGGAGAGGAGAGAGAGAGAGAGATCACACCTATCTAGAATAGGCAGATTTGTGTGTGTGTGTGTGTGTGTGTGTGTGTGTGTGTGTGTGTGTGTGTGTGTGTGTGTGTAGGATAATGTTGCTTATAGCCCAGCCGACCGCAAAGGGCCACATCAGGGCTGATGTGTGTGTGTGTGTGTGTGTGTGTGTGTGTGTGTGTGTGTGTGTGTGTGTGTGTGTGTGTGTGTGTAACACGTGTGTGTGTGTGTGTGTGTGTGTGTGTGTGTGTGTGTGTGTGTGTGTGTGCGTGTGTATGTGCGCGCATGTGTGTGTGTGAGACTGTGTGTGTGTGTGTGTGTGTGTGTGTGTGTGTGTGTGTGTGTGTGTGTGGGTGATCGATCATTAAGAAAGAGACTCTGACAGACAGTAACAAAGGCAGGAGACGCAGACAAGAGATAATGAGACCAAGAAGGATCTAGAGACAAAGAACTAAAGGAGTACACACACACACACACACACCACTACAAATATTGATTTCCAAAGTGTGTTCACCCCGATATTACACTGTTAATGTCACAAACAGTCATAAATCAGCCAGGACATTTCCCTACATAGCAAGTGACCTTTCAATAACAATATTCATCACATTGTTGTGCCTTGTTTCTAAAACTTTTGCATCACCACAGATTTTTTTGAGAAACAGTACACACTGCTCTTGCCTTGTGGAGGAGCCGATCACCATAGATGGAGATCACCCACATGCCTTCAACCTGTGTAATGTGTGTGTGTGTGTGTGTGTGTGTGGTGTGTGTGTGTGTGTGTGTGTGTGTGTGTGTGTGTGTGTGTGTGCCTTGCGAGCTGGATTCCACCCCACCCTACCCTTCCTACCTGGAATTCAGGACTCCATGGGTTGGTGCATATACTGCTAAGTGCTCATGGGGATCTTGCTCACGACACACTGACCAGGTATCAACTGGTATCGGGTGGTGAGGACGCATAATACCAGGTGATCTCCACAGTGTTTTGCTGGGGGACGCAGAACCAGTCAACAAACATGCATGCGTGCATGCACTTGTGAGATACATACTGGCTGTGCTGACATACTAACATCCATGCATCATGCATAAAAGGTGAGAAGAAAAAAAAAAGTGTCGATGATCCATCAAGACCAAACAGAAATTTGTAGCATCCGAGTTCATATAAGAACTTTGACAAAATACGCTCAACAAAAAAAAAAAAATCATGAATGGAAAAAAAAAGAGAGAAAATATCAAAAAAGATATATCATACCCAACAAAATAAAAAGAATCTTGCATCCCAAGTTTAGGTACCAAAAGAAAAAAAAGAAGAAAAAAATTGTACATGATGGTTAAAAAGAAAATCAGAAGAGGTTATCTGTTTTATACAATTTGATTTACAACTCCCTGAAATGGTTGGAAAAAAAAAGCTCAATACAATATTCAAGGACAGCATTAAAGAGATTCAGATGACAGGATCTTTCTGGTGCTAAATGCACGATGCAACTACAGGTGGCAGGCCTCACGGGTCATTACAAAAATCAAATTTTTACTTTTGTGATTTCCAGGACCTGTACATTATTCTTTACTGCATACAATAATGGGGAAAAAAATCCTTGAGCCTCATTACAAAACATTATGTACATCATCAATAAATGACAATGAACAGTATTATTGCTTTCACTTGCAAAACACAAATGTGAAGTTAGCGTTGTACTCAAGATGATCAATACCATGACACTTTCTCTACTGAAACTTTCCTGTTTGAATCTTCCTCCCCCTCCCCCCCCTCCCCCCCCCCCCACCCCCTCCAACCTCTCCCCCACTCAATGCTGGATGGCTATGGGGTGAAACTTGCTTGCTGACACTCTTTTTCAATCTCTTTTGTGTGGGTGAACAATGACAGAAATTAAAAAAAACAACAAAAAAAACGAGTTCAATATCCCATGTATCATCAGAGTTCAGTGAGTTACGGTATACAAACATGAAAATACCCTGCAACAGTGCAAGCACTGTATATAAAAATCACAGCCTGGATACCTCAACAGGTCTTTGGGGGGGGGGGGGGGGGGGGGAGGGGGGGGGGAGGAGGAGGAGAACTAAATCAGATGAAATACCACTTTGCTGCAGAATAAAGCTGCAGCTGATATTAAAAAATAAGGAGGGGGTGGGGAGGGGGGAAAGGACATTGGGGGTGGGGGTGGGGGGTCTGAAAAATATAATGATTTAAGATGTCAACATCTACTTTCATCTTTCACCATTTATAAAATCATCATCAGAAGAAAAAGAAGAAATCTGAAAAAAAAAATGATGGCAGCTAAATTCTCTAAAGCTGGAACTAAGTCTGCTCTCAAGACCGTTCAGATGACCTTTCCGGATGATGTGCCAGAGGTCATGGGTTCATTTCCTGTCACCTGGTAGACTGCAGGACACACAGGATAGGCAGCCCATGACTGAGCGAAGTCTTTGTCATGCTGCTTTTTCTACAAGCCTAACACACTACGAATGGCCTACAGGTCAGCGTTGAAAACTCACGAAAACAAGGTGGAGACTATGCACAACTACCGCAAAATCAAATGTTAAATTACAAGTTCATTTCCAATAGCGGGCTTTTCTTTTATAATGATTTCCATGACATCCCTAAAAGCTTTTCAGGACTGAGTGAGTGTTTTCTGTGACCACAATCTAAATGGGTTTTTTTTTAAAAACCAGAATGTGTGTTCAGTGTGATTGTGTTGGGCTTTGTGACCATCATGTGAAGGTTTCATCCAGAACGTGTGTGTTCAGTGTGATTGTGTTGGGTTTTGTGACCATCACATGAAGGTTTCACCCAGAATACATGTGTTCAGTGTGATTGTGTTGGGTTTTGTGACCATCACATGAAGGTTTCACCAGAATATATGTGTTAAGTGTGATTGTGGTTGGGTTTTGTGACCATCACGTGAAGGTTTCACCAGAATATATGTGTTAAGTGTGATTGTGTTGGTTTATGAGACCACCATGTGAAGGTTTCACCAGAATACATGTGTTCACTGTGATTGTGTTGGGTTTTGTGACCATCACGTGAAGGTTTCACCCAGTAATACATGTGTTCAGTATGACTGTGTTGGTTTATGAGACCACCATGTGAGGCTTCACTTAGAATGTGTGTTCGGGGTGACTGTGTTGGTTTTTGTGACCAGCATGTGAACGTTTTAGTCTTTTAGTTTTACCCAGAATGTGTGTGTTCAGTGTAATTGTGTTGGCTTCTGTGCCCACCTTGTGAAGTCTAGTTGCAAAGTGTGGCCACTGCAGGCAGAAATCTTAACAAATAATTATTTATGATAAATTTACAAGGCTCTTCGAAAAATGTGGACAAACTAATCACAAGACAAAACATGTAATGCCCTTTTTGCGCCGAATGGATGAAGAAAAGTGACTGCTCGTTCACTTTCATTGTCCTGAGTGTTGTGGGTCGTGCCTGAGAAGACCTAGGACGTCGAAACGCGTCGCGTTTTGTCTTGCGATTGTTTCTCTTAGTTTTTCAACGGAAGCCTTATAAATAATTTTCAAATTCATCTTGTGAAGGCTTTACCCAGATTGTTTATTCAATGAGATTGTGTTAGTTTCTGTGACCACCATGAGAAGGTTTTACCTACAATGTGTGTGCTCAGTGTGATTGTGTTGGCTTTTGTGACCACCGTGTGAAGGTTTTACTACAATGTGTGTGCTCAGTGTGATTGTGTTGGCTTTTGTGACCACCATGTGAAGGTTTACCTACAACGTGTGTGCTCAGTGTGATTATGCTGGCTTTTGTGACCACCATGTGAAGGTTTTAATTCCAGAATGTTTTATCCAGTGTGCTTGTGTTGGTTCTTGTGACAACTCTGTCAAAGTTTCGCCCACATGTTTGTCCAGGGTGATCTGCATTAGTTTCTGAGACTACCATGTGAAAGTTTCACCCAGAAGGTGTGTGTGTGCTCATTTTGACTGCAATTACATGTGCAGATATTGATGAAGTTCAGGCTGGGTTGGCATTACTCCACATGCCATAATTCCTCTGGTTTCACAAAGACAGACAAATATGCAATCATTATGATTATTCAAGGGCAGGCAATCTTGTATTGAGCTGTGGTGGAGCATGCTACGACATGGCCTAAGGTCGCCTGAAATGTTTTTCAGACTTCTGCTGCAAAGAAGAAGTTCTGGGTTCTTTTGCCAAATTGATATCAGATAAACACTGCGACAGCCTGGGATTTCGCGACCATCTTAAATTACTGTTTACGATGTCAACATCACAGTGCATCATGCCATGTGACAAGCTGAGTCACAAGGCACAAGCCAGTCAGAATGGAGCAAACAGGTTGTCTGGATTGGATCACTGGCTGGCATATGAAGTGACGCTATGTAGAACCAAGCTTGAAGATGGGGATGAGCATGACAGAAACTTTGTGATGTATGTCTTTGCACAGAAATGTACCAGAACTGTGGGCATTGTCACATCGTGTTTTTCTGTGTCTTCGTCATTTAGCACTTGAAAGAATTAAAATCACTGGGTGGGAGGTTCTGCCTGGGACTAGGTAAATTTTTGTCTGCCTATGCACCCATCCTCCTCCCTCTCACTCCTTCCCTCCCCAGATCAGAATTTTAAAAAAAAAAAGTCTTTTCCTTCATAAACATTTTTCTTTCTTTTTACTCATTCTGTTTTCTTATTCATTTTCATTCACTTATTTACCTTTACACATCCAATTTAATAATTATCATTATAACCTTTTCTTTACCAATTTAATTATGAAACAAGGTCGCTGTTTGTTCCTTTTGTTTGGTAACCTTTAAACACAACTTTTACTCATTTTTCTAAGTTAAAGGGGGAAAAAAAAGTGCTGACAAAGTTGTCAGAAAAAAAACCCAAAAACTTGAAGTTCTATATCAAAATCTAACCATGTTTTGTTAGAATTCAGACAACGTAACAGCCTACCTATCATTTAAATCCAGTAAGTTAGTAATGCTTAAAAGTTACACAACAGATACATGAAAACGAAAGGAAACTCTTTTCCCAAAAGAGATTAGGCTGCATTTTGTTGATGAATATATCCATTCTTATCAACCGGAAAAAAAAGTGTACGGGGAGGACGGAAAAATTAACGTGTAGTAACTTCATTAGTTCATAGGACCCAGATTGTCACCAAAAGATAACCATAGAAAAAGGATGTGCATACACTATAGCTGCAGACATCCATGCCTGTCACCTACATTAATGAAGAAAATACTGAGGGTAGAATGGAAACGTAGCATGTATCCATTGCTCATGACTATGAAAACTCTTGAGGGAGAAGTGGAACTATTGAAAGTACATTGTAAATGAGACTTCTTTAAATCCTTTTTTTTCCCCATTTCCCTCCTCAAAAAAAGAAAAGAAAAAAAAAGCTTGAAAAAAAAAAGGAAAGCTCAAGAATGCCAAACTGGTTTTTTTTTTTTTAACTTTAAAATGTCATTTAAAACCCCCCATCAAATTTGATATTGTTACAAGATTTAGTACACCCTTAAGAACCTTAATGCCATTATCAAGGCAGAAGGGAGGACAAATGCACAAGCACAGACACCATACCACAGGACAGTACAGGGAAACGAGTTCAGAGAAAGGTGCACAGGCTGCATGGTCAGTCACATCCCAACAAGGCCCTGAATTAATGGAAAGGGATGGCGAGGCTGGTTTAGTGCGGCCATTGCACACAGGATAATGGTTCACGAACCCAGGCGACAGGGGTCCTAGGCCATCTGTATGAGTGGCCAGCCAGTGCTGCAGTGCCGGCGCCGTCCTCACACTTGTCTGGGATGGCCTGCAGGGTGGCCGTCCCACCCCTCCTCACCTTGGTGACAGGCCTAAACTTGTAAAGTAACAGAGAATGCTTGGGATGATTTCAGAGGTCACCTTCATCAACATCAACACATCCAGAGTCTCTATCAACCCACAGATAGCCATCATCAGGCCCATGATCATGAGTCATCATCAGATCCACACACACTTTTTGATATATCACAGATACCCCCCCCCCCCCCCACCCCCACACCCTCTCCCCACCTCTCCCAGCAGTTCCGTTACCTAACTTCTGGTAGGCTCTACAAAATTTTTGAAGGGTTATCTGAATCATTTCATTTGTTTTAATTATGTATTAAGCATTGCCATTTTGGCTTTCGTAACTGTGGCCCATTGTTTGGCCTGTGCATTCTGTTTTAAGCTTGCCTTGTGTGAGGTGCATTGCGCAAACGTTCGTGTTAAGAAATAAACGATCTCTCAATACAGAGACTGGGAAAACCTGCTATGATTTGCAGGCTTACATAGAAAACTTTGATCTGCTATGGTTACGTGTGAGACATATTGGCACCTGCTATTTCAGTGACTGGGAAAACCCTGTAAATGATTTGCAGGCTTGCCGCAGTAAACTTTGATCTGCTGTGCTTACATCTTCAGCAGGAACTTGTGAAAAGGTCAATTAAAATGACTGCTATTTCAGTTTGAAAGAGCTTGACTGATGCCTGAAGCCTATTTTCAATGGGTTTTTGTGTGTCTTGATGCACCAATATTCCCCTAAAAGGCCGATACATTAGACTCATTATCTGGGCCATGCATCACAAGTCTGTCGTAACATCACAATGACACCAACAACACGTCATAATTCATTCTGTTCATACATCAAAATAAGGCAGACACATGGGTAGCCCAGGCCGATTTCCCCACTGCCCGAATACTAGTTACACGCTATTTATATGCATCACACCACAGTCAGCCCTAGTGCTTCTCAACATACTGTTCCGCGCAAAACCAGAGTATCATTTTTAACATTCTAACTAAAAACAGAACCACAACAGCTGCAATACCCAAACATTCACAGACAGTAATGTTGACAGTTTGACTTACTGTCAACAACACAAAATACACAGCATACATTTTCCAAAAAAATTAACATTAATTATCAAGCTCTGCTGCTTACCAAGTGATCACACAATCAACAATATCAATGCACAGTAAAAAAAAACACAACTCATGAACTCTACACAGCGATTTAAACTTCCCTTTTCTCATGCACGGTCAACATCATCAATCAAAATCAACACTTCGCATGACAAGCATAATCATCATAATTCACTAGCATTCCATCTTCAATACCAGTGACTGAATGACAGTAAATCGGTGAACAAATCAAATAGTCCACAGTACATATACGTACACATGACTAAACCCTTCAGAAACCAAACCAACAAACAAATAAACCAACAAAACAAAAACTCTTTGAAAAGGAAGTTCATCACTCAACAACAGCTAAAACAGATCAAAGTACAAGTGACAACAACAAAGCAAAGTCCTCACTGTAATAATCAAATGCTGCAGAATTCCGTCACAGAAACCTGAGATGCAAAAATATAGATGGTGATTCTATGACAAGCTGAAAAGTCCATCTGATATGAGGGCAGGGTCACGGCAACTGTCAAAGTTGTGAGTTTTAAAGTCGTGTAATTTCAGTACTGGTGGATGTCATGAAATAGACCTCATGTCTTCAAAATCTGTGTTCTCATGTCAAGTAATGATGTTACCATCAGTGCTTTAAGATGATCATGAAATACAATTAAAATAGCATGCTCACGTCACCAAAATAGGAAGGGACCTGATTTTGGTGATGTTTGCATGCTATTCTGATTATTTTCCTTTCATTCAATGAAATTTTAGCTCTAACGGTAATGCCACAATCTGACATAAGGATACAGGATTGGAAAACATCAGTTCTGTTTCATCTCACCCACCACTCCTGACGCTACATGAGTTGAAAGTTCACAACTCTTTTGGTTTCATTGAACAGCTCTTGACAGGTAAATCAGTATTCCTTACTGAAAAGAAGACATAAAAGTACCTTTACTTGTCGGTATCGGTCAAACTGACCAAGGTGACTTTTTGTAGCCAAGAACCATTACTGGAAGTTCTTGAGGCAACAAATTACACAATCTTGTAAAGTTGCACTGCTCCAGTCTCCGTTCTTGAAGAATGCAAAGCTCCATGTGCCAGGCATTATGAGCTAATTTAAAACAATTTCATTCCAGTGCTTTTCTTGTCTCCAGTTTTGTGTGCGTGTGTGTGTGCGTGTGTGTGTGTGTGTGTGTGTGTGTGCCTGCATGCGTGTCTGCACACTTGTATGTCCGACTGTGCGTGCGTACATGTGTGCATGTACGTGACGAGCATAACTGTGTGTAAAAGTCAAACAAAACGAGTACAGAACTTTTAAAGGAGGCAACCACTATCACACCTTTCACTTTGAGATGTTTCAAACTAGTACTAGTATTACTTAGTCAAGTCTGAATAAAATCTCCACAAAAAGCATGACACTGATCATAAGCATCTTTTTACATTCTGAAACTGGAAAAGAAAAGGGTTTTTAGCAAACTATTTCACATGAAATGAAACACACCACAAAATGACATAAAAGGCCACGGCTGTTCAGCACGAAGCCTCTAGGTAGTTTGCTGAATAAAATTTGTGACCCATTCTCTGCAGAGTGTACATGCCACCTGTGTGTCATACACAGGTACCCAGGACTGCCCTCTCCTGTGGAAACTACCAGGAAGCAGCACAAGCATATTTATAATATATATATATATATATATATATATATATATATATATATATATATATATAGGTCATTCTCAGAAACATGTGCTGTTTTGTGACATAGATATTCAAAAATAGATGTCAATGGAACTTAATGCACTTTTGTCATATAATGAGCACTTAGCACACATTATATGCTGTAGAAAAAATTATAACTGATCAGCTCATTTCCTTGTATTTGAAGAATAAAAATTCTATTTTTAGCCCCGTGTCGGTTGTGACATGGAAACCAAAAGTAGCATAAAAAAGTGTTTCAAGATGGAATACCTAACAAAAAACACTGCAAAATGTCTTTTAAATCATAAATAAAACAAACCCAACAATAGAAAGTATGGGATCATTGATAAAATACAATTCAAGCTCATTTTCAAATGACACTATAAGACAGTTTTGTATCCGCTCATTTAAAAGTTTATTTTTCATTCAGTTCACCACCACAAAGACACCAAATTTGAATAAATTTTAACCATGCAATCATATTCATGACACATAGCACATCTTTTTGTACAATAATTATAGTAATCTATATTTCAACACTTAATATAAGTGAAATGTGTCGGTTGTGACACAGAAACCGTGTCGGTTGTGACATGGAACCCATACCAAATAAAACCCCAAACAAAACAAAATCTCACAAAAAGGCAATAAATATAACACTAGGGAACATAAGGAGCTGAAACTTGAAATATTGCCTTCCACTGAATATATATTTCAAATGGTAATGATATTTAGAGCTCTGTGGCAACACATAGTTCGCTGTCACACATACCTGAGCTGCTGTGTCATTGCTGATGAAGGGAGACAGCCATCATCTACACTATACACTATAATTCTATTGAAATTTGTAGATGACGGCCCTGTGCTCCATCTTCATGGTGTAGTCCTCCTCCCTGAAGACACGCTGGATGTCAGTCAGGGGAATGAAAAATTCTGTGGCCTTGTCTGGCCATTTCCACTTTCCCTCACCAACATCCTTCAGGTACACCCCCCAGTCTCCCTCGGCAGTTTTCTTCGTGATCTGAAACAGATTCAAAGTAGATTTAAATCATAATGTGACGTTCTTGCACTGTAAGTTAAACGAAACTCAAAGAAAAAACGAACATAATAAAAACCTTCATTATTTTTTAAACTGTGGGTCAGTCACATTAAACAAAAAAGCCGTTGGTCCTATCAGTCTCCTATATTTACCTGGGCAACACACTGGACTGCTGTCTTGTCCTTGGGCACGGCAACCAACAGGAAGTCTCCTGGCTTTGTGCTGACATTTGAACAAGTTGAAGTAATAAATAGTGTTAAGGGGAAAAGGCTCATCGAAATTATACTGACTGTGGTTGTGAAGTCAAATTATAGTTCAGTATAAGAACTCATAATAAAAGCCGGCTTCTTCATGTCACTTTTATGAGACAGAGGGATAGATTTAAAGCATGTTGGCTAAATAACTTATTAAATGCTAGTAATTTAATACTTAAAAGCAATTTTTGTCATTATCATATCATATTATCATATTACTGTTATTCAACAATTGTGACTACTATTAATTTATACAGCAGAGACCACCAAGAGAATCCAGACGTTTGAAACTAAATGCTTCAGGCGCTTGCTCGGGATCTCTTGGCAAGACCGGAAGACAAACGACCTTGTGAGGAGCCAAATAACATCACTTGCAGGCCCCCAAGAACCCCTCTTGGCAACAGTCAAGAAGAGGAAGCTGTCGTGGTTTGGGCATGTCATACGCCACAATTCACTGCCCAAAACAGTCATCCAGGCACGCTGGAAGGCGGCAGACGAAGGGACGACAAACCAATGCTGGATGGACAACATCAAAGAATGGACCAGGATGGATGGCCCCACGCTGATGCGACAGGCAGAGGACAGGGCCGGATGGCGGTGCCTGGCTTCGAGAGTGTCTCTCATCTCTCCTCTACGCCCATCATGGGCAAGAGAATGATGATGATGATGATTAATTTAATGCCATAACCTCTATTTGTATAATTTTGTTACAAAATCATGATTTAGCAGAATAGTATCTTAATCTTAAGCATAGGTTTTTGAACTCCTGCAAGCACTTCCAGTATTATAGGGTGGATGCTTGCTGCAAGTATTTACTACTTTTTATCCCATTACTAAGTGAATGTAATCCAACTTCCAGTCAAATCATTTCAAATGAAAAGGATAAGACAAAATGGCAAGCAGACGACGAAATGGTTTGGTCGCCATGTCAGGGCAGGACGGTTCTTCCCCCTGTGTGTGTCCACATGATGCCTGGGAGATAGGGAGGGTGGTGTGGTCTTCAGGTGGCAATCTTGGGGTGCAGACTTGATGGAGCTGCTGCCTGACATTGTAGCCCCCATGCTCAGGATAGATGGAATAAATGGGGCGCCGCAGAACTGAGGACAGGGCCAGAACCTGCCACATTCCCATGTAGGTGCCTGGCCTGAGGAGATCCCTCACCTCCGTCTCAAAGATCCTGCCAATGGCGTCTGTGGTCAGAACTTCTCCTGTGAAGTGATCGGAGTACTGAGCACAGAAGATGGGCAAATCACCAATGGCAGGATGACCCGTCTCTTACCGTGCCTTGAACCAAAGAAATTTCTTTCTAAAGAGGCATTGAAGTTGGCAAGAGACAAAGAGATGTCAGCGAAAGGACCTTTGGACTTGTACTGAGAAGCACAGCCATCAGTCCATTGGACAATGTGGGAGATGTCCAGCCTTCGAGTCTCCCGCAGATGGGTCAGAGCCTTGCTGGTGAAGGCTTGCACTGCGTGATGGTCATGTTTCTTGTCAGGTGAAATGAACACCAGGGATTCAGTGGTGGTGTCACTGCACACAGGGCATCTGTAATAGGTGACTGTTGGATGAATAGTCACCTGGTCAAGGTGCCAGTGTGCAGCCTGAATCTCTTCCTGGTATGTACAAGAAAAGTTCTCAGCGAAATCCATGACCATACACACACACACCCAGATGGAAAGGGTTTGGTCTTCTTCATTTCAGCAAACTTCTGAAGCTGCCAGTCTGCTCGAAAAGATGCTGAGCCAAGAACTTCAACTCTTTGCAAAGTTCACCGACAAGTTGCTGGATGGTTCCTCTCTTGTAGCAAGAATTTGGGCGCGAAATGCGCTTACCTTTGGAGAGTACATTTCTGGATTCCCAGCAATGCCAGGTGAGTTTTCCAGCATGACCAAGAAGTGGGCTGACGTGAGCATGAAAGAAGTGCAAGCCACAGTCAGCACATCACCATAGCAGCAAGCTTTTTTCTTTGGATCACACGTAATGAGTGCAACAGCATGCCGCTCATGCCGGATCCAGCAATGTTTGTTCTGTGCAGCCGCAACAGAATTGAGTGTTTCCAGCTTCAGCTTTGTGTTTGTGCAGTATATACAGAGACACTGCCTCAGTTTTGCCTGTGCCATAAGACGAATGTTGGCTGGACGACACTTGGCAAACTTGGAAAAGCTGATTTCCTGGCCACTGGAAATGAACTCTTGATGCAGCTCTTTGAGTGGTCGACTCAGCACTGCAGCTGCTTTGCCACTTTTTTGCTGACCAACTTTTTGTCAGGAGTGGTAGTGGCCGACTCCTCAAAAAACTGCTTTGCAAGCGCATCAGCTGGATTTTCTTTTTTGGCTGTTGCTTTCTGCCCCTTCTCATGCCTTTTGATGGTTGTCCAGTTAACACCCCAGCATGGCACTTCTGTCTTTGAATGTCCCAATGCCTTTGCAGACACTGAGAAGAATACGCCTGGCCTGCCTGTCGGCTGAAAGTTGCCAATTTCTAAGACGCAGACAAGCGTTCATGAAGAGATGGCCCATTCGCTGATCAGGAAGAAGTGTGTTCATGGAACTGGCAAAGAGTTTTTTCTTCTTGGGGCTTGCCTTTTGAATAGGGAAGCAACAGTACAAACAAACTTCCGAGGACTCTTTGGAAGAGTGGATCTGGCCCTCTGCAGTGCCTTCCGTTGGCCTCGGGGGACCGTTCTTCAAAATCTGTTGGAACTGTTAGTTGACCTACTGAACTACTGCTAGCCTCACACTGAACTGCTTTACTGTTCTTCTGCCTAGCCGCCTCCTTTTTCTCCTGATAAAGTTGTCTTCTCCTTTCATTCTTCTTTTCCCTAGTTTTCCAGTGCATTTTTTCTGCTTGCCTTCTCTTCTCTTCCCTCCATTTTGCTCTCTGAGTTTCCTCTGCTAAAACATCTGTCCTAGTGAGCATTTTTTGTTGTTGGCTAGCTTTCTTTCTCTGCCTCTCCTTTGGCTTTCTAAGTGTATTTTTGAGTCTTTGGTCTGCCCTTTTCTCTTCAGATAGATTTTGTCTGTAGGCTTTGCATTTTTCTTTTGTTCTCAATCAAGTACTTGTCATACTTGTCTGAGTCTTCTTTAATTTTCTGCCTGTAAGCTTACACCTCTCAGCATGAGACAAAGCTGTTTTTTTAGAGGGATGGGGGTAGGGGTAGGGGTTGAAGATTCAGTTGCTGTAGGCTTTGCCCTTTTCTGTGCAAGTCGTCCGCATCTGCGTGGTTCCATATTGGGATCTAGTGTCTTGGCTTCCAGAAAGGAAGATAGGTTGGGTTTGGGTAGGGAGGATAAGCCTAGACAACAGAGTTTAAGAAAATTGTAGCTTATATCAAAAGATATACGCAAAAAAATCTTAATCTTAATTAGTTTTGCAAGTATAGATTTAATAGCGCGCACACACACACGCACACACACACACACACACACACACACACACACACACACACACACACAAAGCTCTACACTCGTAAACGCAGGCATACATACATTTGCATTTGCGCGCGCACGTGTACACACACACTCACACACACACATCTATTTACAAACACACTCACTCTCTCACATACACGTACTCAATTTCTCATTCACTCCGACAATATCACTTTGGTCTAAATTTACCTAAAGCGAAAAGACGCAAAACTAAAGAACAAACACGCACACGCACGCACACGTGCGCGCACACAAACGCATTACACTGTAGGCCTACATGGATTGCTTGTTTTCACTTGGGGAAATAATTTTAAAAGAAACAAGTTGAAAAGGGTGTTCATGGTTTCTTGACTGGTGAGTTGATTTTAACATGGTGACAGCCCTGATGTGGCCCTTTGCGGTCGGCTGGGCTATAAGCATCATTATCTTATCTTATCTCATGGTTTTCTTGTGTGTGTGTTGTGTGATGTGATGTGATGTGATGTGATGTGATGTGATGTGATGTGATGTGTGTGTGTGTGTGTGTGTGTTATGATGTGTTGTGTGTGTGTGTGTGTGTGTGATGTGAACTGAAACGCTATTTGCTGTTTGTGTCAAACTCTTACAGCTGGGGGTTGTTATTTTTGTTCAAGCACGCGTCTCATACATTCCTATATGAAATGGTGCAATGAGTGTAAATATAGAGGTCAACAATAACAACAGCAACAAAAAGCGAAATATCCAATCCCATGGTTTGGTTTCTGTCAAAAATCATAGACTAAAAGATTTTATTAGTTTTAAAACAAAAGTAGTAAGCATAAGTAGGAGCATAAAAACAGATTTCGTAAGGAACTTAATTTTAAAACAAGAAAGCAGCTCTGCTTCCCCTTTAGATTAAAAAAAATACAGCGAAACGTGATTAGAACGTAGTGACGTGTTTAGTTGTGACGAGAAACGCCGAGCAGTGAGTTCCGCTCACGACTGAGCACAGTTCTAAACTAAACGTCACAGCGAAAATGACGATTAGCTTGCACAAGTACGGAACGTGAATCACAGAAGTCGAACAACGATTGTGTAGACAATCGCTTCTCAGACATCAACAAAAGAAAATGTGGAAAGAGAAAGGGATAATTTATCATGACAAATGATCGGTCATGACAAGAAACCAAATTGATTACATTTCCTGTCTCGACCGATATGGTTTGAGTGTTTTACGGCCAACAGTTATTATGTGAGATAACTAACAGAATAGTAATATTTTGGTTTGCATTTTTAATGGGACTGCCGAGTGATACATATTAATTAACATCATGAATGACAGACAAAACACGCGACATAGTTCTGTCCAAGTTACTGGATCTATCGTCGAGACAAGATACCATAGAGCCGTGAATTCCCGTCACTACTAACACGCTCTGTCGGAATTTTTGCTATCTACGAAAACAAAACCCCACACTACAGATAAAAAACAAAAATCCACAACCATGTTGCAAAACGTGTTTGTAATTGTTCCAAATGAAATACACTGAACATGTTTTAAAACAAAGGAAGATAAAAAAAGCTTTCTAAGAGTGTGTCGGTCGGCACAAGATACCATAGTGCGTACGTTCTGGTCTGACCGCGACGTTGTACAACAGAAAATAAAAACTATTTAGATTTCGTTTAATATTCCCGTACTGCACATGAACAACCACTTTCAGTATTTAAATTAGATTATTTTCCTGTTCTTTTTTTGAGTGATTCGAAAGGGTCTTTTCTTAAAACTGGCAAAACGTGTCCGCCGATAACAATCAAGAGTACAGACGACAGTTGACAGAGTTGACGAGTTCGTGAAAACACATGCATTTCTAAGTACATAGTGCGGTTTTAAGTTAATTTAAAGAACCACTGACGAAACAACAATACTTTGGGAAGAGAGTGTTACTTTTCAAACGATTGAGAATGAAGATAGAAGCCAGTAAAACTCACCTTGAATAGATGCAGTCGGCACGAAGCACTCGGTCGCGACCTCTCACGAACTAGGCAGAAGACAAAAAGACAGCAGCTCGGTAATATGATCACGATGTTCTTTCGGCGGGAAAAAGTAGATGCCAGAGATGTTTTAGGTAATGAGTCAGCGCTGGGGGAAAAAATATCAGCAAGTGAATGAAGGTCTTGGATTTCCCAGCCGCTTTTCGTTGATCGGTCGCGACGATGAAAAACGGAAACGATGCTCCTCTTCAGGCGAAATTAATTACGTACGAGGATTAGAACAGCAGACGTCATAAATCGATGTATCTTAATGTTGCACTCTGTTTTCTTCATCAGTGTGTATTAAATGCATGCATTACAATGTTTAGTTGTTTGTGCATGAAGTTTTTTATTTGGCAAAAATCGGAAACCAAGGTCACGACCGCGACGGGTATTTAATGTGCCCCTTACTGACTGGTAGTAAATAAAAAACGTAATTGTTCTTTATGTGATTGTAAAAGGATGAGTGTGTATCAATTTGATATACTTTATTTGTCAAAATATCAATCTTTGTGGTCCCAAAACTATTTGTTTGAAGCAGGCACCATCATGTCACAAATCCGCCATGTTGGTTTTGACCATATTTTGTGACTAACATCGAGATTTTTAACAAGAAAACCACAACAACTCACAGAATTATTTAAAATTTATTTCTTTAATACAAATGCAGTCAATAAAAAGCATTCATCTCAGTTTTCAATTTAATACAGCCAAATAATAGCTCGAGCAATTGGGTCACTATCACACCACACATGTTTCTGAGAATGACCTATATATATACACCACAGTAAATATTACGGTCGTAACAAGTCTCTCATAATGTGCTCAGAGAAATCAGAAAAAGGAACAATTCAAATAGGAAATGAAAAAAAAATCAAAAAGATAGCACTGTAAAAACAGTAAACTGATCCACTGTTCCACAGCTTTTACAATAGGTCTTGGTCCAAAAACACGACTAGTTTTGGTTGGTAGGTATATCACAGGACAGAAACACAACAGCTAAGAGTGACACGACTAGACTGTTACAGCTATGAGTGACACGACTAGACTATATTACACTATTACAAAGCAAACCAACTAAACAAGTAAAAGCATGCATAAATGAGATGTGGCCAGAATTACAGCCAGAAGGAAACATCTTCAGTGTGGACAGGGAAAAAAAAAAATACTGTTAACAAACAATAGCACTGAATTTCAGGGCAGGTGAGTTTTGTTGTTGTTGTTCTTTTTTGTTTTGTTGTTGTTTTTTAACATCCGTCTACATATATACAGTGAAACAATCATCAAGGGCATGTGTTCATCATGTCTACTGAACTTGAGCCAATGCTTGTTTGCATGCCCATTCATCTGTAGGCGTATATATTGTGCAGACAAGAGACCCCAAACAAGCAACCTTCTCCCTAAAACAGAAGCCCTTTCCAAGTTTATCCACAACACTCTCAGCCTTATATTCTGATACTCAGCCAGAAGATATCTGACAAAATTCCAAATTCACATTACAACCTTAATCAAGCAGGATGCATTTTCAGCGGACTCTGTCTTCTAGCCACAATTCTGTCATACTGTTAAGTGTTCAGACAAAAGACAAACAAACAAATAAACAAAAACAACAATAACAAAAAAACAACAACAAATACATAGATCCAGACCTAAATACTTCTGAATAGCCAAGCAGGCCACTCTATCTAAAGTTGAGCCACTTTCCAAAAGTGACTTTACTAGAAGTAGACCAGTGGTAAAGTTACGGAGCATTTAGAAGTCAACTTTGTATTTCAAGACATACATAATGTACATATACAATTCCATTTTAGAAATTCATGGGAACTGTGTCCTGCTGGCTTCAGTCAGAGGGTTTAAAACTTTTTACAACTTACACTAAGTTACAGGAAAACAAACACCGGTGACTTGAGTAAATGAATGGTCCTGAAGAATATGTTTACACTCTGTGTGTATTTATGTGTGTGTGTGTGTGTGTGTGTGTGTGTGTGTGTGTGTGTGTGTGTGTGTGTGCGTGCGTGTGTGTGTGTGTGTGTGTGTGCATGTGTGCATATATGAGTGTGTGTGTGTGCATGTGTGTGTGTATGAGTGTGTGTGTGTGTGTGTGTGTGTGTGTGTGTGTGTGTGTGTGTGTGGCGTGTGCGCACGTGTGCGCATGTGTGTGCAAGTGTGTGGGTGCATGTGCATGCGTGCTTGATCATGCATGTGCATGCGTGTGTGCATGAATGTACATGCCTTTTCCAAGGCATGTATGCCTTACCAATTATTGAATAAAGATGAGGTGGGAACGGACACGAGAAAAGGGGGGTGG
>CM031625.1:36687491-36699991 GCA_018398815.1 Conus ventricosus
GTGTGTGTGTGTGTGTTAATGTCACAATTTATGAGTGTATCAAGTGCTGGCAGGTGTTAGAAACTTATTCCACCTTTTTTTTGTCTTGATAGTACAGCCCAAGAAATGAACTCATGATGATGATAGCAAACAAACATATGTAATTAAACAGAACAAGAAATAATAAAACAAGAGTGGAGGAAAAAGTCTATTTTTCAAACGGCAAGTGGTGTAAGGTAACAGAAATCATACTAATACCCCCACTACATCTTCCCAGTATTAAATATGACTCATCCACCCATCCCATCCGCTATTTCTTGCAGCTTTCACTTTAGATTAATTAACATGCATCTTTTCCCTTATTAGTACAACTGGTCTTAGTATTGTTATACGGTAGGAAATAATAAATTCAGGTCAAATTTCAATAAATTTAACGAAACATGTTATAATCAATTAGCACAAAGAAAGGCATTTTATATTAAGCAAACTAACTGGGCAAGCTCACATGAAAGGTTTGTAGCCAGGTCTAAACCCTTGTGGCCAAAGTTTGATTTAAATTACTGCGGTGCAGCCAAACAATCACACATACTCTGAGAAGCTTTGACAATTTCCCTGTTGTTGCAGAACGATTAAGAAATCAATCTGAAATCTGCTGAGCAAGATGAAATGCCAAAATGCCTTGGAACAAAAATGTCACCATGAAGTGCTCTCTGTCTGGGGGTGGAGAGGGGGTGGGGGAGGGGTCAGAGTGAAAGCAGAATTTTCTCTGTTGGTAGACCAGGGGAACAGGAGGGGCAGGTGGGGAATGGAGGGAGGGCAACTATGTAGTGCTGAGTGTAATGGAAAATCTGCCATCCCGCCTAACTTACGGCAAATGTTAGCATTCACGATTGATTTTCTGGTTTGCATTTGGCTCCCAGTAGCACTTCCATCACCTTGATATTGATAAAGTCTAAAACTGTAGAGGAATATTTCATTCATTCTCTCTCTCTCTTCTCACACACACACACACACACACTGAGAAAGGGGGGGGGGGGAGAGAGAGAGAGAGAGAGAGAGAGAGAGAGAGAGAGAGAGAGAGAGAGAGAGAGAGGAGAGAGAGTTTAAAAAACAAAACAAAACAAACTTACTGCATGTAAAAAAAAAATCATATTTTCTCAAACTGTTGTCATGTAAGATTAAAAGCTGTGCACAGCAACAGCACTGAGGAAAGTTCAGTTGCACTTCCACTAGTTCCAGCAGTTCCATACATCATCAACAACCAAAGGTTGCAAAAGCTATAAAAATAGAGTATGACTAAGTCCTGCCTGATCATTACTGATTATCACACAGCCAGCATCCATCAAACCAAACAGCCCTGTCAAATCCGACACCAGGTCAGAAATTCGTGTGTGCTTCCGTGACAGAACCCGGTCATCTCCGCCTGCATCGATAAGTAAACCATGATAGGCGTTTTGAGCAAAACAAAACAAACAAACAGACAAACAAAACGCTGTCGCAATGCTGCGTCAAACATGTTCCCTGCAAAATGAGGTGAATCACTCTCAGCACAATGGTCACGGGAAAAGTTTGGCCTTGGTTCTAGCACAGCAGTAAAAGTAGCAGACGGCAGCAACCTGACCAGACAATTCAAACACACGGCTAGCACATACCACATTGCGTAACATACGTTCACAGACGAAAAATTCCAGAACGAAACTGCTGACGATGGCAAAAAAGTGCTTACCGGAATGCTCTGTGAAAATATTTCCATGCGACACGCGCGGTTCTTTTGTTTTTCCCTTCCCTTTCGTAGAACCTGTTCTGGGTTCTTTTTCTTTGGTTTGTTGAGCCCCCATGGCGTAGCACCACCTCCACGAAAACGCACACAGCTACATTACCGACACAAAACTACCACTGAACTCATCTTCATCAATGCCTAAGGTACCGGTTGAGTTTCTGTCTGGAAATAATCCATCCAGAAGAGGCTGAAAGCCGACTTTTAGGCTAAAATTATGCACGAACATCCAACTTCCTCCATCAGTCGGTGGCCGCCATCTTGGTCACAAATAGCGAAGTGAAAATGAGGCACGAATTGTTGACCTCTTAACCTCTCTCAGACTTGTGACGTCACGATTGGAATTTCCACCCAGTGAGGGATTCCCCTTCTCGATTATGAGGACGCAGACATAAATTTAGTATCAAAACAAACTTTCGGCATTTTAATGACTTTTTGTGAGAAAGTAGATTGCAATTGATACTTATGATAGACCAGGAGGAAATGAACAGGCTATAGATCTGTTCGTATTTCTTCTTTTCCCCTATTTTTCTTCTTTCTTTTTCTTTTTTGGAGGGGAGGAGACGAGGCTGGGGAAAAGGGGGGAGGGGGGGGGGGGGGGTCTTTTCATATTTCTTTGTTTAATCAATGATATGAATATTTACGGATTTTCTTAACACGGTAGATTATGTATTTTGTGCACGGACATTAAAATGTTGTTTAAATTTTCAGCTTGGAGAAGGGTTTATTTAGACAGACCGAAAATTTGCTGTGTCCAAAGGCAAGCGTTTCGCTTGTAGTTCTCACTTTCGGATGATGTTGTTTTTGTTTGTTTGTTTGTTTGTTTGTGTGTTTGTTTGTTTGTTTGAATTCTTGAATTTTGATACCTCTCCTGACCGAGAAACGTTCCCAAGCTTTCTTCCTCATCCGACCTTGCATGTACGTATACACTTGCCATTAAAACAGTGAAGCGAGGAAACTGAGTGAAACTGAGTTTGTATGGAACATACCACAAACACAGACAGGCATCCACAACCTTGTTCTGCCAAAGAAATTCGTAATGACACTACACCCTCTTCCTTCCACGGAATCTTTCCACGAGGCCGGGATTGTCGTACGGCACAAGTTCCACATCTGTAAGCAGTCTCGGCATCGCATTAGTCTAATATCACCATTGTTGTGAACAGACGTTAAATTAAATCAATCGGCATCACTCTTGACCAGATTCTTCATCAGCATGTCTCTGATCTCTGCCGAATTTGCTACGTTGAACTACGAAGAATTAGTTCTGTGCATGATATTGTCACTGAAGACTCCGCCAAAAGTGATAAATGCACATGATGATGATGATGATGATGATGACGATGACTACGACGACGACGACGACGACAACGACGACGATGATGATGATGATGATGATGATCGCATAAAGAGAGACAACAAAGTAAGCCACTGCTCCACCTATTGACACATGCTGTTGGAAAGTTGCGGCCCTTTACATGGTGAACAGCGCAAAGTAGTTGCATGGTAGATAGCTTCGTTAAAAAAAAAAAAAAAGAAAGAAAGAAAGAAAGAAAGAAGGAAAGACAGAAAGAGAGAAAGAAAGAAAGACAGAAAGACAGAAAAAATAAAAAATAAAAAACAGCGGGTTACACCGCAGTAAAATCTAGTAGGAATTAGCACTGCTCATTTGTTACTGAACACATTCATGTGTTAGCTTGGTTATAATATCGAGGAAGTACCTGACGACCGTGTCTCGCGCACGCTAAGATAGTGGGTGCTTTGTCGTTGTTTTTGTTGTTCGGAGGATGGGATAGTTTCAGCCACCACCATGTGTGATGCCCTTCTGGGGAAACTGCAGGGTTCTGCATGATTGAAAGAAACATCCGGTTCTGGAGCAATATTCCCCCCTCCACCCCTACTCTCTCTCTCTCTCTCTGAAACTTCTCCTGTTTCAGTCCTAAACTTATTGAAGTTTTCAGAACGGAATGATTTATCTCCTACATTACCCCCCCCCCCCCCCCCCCCCCCCCCCCCCCCCCCCCCCCATCCCCCCTCTCTACTCTTTTGATGTTCGGCTTCCTTAATCTTCATTCACTACATTTTAATTTGTTTGATTTCTTTTCTTCTTTGTCATTTTATGAGCAAAATGGTGAACCAAACTGCAGAAATACCCCAGGAATTTGAGAATGGGGAAAAAAGGGAGGGGGAGGGAGGGAAGGGAGGGGGGTGAGATGAGGGGAAAACAGATCAGTTGAAGACCATCTGCTACTGGTTTATCATACGCACGTCTACTGATTCCATCGAAAGTATATCCTGTTTCGTGTCTCTGGTGTTCGTGGTTGATAACATGACCTTAGTCTTCAGTAGCGTCTGGTGCATCATCATTTTTTTTTTTTTTTTTTACCGGCTGTCAGCTCTATCTTGGAGTCTAAGTAGTAACAGAACTTTCATTATGAGACTTTGAGAGAGAGAGAGAGAGAGAGAGAGGAGAGAGAGAGAGAGAGAGAGAGAGAGAGAGAGAGAGAGAGAGAGAGAGAGAGAGAGAGGGAGGGAGGGATTTGATATGTTGTGTTTGAATCTCCGCACACACACACACACACACACACACACACACACACACACACACACACACACAAACACACACATACACATACGCACGCACGCACGCACGCACGCACGCACACACACGCACGCACACAGACACACACACACACACACACACATACACACGCACACACACACACACACACACACACACACACACACACACACACACACACACACACACACACACATACTTACCTAAAGGGCCAAATGAAGAAAATTCTGAATGGCTACGTCCATTGCATGATTCGAATGAGAAATGGCTAATCGCTGGTGACTTCAACGCTCACTCACCTTTTTGGGAAGCTGATAACATTTCTGTGACTAGTAACAGATTTGTCGAAAATATCGTTGATGCTTCTCTCTATCTTCTTAATGACGAGAGAGTCACAAGGATCCCTGATATACCCACTCAAAGAGCTTCTGCCATTGATCTGTCTCTTATTTCTCCCATCCTTGCACCAAATAGTGACTGGAACACACATACCGGTAGCTTAGGAAGTGACCACTTACCCGTTATTATTACTCTTAATGATAACTTAGTCCAGACTACGACAGACAAAGACATTATAGCCAAATATAATTATAAGCATGCTGATTGGAAAATGTTTGAGAATTTTCTAAAATCATAAAATACTAATGACATAAGAGATGATGTCAACAAATTTTATTCAAAAATCACGAACACTGTGTTACAAGCAGCTTATCGTTCCATACCGAAATATTCTAATTTAAAATCCGACAAACATTCGGGAAACATCTGGTGGAACGAAGTTTGTGAGAAAGTTGTGAACAAAAAGAAACGTTTATTCAAAATCTACTTACATGATAAAAAAAACAACAACAGAAAATCACATCCCCTGAGGAAAGCGAATTCATTTAGTAATAAAACAAGAGCACAAGTGAAACGGCAGTACTGGGCTGCATTTTGTACAGATGAGGTTTATAGCATAAAGATCTACAACAGATATGGACAAAATTCAATAACATGAAAAATGGAGTACATTTACCATTATGTCCAGTCAGGATTGAAGGTAATGAATTTCCTTCTAATTTACAAAAGGCTGAGTCGTTCGTCGACATGTTTTCTGATACAATGCTTCCTAATATCTTCCAAAAGAAATAAAAAAACTTTTAGGGAAAAAGAGGCCAAAAAGATATGTATAAAGATCCTGTACCAGATAATGCAAATTATATCAATGCCCCAGTTACTTTGAAAGAACTGAAAGACACTCTGTTTTCTTTAAGTGATAAGAAACGTCAGTCGGAGCAGACGCAAATGTCTAGCATAATGTTAAACATTTGCCGGAAAACTGGATTATATTACTACATGAACTGTTTCAACAATGCAGGGATGAAGGTTCATATTCCAAAGGTATGGAAGCACTCAATCATAGTTCCAATACCAAAACAAGGAAAGTCAAAGAAAGATAAAATAATTTCAGACCCATTGCTCTAACATCACACACGGTAAGCTGCTAGAAAAGTCATTTTAAACAGACTAATTTACCATTGTGATAAAGAAAAGTTATCCCTACCAATCAAGCAGGTTTCAGGAAGAAGAGAAGTACAATTGATCATTTAGTGAAACTAACAACGCAGATTAAACATCAGTTTGCTCACAGCAAAAACGTACTGGCCACATTCTTTGATATAAAGAAAGCCTATGACCATGTCTGGCATGGTAGATTACTGTATAAATTAAAAAGTATTGGTCTATCTGGACATATATTATGACTATGTTATCTGACAGAAGTATGCAAACAAAAGTAGGCAACTCCTATTCCACCTTAAGATTTCCCAAATGGGAATCCACAGGGATCAGTTATTGCCCCTCATTTATTCAATATTCTGCTCTATGATTTACCACAGTCTGTGTCAAATAATGTTGTTATCGTACAATATGCAGATGACATATGCATGTGGATGAAAGTTACCATAAAAGGAAAAACCCCAAAAGACAGCTGAACTATTTTAGAAATTGTATCAACGGGAACTTGACAACTTAAATAATTACATGATGGAGAATGGACTTTTGTTATCACCGGAAGAAACTAATCTTGTACTTTTCAACAGTGGGCCCAATCCACCAGAGTTACCCATTTTTCGAATAGATAAAGAAATCCTAGAATACAGACCGATGGTAAAATTTCTTGGAGTATATATTACTTCAAAGTTATCGTGGTACCATCATATTCAATATCTATTAACAAAGGCCAGAAAAGTTTTAATTTTCTAAAAGCTATACAAAAACAAAACTGGGGCCAAGATGCTAATGTACTCAAACACCTGGCATTATCGCTGATACGGACAAGACTCACTTACGGACAGGAAGTTTTCTTCAGTGCCCCAGCAAGTTTGCTAAAGAAAATGCAGAGCTTGGATTGCAAAGCTTTCAAATTAGCTATAGGTGTACCATATCATGCATCGTCCCTAGGAACATATCGCGAAATTGGGGTATTACCATTAGATGAGTATCGACGGCTCGCTGTCGCAAAGTATGTCTTACGATCTTCAACATGTGACAGCAATGTTGAAAACGAAGTTAGTTTGAGATCTGACATTAACTTCCCTAAAAGAGCAAAATCAATCTCCTCGCTAACGACAATTAGGACTTTCACTTCCAGTTTATTCGAAGAGTCAGAAATTAACCATAACGAAATAATTAAACCTCAGCTTCCTTCATCTCCCAGCCCACCATGGGAACTTCAAAGAGCATCATTTGATATCAACCATTCGTCTTTGAAAAAAGGTGACAATGAAAACTTGATTGGCATAACAGTAAAAGAGTATATAGAAAACTCGTACCCGCTTCATCTTAAGATATATACAGACGGATCTCTTTAGATACCAAAGAAGCAGGTGCAGCATTTGCTATTCTTTCTATAAAGGTGGAAAAATCTTACTACCTTGGAAAAAACAGATCCATTTTTACAGCCGAGCATACTGCCATTTTAATGGCCCTGTATTATCTTCTTGATCTTTCTTACCCAACACTTCAGGCCCTCTTTTGTGTCGATTCAAAATCGGTTTTATTTGCCCTCAGCAAATCGACAACAAGAAGAAAAGATTTAATTACAGACATTCATCAATTAATACATTTTTTTGATTATTAGGGGTACGAGTATCTCTTTCTGTTGGGTTCCTTCTCACTGTGGTATTCAGTTTAACGAGGGGGTCGACAGAGCAGCAAAGCGGGGAGCAAGAAATACAAGCGAGTCAGAATGTATCAGTATTCCATTGTCTGTCCACGAGGGATACAGTCTATTAGAAAATGCGTGCTGGAAACATTTTAGGAAAATGTTTTTAAAATCTGCATTTTTTCTAGATACTCACTCACGCCAGCTAATAAACATTGACAGACTTAATTCATTTCATCAATGTAGTTTACCTTATTCACGGATTATAATTTCTTTGATTTATAAGATCAAATTGAATGCTTTTAAGACAAAGTTTTGTAAGAACATAACATGCCTTTGTGGTGGAAAAATTACAAATAATCACATCCTTTTTCAATGTGAGCACTTAAAACCTTACCTACTATCCTTACCTAAGTGTTCTCTGGATCAAGTTGTATCAGATTTATCACTGATGTGTAAAATTGCAGTTTCATTACATCAAAGTCCCATTTTTTCTGTTCTGTAAACTGGAACCGATGTTGAGTGTTTTGATCATAGTTCTTTGTTAGCTCATAGTTGTTCATTTTATTGTTGCTATTGCTGTTTTTTCTTGAAAGCCTTTGAAGATATTACTTAATACCTCTACCCTCCCCTTTTCCTCTAACATTGTCTAATATCACTTAATGTGGAAATGTGGATAGACGTTAAATTAGAAGAAACACAACACACACACACACACACACACACACACACACACACACACACACACACCTGACTGACTGACTGAAACCAATTTATTGTCAGATTAATCAAGGTTGTACTGACATTTAAGAAAACATTATGAAACAGAATATGAACGTTTTTCATTCAAAGCAAAGAAGCATAATTAACACACAAAATTACGTGCGCGCACACACACACACACACACACACACACACACACACACACACACACACACACACGCACAACACACGCACTTACATAAATACACAAATACACACATCTCAATACAAACACACCCATACCCTCACATATACTCAAACTTACACACTCGCACACACAGACATACACACGCCCACACACATACGCACACACACACCCGCGCGCCCACACACACACACCCACACACACACACACACACACACACACCACACACACACACACACGCACACACACACACATTCATACTCGAGCACTCGTACACACATGCATTCACTCTCACAAACACACTCTTTCACGCACACATACACGCGCGCACGCCACATACACACCCACGCTCACACACACACACACACACACACACCACCACACACCACACACACAACACGCCGCACGCACGCACGCACGCTCGCCACACAGAGAAAAAAAATTCTGCCAATTATATACAATCCTGTCCCCCCTTTGCACCTCCCCCCCCCCCCCCCCCCCCCCCCCCCCCCCCCCCCCCCCCCTCCCCCAGCCAGGAGCGACGGGATCAAGAGAGATCGGAGCAGCAGAACGGACGACATGAACAGGTTGGAGCTGGTCTCGGTACCACTTGTGTCGCGAATGAACTGGCCGTACCTAACACCGAATTGGATGAAGATAGTACACAACACAGGAGGAACACATCAAGCCGATTCGAGATGATGATGACACGTCGCATATTCAGGATACGCTTCGGTGTTTGCGTTCCGATCTGTAGGAGTGAAACAGCAGCGGCCCAGAAATCCACCGTCGGACATCGACACAAGTCTGGAGCAAGCTATAGACAAAATTATCGCTGGTTTTTGACACGGGAATGGTTAAGGGTTATGCCGTTATATTACTCTTACAGAGCGACAGGTGCAGAGATGATTCCGAGATCCGCACAGAAATCAAGCTTTTCGGAAGGTCGTGCTCCATCAAACGGATGACGTGGGTGTGCTGCTGTGTGAATCAGACGACGTCGTTCTAGAATATTCCTGCGATCGTGTTCGGAAGACGATTGCTTATTCTGTTTTGACAAGCAGGAAGAAAGACACATGTCATCGGAGAAATGTGTTAAATTGGCCTGCCTTCGGAAAAGAAGACGCAGCGGCAACACGAAGCATGCAGAGACCTAAGCATGTGCTCTATGGCGCCTGCACGCTGTCCACGGACTGATCCAGTTTTACCTGGGGTGACCGTCGTCTACAGAACTGACAGTGAATACCAGTGACATGTTCTCGTTCTCAAATTCATCATGTAAAGTGAAAGAAAAGGACATTGCTGTGGTTTCCATGTTAATGAAATCGAACTTGAGTCGCGTTTTGTTGTTGTCCATCGCGTCGATTTGCTTAATGGGTATTACAGCCTAACATCATTTAAACTTCGTTCGTTCGTTCGTTCGTCCACAAACATCAAAGCAATATGGCTATAGACGAGATAATTTCTACATACACAAACATAAGCACACACAAACACACACACACACACACACACACACACACACACACACACACACACACACGCGCGCGCGCGCGCGCGCACAATTTTTGAAATGTTAAAATCTTATTCTAGCCAAAAACCATATCAGTATGGTTCGGCGTCTAATTTGCACGTAGAGCAAGGCTTTTTCATTCCCCCCTCCCACTCTCTTCCTCCCTCTTCTCCCCTTCCCCATACCCACTCATAAGCTGTTCGACTCTTACGAGTAATATGTCAGCCAGTTCCATACTTTAATGATCCTTGATTACCATGTATTGGATATACATGTAATCACACAGAATTGGTGTTTCTGAATACCAGTATATATGGACACACACACACACACACACACACACACACACACACACACACACACACACATCCATTCTCTCTCTCCCTAGTATTTTACATTGTACTAGTAGATATATATTCGCAATGTCTACGATTGTCGTTTGTAACTGTTTTGTGCTTGAGGCCGTATCAGAATGGGCCAATGGCTTTCTGATTAAAGAATACATTAACTGATTAACTCTCTCTCTCTCTCTCTCTCTCTCTCTCTCTCTCTCTTCTCTCTCTCTCTCTCTCTCTCTCTCTCTCGACCGCTGTACTCAATATCAAACGGAAAAATAACTGCCTCATGTCTGTCTTCACACAACATGCGAAGCCAAACAACAATTCAAACTCAATCTGTTGTATTTTGGGGTGTGTTCCGGTAGATAGATTTTAATGACGCTTAAAAAAAACACACACACACACAAAAAACATACATGACGTCGAAAGTGTGTTTACGTCACTACAACAAGGCAGGTTCATACCTCAACAATGGAACAGCCAGGTTGTGCAGAAATGTTGACTGGGTCCGATGTCAACCATCTCAACGATCGTCCTGCCACAAGTACGTTACAAGTTGAAGACCAGCAACAAATGGATGGCAAGATCACCCTCGTCTCAAGGAAAACAATCCGCCCACTCAAGTTCGTTTTCGACTTTATTGGCTTAATGAAACACGGATCAAAGGAAACGGCAGAAGGTCGGACACAAAGGGGATTGCGGTGGCAGAGAACGGAGGCACAAGGTCGTGCTGTGGACAATAAAAGGGGCGTTCTGGTGGCCACCAAACGGTCACCGCTGAGCGTGGGAGATTCCTGGCAGACCACTGCGGGATGGACTCCGTGGCATGTGAGATCGATGGTTTCCAGTGTGTGTGTGTGCGTGTGTGTGTGTGTGTGTGTGTGTGTGTGTGTGTGTGTGTGTGTGTGTGCGTGCGTGTGTGTGTGCTGTCCCATCTTCTGTGTCACCTCAATAGCAGTGCACCCATGCCGCTCATTCCGATTACCCCGTCCCACAGCCACAGCCCGGCCCGGCCCGCCGCAGCCCCGGCACCGGCAATCCACAGGGAGCAGTCAATGTCAAGTCGTCAAGAGGCAACCCACCAGAGGAGACACTGCACTGCTGACGAGTCACTTCGGTGATGTTCAGTGGTGCCTGCTCTGATCTAACATACGCAGGATACTACCTACTAAGCCCCCTCCCTACTGACGACAATAATTGCTTAGTCGCGCAGCCGGCGTGAGCTCTCCTTCGTTCGCCGATACCAGTGACACCGACGGAATCGAGCCAAGGCCACAGACGTGGAGAAGATATCGAAAGTGATGTCACTATGAGAGCAGGGCATGAATTGGAGACTTTTTTTTTTTTAAGTTGATCGATGAGGATGATGATGATGCTACGGATTTCCATTCCGGTCTGGGACTGCATGACAGGGCTGTCCTCTACGCTTACCTTCATAAGATATCCCGGCGTCAACCAGGCCCGAGAGATACTGACACCTGTAGTGCTGGTTAGGAAATTTGAGCAACACTCTGAGACGCGTCCATTACGTGGATGAAACTCGACTGTGTGGTCCCAATCTTCCCAACTGAGCCCGTAGCAAATCTCAGCTGTGGGTAGGAGCCGGTCGGGGCAGGAAAATTCCACATGACTCTAATGGGAATGGAACCCACGACCTCCCAGCCGGAAGTCCGCGACGCTAACCACTTCGCCACGGCGGCTGGTATGAGTTCCATTGTTTTGTGTGTGTGTGTGTGTGTGTGTGTGTGTGTGTGTGTGTGTGTGTGTGTGTGTGTGTGTGATGGTTCCTATGGTGACAGATACACCATAGGATGGACTTGCGCATCTTTCAAGTTATTTTTGATGTTAATTAACCACAATCACCAAGACGCATAGATGGACTCCGTGATATGTGAGATCGATGAGTTCCATTGTTTGTTGTGTCTTTAGTGTGACGATTCCTATGGTGACCGACACACCATGGGATGGGCTTGCGCATCTTTCAAGTTATTTTTGGTATTAATTAAACACAATCATCAATGTGCCGTGATAGTACAGAGACGTTTCGGTACAGGAGGATTTTTCCCTCGAAGTTAACATTGGTTCTGACTTCATTTCCCATACAGTCCTTCGAATGAGACTGTAAACCGAGGTTCCGTGTATGAACGCACGCATAACATCTTGCACACACGTAAAATCCCATCACCAACTTTCGGAAGAAAAGGCCAGTTTGGCCGTTGGTATGGATGACACGTTTCACATAGCACGCACTTTCCACGAA
>CM031625.1:36702491-36719991 GCA_018398815.1 Conus ventricosus
AAATATGGCACTGACGGAAAGGCATAGACAAAAAAGGGCATGAACAAATATGGCACTGACGGAAAGGCATAGACAAAAAGGGCATGAACAAATATGGCACTGACGGGAAAGGCATAGACAAAAAGGGCATGAACAAATATGGCACTGACGGAAAGGCATAGACAAAAAGGGCATGAACAAATATGGCACTGACGGAAAGGCATAGACAAAAAGGGCATGAACAAAAATGGCACTGACGGAAAGGCATAGACAAAAAGGGCATGAACAAAAATGGCACTGACGGAAAGGCATAGACAAAAAAGGGCATGAACAAAATGGCACTGACGGAAAGGCATAGACAAAAAAGGGCACGGACGAAAATGGCACAATTGATAGTTGCTCAAAAAGGTACACATGGACGTAGGTACTAAAACGGTCACAATTGTGACATTTTGTGCCAATTGTGACATTTTGTGCAGTGAAGGACTGCACAAAATGTCACAACTCGCAATCGTGACAATTTGTGCAGCTATACCCCATTTTCGAATTCACTCTTGCACAAAATGTCACAACCACTGTCAGTCTTGTTAGTCCACCGCTTTCAAGAAAGCAAGCAGACTATTAAGTTCGTTCGTTGGTGTCCGTTTTGTGTTTTTATTGTTTTTGTTTTTTTTTTCGTTTGGTGTGTGTGTGTGTGTGTGTGTGTTGTGTGTTGTGTGTGTGTGTGTGTGTGTGTGTGTGTGTGCAAAACATTTCTCTTCCAGAAGCACTACAGTTAGAATACTTCCGTCCATACTATGTTTGGACATGGTGTAGTATATTACTATCATCATTATTCTCTGTCTGTTTGCGTGCGTGTGAGTGTTTGTATGCATGCAAATTGAGTGCATGTAGGTGTGTATCACTGAAGTGTACCAAAGGATTGCATGTCTCACGTTACGACCACCCCATGGTCATATGGAACCTATCCATACAATATCTGCAATTTTCTCCACAAACAACAGAGAGATGTTGTGTACAAAGACACAGACAGATAGAAAAGCCGATAAAAATGTATACACACCTTATAAACCGAAGGTAAAAACAAACAAAAAAAGAGATAGAGGGAAAGACACCAAGAGACAACATACACAAATAATGACATAATAAATCCAGAGAGAGAGAGAGAGAGAGAGAGAGAGAGAGAGAGAGAGAGAGAGAGAGTGTGTGTGTGTGTGTGTGTGTGTGTGTGAAGAAGAAGACAAAGAAAAATGGAGGAAGAGAAGAAGAAGAAGGACCTGCTCCCCTGCCAGAAGAATAAAGAAAATCCCGTGCTCTCTAAATGGAGAAAACAGCAAAATGTATCTAAAACTTGTATAAGAAAAAATGGACAATTATAAACACATGTAAAAATTACATACATATTATGCGTAGTACGGATGTATATAAGAACAATTGCTCAAAACTAACAAAGTGCAAAAGAGATGAGCACGCGAATCAAGACAACTCGTGTTGTTTCTATTTGCCTCATCGACCAACATGGGCCATCTTGTCTGGGCTGTCACCTTGTAAACATGTGCAGTGAACACAGACTTAAAGTATATATGTTATATGAAACTGAAAATTATAACTTGCAAGCCAAATTGAAAAATGCAAACAAACAAACAAACAAACAAACAAACAAAAAACCACGTGGACATCATAGAGTAGATCCATACATCCATCCACCCACCCACACACCCACACACACCCACACACACACAGATAAGAGATAGAGTGGTGACAATTTGTGCAGACGTGATTTCAAAAAAGGCATACGGACACAAATTGTCACAATTGTGACATTTTGTGCAAATTTGTGCAAATTGTAACAATTTGTGCAGTGAATAATAGTGATATTTTGTGCGGTAACAGACGACCCTTCTCATTCATGAAAACAGGTCTCAACCAATGATAGTCAGACTCCGTTGTAATCCTTACAAAAACTATGCTTCCTTTTTTTTTCCTGTAAAAAAAAAAAAATCACGAGACCAAAATCCTAAACTCAGCATGAGTAATTAATTGTTGGTGCCTTGTATACCTCGTAAATTCATAATAATAATCTTTTTCTTCTTCTTTTTCTTCTTTATTTTATTTTTTTCGATCACGATCCAGATTTTTGATTACAACAAGCCGGCCTTTCGATGTCAGTCCTGCAAACGCCTGTCCCAGTTCATCGTGGACGTGTTTAACATGGAGGCGTCACAGGACCTATTTCTTTGCTCTGCCTGTTGCGTCAAACACTATTCTCCGTCATCGCGCCTGCTGCTGAATTGCCTGAACTATCTGTCCAGCGTGGGCCTGCGCGGAGTGTACGTATGCGTCCGTAGTACGTCAGAGTCGTATTGTGTTTGTTGTTTTGATGTGTGCATTTGTCTTACGTGTGGCCGAATGGGATGTATACGTATGTAGTCGTTTAGGTTCGGTTTTCTTTCTTCATTGTTTTCCTTCTTTTTCTTTTCTTCTTCTTCTTCTTCTTCTTCTTCTGATTATAGATATGTATTATTCAACGAAGGACTGTTACACAATAGAGTCTCTGAATCTGTTGGGTGATTGATTTATCCCACAACGTGGCAAAATTTGTGTGTAATTTGTAAATGTGCTTTATTTGAAGTAGTTCTTTACTTACCGATTCGCCTTTTTTTTTCTTTTTTCTTTTTTATTTTACTAATCATTCGTTATCGGGCTGTATCATGTGTATACGTGGTTCATGATTGTATCTGTTTATTCACTTGTATTTTTATTTACTCGTTTATTAACTTCTACAATGGTAGGTAAAGTATAACTGAATTTTGTGTTCGTGGTTGAGATTTGTTTTTGGAAATGTATATTCTGTTGGAATGCGTATGTATATAATTCTAAGTGCCCCAGGTGTGTATGTGTGTGTGTGTGTGTGTGTGTGTGTGTGTGTGTGTGTGTGTGTGTGTGTGTGCGTGCGTGCGCGTGTGTGTGTGTTTCAATTATCTACTTATTATGTTGGATCCCCTCTGTCTGTCTGTCTGTCTGTCTGTCTCTCTCTCTGTCTCTCCCCCCCCCCCATCCCCCCCTCTCTCCTCTCTCTCTCTCTCTCTCTCTCTCTCTCTCTCTCTCCTCTCTCTCTCTCTCTCCGCCTTCCGAGCAGTGTTGATAGAACTGCCTCTTTTGACACACCAGAACTGTAAATCCTGACGTAAATGTCATGTAATGTAGAACTCGCGCTCAGCGCTGGGAGTGAACTTGATGTGTATAGCTTTTTAACTATGAAGTGCGACCCTGACTCTGCCCGGCTGGTAAAATCAGGCTACGGCACCAATTTGGTCGATCTGCTCTAGACTGACATACTACATTACTGTCAGAAAACGGAAGGCAAAATAAGGCCACTCGGTCACATCCTGCGTCGGCAAGATGTTGAGAAAATGAAAGACATCGTCGAAATGTGTTCGAACAGTTGGCCCTCATTTTGTGACTGGACCGAAAAATGAATGCTATTTCTTTCGATGCTCCGATCTCCAACAGATGGCAATATTTTGAAAGCACATTTCAGCACTTTTTTTTTCTCTGAGGGAAGAGAAAGGGGAAGGGGTGGTAGGCGGAGGAGGAAGGAGCAGGGAAGAGAGGGAAAGAGGAAGGGGGAGGGGGGTGAGGGTGGAGGGGGCATGTCCTCCGAATCCTCTAAAACTTTCTGGAGTTTAGCTTTTCTTTAGCAGGAGTCCTGAAGACGAAATCGATTAAAGGAAATGTTTTGCGTGCGTAGTAGGACAGTTGATAGTATAATCCACAGAAGTCCCTGGACATATTTTGCTCAATGCGGCCTGTGGCTAGCAAGCCAAGCACGATACCAATAACAAAACGAATGGTTCAAGCATTTATCTTCTTCTTTTTTTTGTGGTCCAGTTTATGCCTGATCTTTTTCTTTTTTCATTCACGAGTGGTGATTATGCTGATGATGGTAGTAATATTAATGAAAATGATGGTGAAGCCCCCATAGTAACCTAATAATTGTTCTCTGAATGAGGCAGCAAGTGCGAAGAATGACAAAGTTGACGTAAATCCTGAAAGGCTGCATGTATGGATTTTCTTTTTTTTCTTTCTTTTAAAATGGTATCAAATAAATTCTGTTTTTTTCTTTTCTTTTCTTATCATGGCTTAAGTTTCTGTGTGCTTGCTGTAAGTATGAGAAGCTGTGAAGTGAAATTCATTATAACTATTCTAGTCGTCCCTCGGTGTTTTAATGTGTAGGCCTATTGTTAGTTGACTCGACTGTTCATCTTCTCTGTCTGTCTCTCTTTCCATCTGTCTGTTTGTCAGTCTGTCAGTCTACTTTCCGTCACGCATGTATGTATGTATGTATGTATGTAGTATGTATGTATGTATGTATGTATGTATGTATGTATGTATGTATGTAAGCATGTATGTATGTCCTCTCTCTCTCTTCTCTCTCTCTCTCTCTCTCTCTCTCTCTCTCTCTCTAAAAGAAAAATTATTTCGCCAGTCTTTCTTCCATCTCCGACTCGGAGCGGTCATCGGTGACGGAGTACGTCTTCACATTGGAACCAACACGCCACCTCCTTCGACTCGTGGACATTTTTCGTTGGTTCTTCACCTTCAGCCCCTTCGAGGCGTGTGGCGAAGTGGTACAGGTCACGGTGGTCCCTTTCCGAAAGCCAAACTTCCCTCCGATGATAAACAATGGTTACCACATGACGCTGGTGGCAGGGTCGTGGGCGCCTGAGTTCCATTCTGGGGTTACGCTATTTGCCAAGCAGCTCACCTTGAAATCGGTTGACTCGAAGAAGAAGACCTAGGTATAGGGGAGCTCTGTTTGAGTCCAGCAGTGTTAAGCTGCATGATGTGGCTGTTGGTCTGTCATGTTGTTGTGTGTTGTATCTTTTATTTTACTGTGTTATGTTGACCTGCAGTGTGTTGTGTTGTGTTGTGTTTGTATTTGGTGTTGTTTCGTGTTTTACTGTGTTAATCTGCATTATGCAGTACTGTGCTGTGCTGTGTTTTGTGTGTGTGTGTGTGTGTGTGTGTGTGTGTGTGTGTGTGTGTGTGTGTGTGTGTGTGTGTGTTTCACTTTATTGTGTTAAGTTGCGGTGTACTGTGTTATGTTGTATCGTATTCTGTTGCATTGTGTTATACTGTATGTGGCATTGTCTTCTGTAGTATTGTGTTGATTTTACGAGTTTGCAACCTTATTATGTTTCGTTACCATACAGTATTGTGTTGCATTATAATGTGTCGTACGCTATTATGTTTTTTTTCGGTTTTTTTCTGCATTATGTTTTGTTGTATTGCATCGTATTGCGTTGTGTTGAAATGTATTGTGTTATGTTCCGTTGCAGTATAAAGTATTCTGTGGAATATAGGAAATTGTGCTGTGTACCGTTCTGTTGCATTATATTTTAGGTACTGTGTCTGGCTGAATTATGTTGTAGAATTGTGTTAGGTATGTGTTCTGTGAGCTATCGACAGTTGCGCTGTGTTCCATTCTGTTAAGTTGCATTATATTATAGGTATTGTGTCTGGTTGAATTGTGTTGTAGAATTGTGTTATGTAGCATTATACTGTTCTGCGGTGCATTGCGTCAACTTGGATTGCGTTGCATTACACTGTATCAAATTAACATATTTTGTAACATTGTTTTGTTTTCTGTATTGTCTTGTTTTCCATGTTGTGATGTGTTCATTACGTTGTGCCACATTCCTTTCTCATGTGAGCAGGCTCCTGCCGGACTGACTGGTAGATTGCTGTCCCTAGGGAAAGCAAGTCATCATGATACTGGGAAGTCTACTGTTTTACTTAAATGCACAGTTCTTTGTTTTTTGTTTATCCTAAACGTTTGTTTGCTTGTTTGTTTTTTCAACCCCGATATTGTCTTTTACACCCGGATTTCGTCTTTCACCCAAACGTTTGTTTGTTTGTTTGTTTGTTTTCAATCCCCGATATTGTCTTTTACACCCGGATTTCGTCTTTCACCCAAACGTTTGTTTCGTTTTGTTTGTTTTCGCCTGGATGTTGTCTTTCATCCCAAACGTTTTGTTTGGCTTCAGATGTTGTCTTTAAGCCCCAGACATTCTCTTTCACCACACAATGTTGTTTTTACCCCGATGTTGTCTTTTTACCTGGATGTTGTCTCACAACCCAGGTGTTGTCTTTTAACCCAGATGTTGTCATTTACTCGAATGTTGTCTTTGACCCGGACGTTCTCTTTTTAACTTGTGATGTTGTCTTTTACCTGAATGTTGTTCTTTATCCGGATGTTGTCTTTTAACCTGGACATTGTCTTCTACTCCAGGTGCTGTCTCTTTGCCAGGTGTTGTCTTTTACCTCAAAATTGTCTTTTAACCGGAAATTATCTTCTACACTGGTGTTATCTTTTACGACAGACGTTATCTTTTATTAACGATGTCATCTTGTCCGTAAGACCTTATCTTTTATTCCAGACGTGGTCTTTTTCTCCAGACGGTGTTTTCAATCACAGACGTTTGTCTCTTACCACAGACGTTGGTCTTTTATCCTGCTGTTGTCATTTACCACGGACCTTGTCTTTATCCCAAACATTGTCTTTTACCATATATGTTCATCTTTTACCACAGATGTTTGCCTTTTACCACATACGTTTTCTTTTACCAGAGATGTTTTCATTTACCACAGACGTTTGTCTTCTACCACAGACGTTGTCTTTTACAACAGACGTTTGTCTTTTACACCCAAACGTTGATTTTTCCCACAGAGGTTTATTTTACACAGACGTTTGTCTTTTACCACAGACGTTGTCTTTTACCACAGACGTTGTCTTTTACCACAGACGTTGTCTTTTACCACAGCCGTTTTCTTTTACACAGACGTTGTCTTTTACCACAGACGTTGTCTTTTACCACAGACGTCTTTTACCACATACGTTTGTCTTTTACCACAGACGTTGTCTTTTACCACAGACGTTGTCTTTTACCACAGACGTTTGTCTTTTACCACAGCAGTTGCCTTTTATCCAAACGTTGTCTTTTACACAGACGTGTTCTTTTACCACAGACATTGTCTTTTACCGCAGACGTTGCCTTTTACCCAAACGTTGTCTTTTACACAGACGCTTTCTTTTACCACAGGCGTTGTCTTTTACCACAGAGGTTTTCTTTTACCACAGACATTGTCTTTACCACAGACGTTGTCTTTTACCACAGACATTGTCTTTTACCACAGACGTTGCCTTTTACCCCAAACGTTGTCTTTACCACAGACATTGTCTTTACCACAGACATTGTCTTTACCACAGACATTGTCTTTTACCACAGACGTTGTCTTTTACCACAGAGGTTTTCTTTTACCACAGACATTGTCTTTACCACAGACATTGTCTTTACCACAGACGTTGTCTTTTACCACAGACGTTGCCTTTTACCCCAAACGTTGTCTTTACCACAGACGTTTGTCTTTTACAAAGCCGTTGTGTTTTACCACAGACGTTATCTTCATCACAAACATTATCTTTTACCACAGACGTTTGTCTTTTACCACAGACGTTGTCCTTATCTCACACGTTGTCCTTATCCCACACGTTGTCTTTTACAACAAATGTCTTTTACCACAAACGTTGTCGTTTACCACAGACGTTTGTATTTCACCACAGACGGTTGTCTGACGTTTGTCTCTTACCACCGACGTTGTCTTTTACCACAGACGTTTAACTTTTACCATAGACGTTTGTTGTTTACCACAGATGTTATCTTTAACCACAGACGTTGTCGGTTATTCTTTTACCACAGACGTTTGTCTCCTACCACAGACGTTGTCTTTTACCACAGACGTTTATTTTTTTTACCATAGACGTTTGTTGTTTACCTTAGACGTTGCCTTTTACCATAGATGGTGTCGTTTACCACAGACGTTTCTATTTTATCATAGACGTTTGTGTTTTACCACAGACGCTTGTCTTTTACCACAGACGTTCTCTTTATCTCAAATGTTGTCTTTTACCACAGAGGGTTTGTCATTTACCACAGACGTTTGTCTTTTGCCACAAACGTTCTTTTTATCCCAAATGTTGTCTTTTACCATAGACGTTGCCTTTTACCACATACGTTTGTCTTTTACCACAGACATTTGTCTTTTACCACAGACATTTGTCTTTTACCACAGACATTTGTCTTTTACCACAGACGATTGTCTTTTTACCACATTTTTTTTCTTTTTACCATATGTTTTTATTCTTTTTACCACATACGTTTGCCTTTTACCACATACGTTTGCCTTTTACCACATACGTTTGTCTTTTACCACATACGTGTGTCTTTTACCACATGTTTTTTTTTCTTTGTACCACATACGTTTGTCGTTTATCATAGACGTTTGTCTTTTACCACACACATTTTTCTTTTACCACAGACGTTATCTTTTACGAAAGAGGTTGTCTTTTACCACAGACGTCGTTTACCACAAACAGTTGTCATTTACCACAGGCGTTGTTTTTAGCCAGAGACGTTTGCTGTTTACCACAGACGTTTGTCTTTTACCCCAGACGTTTGTCTTTTATCACAGACGTTTGTCTTTTACCCCAGACGTTTGTCTTTTACCACAGACGTTTGTCTTTTACCACAGACGTTTGTCTTTTACCGCAGACGTTGTCTTTTACCAATGATGTCCGATGCCAGTAAGTTCTTAACCACTATGTGTGTGTGTGTGTGTGTGTGTGTGTGTGTGTGTGTGTGTGTGTGTGTGTGTGTGAGAGAGAGAGAGAGAGAGAAAGAGAGAGAGACAGAGAGAGAGGGAGAGACAGAGAGAGAGAGAGAGAGAGAGAGAGAGAGAGAGAGAGAGAGAGAGAATCTGGAGACGTTGTCGTTTACTACAGACGCTCGTCTTTCACCACAGACAATTGTCTTACGTTTGTCTCTTACCACAGACGTTGTCTTTTACCAGAGACGTTTATCTTTTACCATAGACGTTTATCTCACACCACAGACGTTGCCATTTACCACAGACGTTTTACCTTTTATCACAGACGTGAGGTCGTTTACTACAGACGTTTTTCTTTTATCATAGACGTTTGTCGTATTTCACAGACGTTTGTCTTTTACCACAGACATTTGTGTTTTATCGTAGACGTTTATCTTTCACCACAGACGTTTTTCTTTTCTCATAGACATTTGCCTTATTTCACAGATGTTTGCCTTTTTCTACAGACATTTGTCTTCTATAATAGACGTTTGTCTTTTACCACAGACGTTTGTCGTTTACCACAGACGTTTGTCTTTTACCACAGACGTTGTCTTTTACCCCAGACGTTGTCTTTTACCACAGACGTTTGTCTTCTACCACAGACGTCTGTTGTTTACCACAGACGTTGTCTTTTGCCACAGACGTTTGTCTTCTACCACAGACGTTTGTCTTCTATCATAGACGTTGGTCTTTTACCACAGACGTTTGTCGTTTACCACAAACGTTGTCTTTTACCACAGACGTTTGTCTTCTACCACAGACGTTTGTCTTTTATCACAGACGTTTGTCATTTACCACAGACGTTGTCTTTTACCACAGACGTTGTCTTTTACCACAGACGTTGTCTTTTGCCACAGACGTTGTCTTTCACTACCGACGGTTTTTTACCACAGACGTTCGTCTTTTACCACAGACGTCTGTCTTTTACCACTCACGTTGTCTTTTACCACTGACGCTGTCTTTTACCACTGACGTTGTCTTTTACCACTGACGTTGTCTTTTACTACCGACGTTGTCTTTTACCACAGACGTTTGTCTTTTACCACAGACGTTTGTCTTTTACCATGGACATTTGTCTTTTACTACAGACGTTTGTCTTTTACCACAGACGTTATCTTTTACCACAGACGTTATCTTCTACCACAGACGTTTGTCTTTATTACAGACGATTGTCTTTTACTACAGACGTTTGTCTTATACCACAGACGTTTGTCTTCTATCATAGACGTTTGTCTTTTACCACAGACGTTTGTCGTTTACCACAGACGTTGTCTTTACCACAGATGTTGTCTTTTACCACAGGCGTTTGTCTTCTACCACAGACGTTTGTCTTTTATCATAGACGATTGTCTTTTACCACAGACATTGTCTTTTACCGCAGACGTTGTCTTTTACCACAGGCGTTTGTCTTCTACCACAGACGTTTGTCTTTTATCATAGACAATTGTCTTTACCACAGACGTTGTCTTTTACCACAGACGTTGTCTTTTACCACAGACGTTGTCTTTTGACACAGACGTTTGTCCTTTACCACAGACGTTATCTTTTACCACAGACGTTATCTTTTACCACAGACGTTTGTCTTTTACCACAGACGTTATCTTTTACCAAAGACGTTTGTCTTTCAGCACAGACGTTTGCATTTTACCACAGACATTGTCTTTTACCAAAGATGTTAGTTTTACCACAAACGTTTGTCATTTACCACAGACGTTGTCTTTTACCACAGACGTTTGTCGTTTACCACAAACATTGTCTTATACCACAGACGTTTGTCTTCTACCATAGACGTTTGTCTTTTATCACAGACGTTTGTCGTTTACCACAGACGTTTGTCGTTTACCACAGCCGTTGTCTTTTACCACAGACGTTTGTCTTTTACCACAGACGTTGTCGTTTACCACAGACGTTTGTCTTTTACCACAGACGTTGTCTTTCACTACCGACTGATTTTAACAAAGACGTTTGTCTTTTACCACAGACGTTTGTCTTTTACCACTCACGTTGTCTTTTACCACTGACGCTGTCTTTTAAACCCCTGACGATGTCTTTTACCACTGACGTTGTCTTTTACTACCGACGTTGTCTTTTACCACAGGCGTTTGTCTTTTACCACAGACATTTGTCTTTTACTACAGACGTTTGTCTTTTACCACAGACGTTATCTTTTACCACAGACGTTATCTTCTACCACAGACGTTTGTCTTTTATCACAGACGTTTGTCTTTTACCACAGACGTTTGTCTTCTATCACAGACGTTTGTCTTTTACCACAACGTTTGTCGTTTACCACAGACGTTGTCTTTTACCACAGACATGTCTTTTACCACAGGCGTTTGTCTTCTACCACAGACGTTGTCTTTATCACAGACGATTGTCTTTTACCACAACGTTGTTTTTTTACCGCAGACGTTGTCTTTTGACACAGATGTTTGTCTTTTGCCACAGACGTTGTCTTTTACCACAGACGTTTATTTTTTTTTACCATAGACGTTTGTTGTTTACCTTAGACGTTGCCTTTTAGCATAGATGGTGTCGTTTACCACAGACGTTTCTATTTTATCATAGACGTTTGTGTTTTACCACAGACGCTTGTCTTTTACCACAGACGTTCTCTTTATCTCAAATGTTGTCTTTTACCACAGAGGGTTTGTCATTTACCACAGACGTTTGTCTTTTACCACAAACGTTCTTTTTATCCCAAATGTTGTCTTTTACCATAGACGTTGCCTTTCACCACATACGTTTTGTCTTTTACCACAGACATTTGTCTTTTACCACAGACATTTGTCTTTTACCACAGACATTTGTCTTTTACCACAGACATTTGTCTTTTACCACAGACGATTGTCTTTTACCACATGTTTTTTCTTTTTACCATATGTTTTTATTCTTTTTACCACATACGTTTGCCTTTTACCACATACGTTTGTCTTTTACCACATACGTTTGTCTTTTACCACATGTTTTTTTTTCTTTGTACCACATACGTTTGTCGTTTATCATAGACGTTTGTCTTTTACCACACACATTTTTCTTTTACCACAGACGTTATCTTTTTACGAAAGAGGTTGTCTTTTACCACAGACGTCGTTTACCACAAACAGTTGTCATTTACCACAGGCGTTGTTTTTAGCCAGAGACGTTTGCTGTTTACCACAGACGTTTGTCTTTACCCCAGACGTTTGTCTTTTATCACAGACGTTTGTCTTTTACCCCAGACGTTTGTCTTTTACCACAGACGTTTGTCTTTTACCACAGACGTTGTCTTTTACCGCAGACGTTGTCTTTTACCAATGATGTCCGATGCCAGTAAGTTCTTAACCACTATGTGTGTGTGTGTGTGTGTGTGTGTGTGTGTGTGTGTGTGTGTGTGTTGTGTGTGTGTGTGTGGTGAGAGAGAAAGAGAGCGAGACAGAGAGAGAGGGAGAGACAGAGAGAGAGAGAGAGAGAGAGAGAGAGAGAGAGAGAGAGAGAAGAGAGAGAGAGAGAATCTGGAGACGTTGTCGTTTACTACAGACGCTCGTCTTTCACCACAGACAATTGTCTTACGTTTGTCTCTTACCACAGACGTTGTCTTTTACCAGAGACGTTTATCTTTTACCATAGACGTTTATCTCACACCACAGACGTTGCCATTTACCACAGACGTTTACCTTTTATCACAGACGTGAGGTCGTTTACTACAGACGTTTTTCTTTTATCATAGACGTTTGTCGTATTTCACAGACGTTTGTCTTTTACCACAGACATTTGTGTTTTATCGTAGACGTTTATCTTTCACCACAGACGTTTTTCTTTTCTCATAGACATTTGCCTTATTTCACAGATGTTTGCCTTTTTCTACAGACATTTGTCTTCTATAATAGACGTTTGTCTTTTACCACAGACGTTTGTCGTTTACCACAGACGTTTGTCTTTTAACCACAGACGTTGTCTTTTACCCCAGACGTTGTCTTTTACCACAGACGTTTGTCTTCTACCACAGACGTCTGTTGTTTACCACAGACGTTGTCTTTTGCCACAGACGTTTGTCTTCTACCACAGACGTTTGTCTTCTATCATAGACGTTGGTCTTTTACCACAGACGTTTGTCGTTTACCACAAACGTTGTCTTTTACCACAGACGTTTGTCTTCTACCACAGACGTTTGTCTTTTATCACAGACGTTTGTCATTTACCACAGACGTTGTCTTTTACCACAGACGTTGTCTTTTACCACAGACGTTGTCTTTTGCCACAGACGTTGTCTTTCACTACCGACGGTTTTTACCACAGACGTTCGTCTTTTACCACAGACGTCTGTCTTTTACCACTCACGTTGTCTTTTACCACTGACGCTGTCTTTTACCACTGACGTTGTCTTTTACCACTGACGTTGTCTTTTACTACCGACGTTGTCTTTTACCACAGACGTTTGTCTTTTACCACAGACGTTTGTCTTTTACCACAGACGTTTGTCTTTTACCATGGACATTTGTCTTTTACTACAGACGTTTGTCTTTTACCACAGACGTTATCTTTTACCACAGACGTTATCTTCTACCACAGACGTTTGTCTATAATTACAGACGATTGTGTTTTACTACAGACGTTTGTCTTATACCACAGACGTTTGTCTTCTATCATAGACGTTTGTCTTTTACCACAGACGTTTGTCGTTTACCACAGACGTTGTCTTTTACCACAGATGTTGTCTTTACCACAGGCGTTTGTCTTCTACCACAGACGTTTGTCTTTTATCATAGACGATTGTCTTTTACCACAGACATTGTCTTTTACCGCAGACGTTGTCTTTTACCACAGGCGTTTGTCTTCTACCACAGACGTTTGTCTTTTATCATAGACAATTGTCTTTTACCACAGACGTTGTCTTTTACCACAGACGTTGTCTTTTACCACAGACGTTGTCTTTTGACACAGACGTTTGTCCTTTACCACAGACGTTATCTTTTACCACAGACGTTATCTTTTACCACAGACGTTTGTCTTTACCACAGACGTTATCTTTTACCAAAGACGTTTGTCTTTCAGCACAGACGTTTGCATTTTACCACAGACATTGTCTTTTACCAAAGATGTTAGTTTTACCACAAACGTTTGTCATTTACCACAGACGTTGTCTTTTACCACAGACGTTTGTCGTTTACCACAAACATGTCTTATACCACAGACGTTTGTCTTCTACCATAGACGTTTGTCTTTTATCACAGACGTTTTGTCGTTTACCACAGACTTTGTCGTTTACCACAGCCGTTGTCTTTTACCACAGACGTTTGTCTTTTACCACAGACGTTGTCGTTTACCACAGACGTTTGTCTTTTACCACAGACGTTGTCTTTCACTACCGACTGATTTTAACAAAGACGTTTGTCTTTTACCACAGACGTTTGTCTTTTACCACTCACGTTGTCTTTTACCACTGACGCTGTCTTTTACCACTGACGATGTCTTTTACCACTGACGTTGTCTTTTACTACCGACGTTGTCTTTTACCACAGGCGTTTGTCTTTTACCACAGACATTTGTCTTTACTACAGACGTTTGTCTTTTACCACAGACGTTATCTTTTACCACAGACGTTATCTTCTACCACAGACGTTTGTCTTTTATCACAGACGTTTGTCTTTTACCACAGAGGTTTGTCTTCTATCACAGACGTTTGTCTTTTACCACAGACGTTTGTCGTTTACCACAGACGTTGTCCTTTACCACAGACGTTGTCTTTTACCACAGGCGTTTGTCTTCTACCACAGACGTTTGTCTTTTATCACAGACGATTGTCTTTTACCACAGACGTTGTTTTTTTACCGCAGACGTTGTCTTTTGACACAGATGTTTGTCTTTTGCCACAGACGTTTGTCTTTTACCACAGACGTTATCTTTTACCACAGACGTTATCTTTTACCACAGACATTATCTTTTACCAAAGACGTTTGTCTTTCAGCACAGACGTTTGTATTTTACCACAGACATTTCTCTTTTAGTACAGACGTTTGTCTTTTACCACAGACACTGTCTTTTACCAAAGATGTTAGTTTTACCACAAACGTTTGTCTTTTACCACCGATGTTTGTCGTTTACCACGGACGTTTGTCTTTTACCACCGATGTTTGTCGTTTACCACGGACGTTTGTCTTTTACCACAGACGTTGTCTTTTACCCCAGACGTTGTCTTTTACCACAGACGTTGTCTTTTACCACAGACGTTGTCATTTACCCCAGACGTTGTCTTTTACCACAGACGTTGTCTTTTACCACAGACGTTGTCATTTACCACAGACGTTGTCTTTTACCACAGACGTTATCTTTTACCGTAGACGTTGTCATTTACCACAGACGTTGTCATTTACCACAGACGTTGTCTTTTACCACAGACGTTGTCATTTACCACAGACGTTGTCTTTTACCACAGACGTTGTCTTTTACCCCCGGACGTTGTCATTTACCACAGACGTTTTCTTTTACCCCAGACGTTGTCATTTACCCCAGATGTTGGCATTTACCACAGACGTTGTCATTTACCCCAGACGTTGTCTTTTACCCCAGATGTTGTCATTTACCACAGACGTTGTCTTTTACCTCAGACGTTGTCTTTTACCCCAGACGTTGTCATTTACCACAGACGTTTGTCTTTTACCACAGACGTTTGTCTTTTACCACAGACGTTGTTCTTTTTTACCCCAGATGTTGTCTTTTACTCCAGAAGTTGTCTTTTACCACAGACGTTGTCTTTTACAGCAGAAGTTGTCTTTTACCACAGACGTTGTCTTTTACAGCAGAAGTTGTCTTTTACCACAGACGTTGTCATTTACCCCAGACGTTGTCTTTTACCCCAGACGTTGTCTTTTACCACAGACGTTGTCTTTTACTCCAGACGTTGTCTTTTACCCCAGATGTTGTCTTTTACCTCAGATGTGGTTTTATACCACAGAGGTTACCCATAATCGGGATGTTTTGCTTCAGTAAGATGCTGTCTTTTATCCAGACATACTCTTTTTACCTCAATTCTTTCTTTAATCGGGATTTTTTGGAGGGGGGGATGGGGATGGGGGACAAAGATGTCTTTTACCCGGACTTTAATATTTTCTCCCTGGGACGTGTCATTTACCTAAGATGTATTTTATTCTGATGATGTAATTTACCCCGTGTTTCATCTATTACTCTGATGTTGTCTTTTGCCCAAGACGTCATCTTTTACCTGATGCTGTTTTTTTTTTCCTTCTAAAAACCCTAGATGCCATCGTTTACCATGATGGTGTCTTTTCCCAGATGTTGAATGTCGTTTACCCTAATGTTGTCTTTTATCCTATAAGTCTTTTACCCTGATATTGTCTCTTACTCCAGATGTCTCTCATCCTGATGTTGTTGTTGTTGTTTTTAACCCCAAGTGGCTTCCTTTTTGCCCCAATGTTGTCTTTAACCCCAAACGTTCTTTAAATCTGATGGTGTCCTTTATCCTAGATGTTACCTTTTACCCAGCTGTTTTACTTTATCTCGGATGTTACCCTTTACCTTGATGTTGTCTGTTATTCGGATGTTGCTTTTTACCCAATATCTTTCACCCTGATGTTTGTCTTTTACCCTAGGTGTCGTCTTTTACCTAAGACGTTGTCATTTATCTCATGTTGTCTTTTACTCCGTTTGTCGTGTTTACATCGATGCCAGGCGATCTGGTGCGGTAGACAGCAAAAGTTCTTAAAAACCAGGAGTTGCCTCCCTTATTTGTGACTTTACTCTTTGCCTGCCACGTGTCGTTTATCATTGCTTTTCACGAGTGTCGTTTCGATGACTTTGACGCCAACATTTTGCCATAATGTCGATCACTCTGGAAACGGTCATTTTGACCGGTGAAAATTGAAGTGTAATTCGTGTATATGCGCGCTAAAACGCCGCACAGACGACAACAACAACAACAACAACGACGACGATAACGGCAACACAAAGACCGGGGACAATGACGTCTGCAGATAATGGGAGGCAACCGACATCTTTCACTCGCTACTCCAGTTCTGTCCCCTACACTAGTCCATGCTATTCTCAGATAGCAACCCGGCAGAGATCTGCATGTTCTTTTTCTTTTCTTCCCCCCCCCCCCCCCCCCCCCCCCCCCCCCCCCCTTTTCACGTCAGATGAAGCAAACAGTCTATTGTGTCATTAGTATTAGTTTGTACCTAACACTCGGTTCAATTAAAGTCTCGTGGCCCTACTGGGTCGATTGTTGTTTTTATTAGTTGATTTCTGAATGTAATATATATATATATATATATATATATATATATATATATATATATATATATATAATATATATATATATATATATAATATGTAGGCCTATATGTAATGTGTGTGTGTTGTTTTTTTTTTTTTTTACAAATAGACGACTTTGAAATACATTGAAAAAATTGTCGAGTATATTTTTAGGACCTGTACATGGTGTTTTATATCTCTCTCTATATATATTCATCTATATATCTAAATATATCTATCTACCTATACCTTTTTATATACCTTTTTGCACATGTATGACATGTTGTATACTTTCAGACCAGCTGACGGTGAACGAATATAAATATAGATATATACCAAAAGGCACGGTCAAATTCTGTGTCACGTATGTGCACGCTTCTCTCTCTCTCTCTCTCCTCTCTCTCTCTCTCGTCTCTGTCTTACACACACACACACACACACACACACACACACACACACACAGAGCGTAAGCCTACAGTCAACCCATCCCCACCCTACCCCCACCCCAGTCCCCCACCCTAACACTAAGTTCCAAGAGAGGGAGGAGATTAATTCTGGG
>CM031625.1:36732491-36747491 GCA_018398815.1 Conus ventricosus
ACCGACCCTACAAACAACCCTGTCGACACTGACACTACAAATAACCCTGTGGATACTGACCCTACAAACAGCCATGTCGACACTGACACTACAAATAACCCCGTAGACACTGACCCTACAAACAACCCTGTAGACACTGACCCTATAAACAACCCTGTAGATATTGACCCAACAAACAACCCTGTAGATGCTGACCCTACAAACAACCCTGTCGACACTGACCCTACAAACAACTCTTTAGACACCGATCCTACAAACAACTCTGTAGACACTGACCCTACAAACAACTCTGCAGACACTGACCCTACAAACAGCCCTGTAGACACCGACCCTACAAACATCTCTGTAGACATTGACCCTACAAACAACCCTGTAGACACCGACCCTACAAACAACCCTGTCGACACTGACCCTAAAAAATAACCCTGTCGACACTGACCCTACAAACAACCCTGTCGACACTGACCCTACAAACAACCCTGTAGACACCGACCCTACAAACAACTCTGTAGACACCGACCCTACAAAAAACCCTGTCGACACTGACCTACATACAACCCTGAAGATACTGATCCTACAAACAACCCTGTAGACACTGACCCTACAAACAACCCTGTAGACACTGACCCTACAAACAACCCTGTAGACACTGACCCTATAAAACAACCCTGTAGACACCGACCTACAAACAACCCTGTAGACACTGACCCAACAAACAACCCTGTGGACACTGACCCTACAAACAACCCTGTCGACACTGACCCTACAAACAACCCTGTCGACATTGACCCTACAAAACAACCCTGTAGATACTGACCCCACAAACAACCCTGTAGATACTGACCCTACAAACAACCCTGTAGACACTGACCCTACAAACAACCCTGTACATACGACCCTACAAACAACCCTGTCGACACTGACACTACAAATAACCCTGTAGATACCGACCCTACAAACAATCCTGTCGACACTGACACTACAAATAACCCTGTAGATACCGACCCTACAAACAACCTGTAGACACTGACCCTACAAACAACCCTGTAGATACTGACCCTACAAACACCCCTGTAGACATTGACCCTACAAACAACCATGTGGACACTGACCCTACAAACAACCCTGTGGACACTGACCCTACAAACAACCCTGTGGACACTGACCCTACAAACAACCCTGTAGACACTGACCCTACAAACAACCCTGTAGATGCTGACCCTACAAACAACCCTGTAGATAGTGACCCTACAAACAACCCTGTCGACACTGACCCTACAAACAACTCTGTAGACACTGACCCTGCAAACAACCCTGTAGACACTGACCCTACAAACAACCCTGTAGACACCGACCCTACAAACAACTCTGTAGACACCGACCCTACAAACAACCCTGTAGACACTGAGCTATCAACATTTTTGTAACCTTTCATTTCATTCCCAGGTAGCTATTTCAGCCTATTGTAACGAGGACATTCAGGAATTGACTCGATTCTGTGTGTGTGTGTGTGTGTGTGTGTGTGTGTGTGTGTGTGTTTTAATCTTGGTAATTTTAATATGTAAATGAGGCTCAGGGCAACCTAATATGTCCATCGTGGTCGGCTGGTCTATAAAATAACACGGTTTCACAAAGGGACTGACCGATCGACAGATGGACTTACAAACAGACAGACAGACAGGCAGGCAGATGGGATCTTATGCTCTGCAGCACTCAACCTGTGTTATTGTACTCCCAGTTCTTATAGAACAGGGAGTACTTTACAAGGGGAACGAAGAAATGTCTGTGTGTCTGTCTGTCCATGGTCAAAATGTGTTCCACTCGCTCCAGACAAAACTGCTGAACCGATCTTTCTGAAAATTTGTAGATATGTTCATTATGGGTCACGGATGATGCCCGATATTTTATTTTACCAGAATAGCTTTTATTAAGGGCTATAAATGATAATTTTGTGATGTACAGTTTATGCACTAACGGTTTAAAGCTTAAGTGTTACCGAAGTTTGTAAGCGCCTCGGTAGTATAGTGGATAGTGTCCCCGCCTGTCGCGCGGGAGGGGACATCCCGTAATCACTACGTGTCAATATCACTAACGGGCTAAAGCTCTACGGAACACTAATCTACATATCCAAACGACTATTACCCGATATCACTACAGTGTCATTCGCAAGACGATTTCACTTCATAACTTGTACCTATACAACTATTTATGATTACCACTACGATTTCCAGACACCGTCTTTATCGCTACGTCTCTATCTCACTCTATATCACTACGATTAAAAAAAAATGAAACAAATTACGAAAGAATGTCAGTGTGTGTGTGCGTGTGTGTGTGTGTGTGTGTGTGTGTGTGTGTGTGTGTGTGTGTGTGTGTGCGTGTGTGCGTGTGCGGCGTGCGTGTGTGTGTGTGCGCGCGCGCGCACGTGCGCAATGTCTATCAATTTCTCTTTCTCTCTCCCTCTCTCTCTCTCTCTCTCTCTCTCTCTCTCTTCTCTTCCTGTCACCATATAGTATACGTAATACTGGTAAAATATTAGTTCAGCTCTCTCTCTCTCTCTCTCTCTCTCTCTCTCTCTCTCTCTCTCTCTCTCTCCTCTCTCTCTCTCCTTTTAATTTCTTTTTGCTATTGTTGGTATTGTTTTAAGGCATGACAGACACACTTTCTTTCGACCATTCTCTCTCGTCCACCCCCATTTGTTATAACCTGCTGCGACAGCAGCCAAATAACTGACATTTACTATAACGCTCTCTCTCTCTCTCTCTCTCTCTCTCTCTCTCTCTCTCTCTCTCTCTCTCTCTCTTATTATTTTTCAATCTTATATTCAACCAAATATTGACTATGCCTGGACACTCTGGGATTTAGCGAGCAATAGGTTGCTTAAACCATTGACTAGTAATATATAAGAGAGCTGTCAAAATAACAATTGATGAACCCTCGCTAGGGCACCCTGATTATGAACGAGCAGGTATCCTTCCATTTAAGACCAAACTATTGTACAACAAAGCACTCTTCATGCATAAAATACCACACGGCAGTGCTCCTTCCTATTTAAGGAATATATTTACTTCTAATGATCATCGTCATTCGCATAAAATAAATCTCCCTTTCCCATCAATTAATTTATGCAAATCAAGCCTTGCTTATTCTGGTGGTGGCTGTGGAATAATATCCCAGAAAAACTGAAAAACGAACCAAACACTAGTCAGTTTAAATCCAATCTTTTCACGATTTGATGTATCTGCCTGATCTTACACCACTTTGCCCAAAGATGTACCAATAACTGTTCTGTGTAAATGTTTCATTTTCTTTATCAGTTCTTCCTTTTCTCCCCCCGCCCTCTCATTCTTAATTGTCCCCCATCCCACCCCATCCCACTCCCACCCCCACCGTCTCCCACACCTTCTGTCGGTGTTCCTCTGTACATAGATATTGTATCCTTTTGTATTTTCATATGTCATATTAAAAGTGATTTTCCATTATTTTATATTAATCAATATTTTGTTGTTGTTGTTTTCCTTTCCTTTCTTAAATTTCTTTTGGCCCCGGAGGGCTGGATGTAAAAAAGCAGTGATGCTTATTCCATTACCCTCTGAAAATAAAATTCGTTCGTTCGTTCTCTCTCTCTCTCTCTCTCTCTCTCTCTCTCTCTCTCCCCTCTCTTCTCTCTCCCCTCTCTCTCTCTCTCTCTCCTTCTAATTTCTTTTTTGCTATTGTTGGTATTGTTTTAAGGCATGACAGATACACATATATAAACTCTCTCTCTCTCTCTCTCTCTCTCTCTCTCTCTCTCTCTTCTCTCTCTCTCTCTCTCTCTCTCTCTCTCTCATAGAAGTATTTCTGCAATTAGAAAACTCAAGAACAGAAAAGCTGCAGGCCCTGATGGCATAGTTGGAGAATTATATAAAAATGCTGGAAACGCCGTAATTGATTTCTTCGTCAGATTTTTTAATGCACTTTTTGACAAAGGGGTATTTCCTGATAACTGGACAGAATCAATTATATTGCCTTTATTTAAGAAAGGTGAAGTCAATGATCCAAACAATTATAGGGCATATCACTGTGTGATATAAGCAGTAAGTTATATAGTTCTATAATTAACTGTAGATTGCAAGAATGGGTTGAACATAATAATAGTACAGGTGAGTGGCAAGCGGGTTTTAAGAAAGGTTATTCAACTATCGATCAAATGTTTACACTTTTGGCAATTATACAGAAACAGTTTTCATGGAATCGCAAATTGTACGTAGCCTTTATTGACTTCGAAAAGGCATTCGATTCAGTGTCTAGAAAACTGCTTTGGCCAATACTTCAAAAGAATGGATAAAGGGTAAGATGCATCGTTGTATTAAGAGCATGTATGATTGTGTGAAAGCAAAAGTCAGGTGTGGTGGAAATTTCACAAATTACATAGTTTGTACAAAAGGTGTTAAGCAAGGAGATGCGTGTAGCCCTGTTTTGTTTTCCTTATTTATTAACGAATTGGCACAAGAAATAATAGAGAAGGGAAGGCATGAGCAACCCTGTCTCCAGATGTAGCTGAATTATTTATTTTGCTATTGGCAGATGATATAGCTTTGTTGTCAGAAACCCCAGTGGGCCTTCAGACCCAGTTGAACAATTTGTGTAATGCAGCATCAAGACTTCATCTTAAGGTAAATATGAAAAAAAGCAAAATCGTCGTATTTCGAAAAGGGGGTTTCCTTGCAGCAAGAGAGAGATGGTCATTTAATGGGGACCAAATGGCTGTTGTTAATTGTTATAAATATCTTGGTATTTATTTTTCAACACGGCTTAGTTTTGTGGCTGCTTGTACAGATCTTGCAAGCAGGGCAAGAAATGCTCTTCTATGCGTTCTGCAAAGATTGTACGTACTTAAGAATAATTCACTTAAAGTATTGTTAAAGATATTTGATACTCAGGTGCAACCCATTGCCCTCTATGGTGCTGAATTGTGGGGATTGGATCTGCCGCTGTCCATATTGAAAAAGTTCATTTGTATGCTCTAAAAAAAAATTTAGGCGTCCACGTTAAAACACCTAATGATTTAGTTTATGGAGATACTGGACGTCATCCTACTTATATAAATTCGCGTGTGCAGTGTATCAGATACTGGCTGAAGATATCACGGATGAATGATAATAGGTTACCTTTGAAGGCTTACAAAATGTTATTCTGGTTAGATACACGTGGTAAATCCACGTGGGCGTCAGGTGTTCGTAAGATACTATTTCAAAATGGTTTTGGATTTGTATGGCTGAACCAGGGTGTCGAAAATGTGAAATGTTTTTTGCAAGTATTTCGTCAAGACTTATTGATAACAGATGGCAAAACTGGCATGAACATATTCAGGAAAGTGTTAGGTTTTCATGGTACAGAACATTTAAGTCGTTTAATAATTGTGAAACGTATCTATCACTTGATATTGACAGACATATTAAGAATTACATGACAAAGTTCAGATTTTGGGTTTCAGATATTGAAGTACATCGTAAAAGGTATAATGGAGTTCAGGATGACAGTTTCATATGCCCACTATGTCAAAAGGTAAACGATGACGAACTACACTTTTTGTTCCTCTGCCCTGCTCTCAGTGATCTACGGCAGGAATTTATTCCATCTAAATATTGTGCAAACCCATGTCAGTTCCGTATGAGTCTATTAATGACGAACAGAAATCAAAGTATTGTGAGGAATTTGTGCATATATTTGTATAGAGCCTTTAAGAGGCGATCTGTTGTGCTCAGCTAATAAATGTAGTGTTATGTCGATGTTATATGAATTTGCTAAGTCGACGTTAGTATCTGAGTCAGTAGATTGTACTTCGTGCACTTGTACAACAGATTGTACTCCACGCATTCATGTTTTTTGCATCATTTTTATGCATTATTTTGTTGCTGTTGTTGTAATCACCATGTAAGGTATTGTAAGTAATCCCCCTTCAGAAGGGGCTGTGGCCTATCTGAATAAATTTCATTTCATTCATTTCATTTCATTTCATTTCATTTCTCTCTCTCTCTCTCTCTCTCTCTCTCTCTCTCTCTCTCTCTCTCTCTCTCTCTCTCTCTCTCTCCCCTCTCTCTGAAGCGTGAAATTCACAGAATTCATTTTCCGGCCGAAAATCAATTTTCATAGTATGAAAATCGACTTTCTGTGCAAATTACTTACCAATAGGCCCAATAATCAATAACCAGGTGCAAATTATGCCGGTAATCAATAACAGGCCCCAACAATCAATAATGGCCGAAAATCAATTTTATGTGCAAATTATTTACCAAATCAATGTTAGGTGTAAAATTCAATAACCGGCCCCGCTAATCGATTATCAGACGTTATTTGCACCTGGTTATTGATTATTGGGCCAATTTGTAAGTAATTTGCTTATAAAATTGATTTTCATACTATGAAAATTGATTTTCGGCCGGAAAGTGAATTGTGTGCATTTCACGAAAATCGATTTTCATGGTACGAAAATCGATTTTATGTGCAAATTACTTACCAACAACCCGATAATCAATAACCAGGTGCAAATTACGCCGGAAATTAATAACCGGCCCCGATAATCAATAACGGGCCAAAAATCAATTTTATGTGCAAATTTTTTTACCAAAATCAATACAAGGTGTAGAAATCAATAACCGGTTCGATAATCGATTATCAGGCGTTATGTGCACCTGGTTATTGATTATCGGGCCTTTTGATCAATAATTTGATGAAAATCGATTTTCGGACGAAAGTGAATTTTTGCATTTCACACTTCATCTCTCCCCTCTCTCTCTCACTTCTCTCTCTCTCTCTCTCTCTCTCTCTCTCTCTCTTCTCTCTCTCTCTCTCTCTCATTCCAATTAAGTGTCACAGATGTCTAAATTTAAAAGTAATGCCTATGTTTCTTTTGTTTGTTTTGTTTGTTTTTCTTTGTTTGTTTTGTTTTGTTTTGTTTTGTTTTTGTTGCTCCTATAGAATTTTCATGAATATCCCATGAATAAATATCTAATGAGGAGAGAGTGAGAGAGGAGAGGAGAGAGAGAGAGAGAGAGAGAAGAGGAGAGAGAGAGAGAGAGAGAGAGTCTTCGCTTAGTCATGTAGCAATAGCACTACGTATTTCAAACCTCTACCTTGTTTTGGCACTACGAGAAGTAACGAAAAGTAGCTAAAAAGCGACTGCCCTCTGTCACTAATGGACATTTTTGATTAGCTCTATATAGATGGCAAAGGAGAAAGAAGCTCGAAGGCTGACTTGCGATCTCTATTGGCTACTGTCCTTTAGCACTATCGTGGCAATAGCTCTACATGATGAATTTAGAACTGCTGCACTGGCAGCGCAGATTTTTGTATTGGACAGACTAGGCCTATTACTCATCAATTAAATACCGATACTGTTTTGAGCGCAATGCCTTCTGCCACCTTGTTGAGAGAGAGAGAGAGAGAGAGAGAGAGAGAGAGAGAGAGAGGAGAGAGAGAGAGAGAGAGAGGAGAGGAGGGAGGGAGGGAGGGAGGGAGAGAGAGAGAGAGAGAGAGAGAGAGAGAGAGAGAGAGAGAGAGAGAGAGAGAGTTCTTAGATTATCTCTTTCTGTCTCTCTGAATCTCTGTCTCCGCTATCTTTCTGTCTCCGCATCTCTCTCTCTCTCTCTCTCTCTCCTCTCTCTCTCTCTCTCTCTCTCTCTCTCTCTCTCTCTAATTATCGCTGTCTCTCTGTCTTTGTCTCTCTCTAATTATCTCTCTCTCTAATTCTCTCTCTCTCCTCTCTTCTTCTCTCTCTCTCTCTTCTCTCTCTCTCTCTCTCTCTCTCTCTCTCTCTCGATTTCTGTATTTTGGTAATTTCAATTATCGTAATTTAATACACAACTCGGAACATTTTTTTTTTTTATTGTACTTTGGTCTTAGGCCAGGGGCTCTTGGCCTTATATAACGTGGAGGAGGGATGGAACTAGGAAAGAAAATGATTTACAAAAAATATATTTTGACGCACTAAACCATCCACATATACTCAGGGACCTCAGGAATTTTAACGTAAGGTCACCAACCCGTATAGCTATGGAAACAGCGTGTACTGACACATTAACTAAAGAACTGTAAATGAACAACAAATTAATGAGTAACAATGACTCCTGTCACCAAATACAGAGAAAAACAAAGCAAAGCAAAGAAAGGATCAATACAATCTTGTGACAATTAAATGTATTCCGTCTCTTATCTCGGGTTTAAAAGCATAAGATATGAACATTGCAACATATCTAGTCAGGATACAACTTAGATTCTGTAACAAGTATGACAATCCGGTCACGTACGATACGAGATCACGTACGGCACGAGGACACGTACGGCGCGAGGTCACGTACGGCACGGTAGGTAGGTGGTGGAACATAGACCTGGGGAAATATGGAGGTGGGGGAAACATAGACCTGGGGGAATATGGAGGTGGGGGAACATAGACCTGGGGGAACATAGACATGGGGGAACATATAGCGCCTCCCTAGTCCCCTACTGACATTATCCAGTTAGTGATTGCGCTACACATCCCCATACAAACGGGCCGTTGTCACTATTTTTCTTTCTTTCTGCTGTAGAGCAAACGGGCATAGCGATATAGACACGTAGTTTTAGAGAACGCGAACATGAATAGCTTTTTCGATACATGGTCAATTGTAGTGATATAGACACGTAGTCTTAAAGGGTGTATGGTTTACGACACGTAGATCTATTGGTCTTAGGGCTTAATAACTGGTAGTGCTTTAGATACGTAGTGATTGCGCTACGCACCGCGCGGGAGACCAAAGTTCATTTCCTCGCCGTCTTACATACAAAATTTCTTACCACCAAAAGGGGAGAAAGTACTGTAGTAACTCATTTATATATTATATATATATATTATATATATATATATATATATATATATATATATATATATATATATATATATTCTTTTGTACTACTACTTACTGGGAGTACGTTTATATGCTTTGTATCTTGTATAGGTTAAAGTAGGAAGCCAGATATTACTGCGTGCATAGCATAAAGTGCCTACCTGCGCGAAAATGACTCAGGTATTCGTAACCACGTATTCTCCCCCCCCCCCCTCCCCCGCTTCCTCCCTCCGCTCCAAGAGCCGGAAGAAGAAGAACAAGGAGAAGAACAAAACTCGCAGGTAGGAAGGAGGCTTAAAGAGGAAGATGGGCGAGAGAGCGCGTTGAGAGCCACCTGTGCCATCAATCACGGGTGGCACGTGCACACGACTTGCACAGCGTGACAGCCTGGTTGAACATTGCGCCCGCCCGGGGGGTTTCGCCACCCACCGCCCATCTTCCGCATCCTCGTGTATACGTCAAAGGATTTGCCTCCTGAGCTGCGGAACTCCTAAGATTTCAAAGCAAGGGCATTGCCTTGGGTTATGAATTAAATTGCACACAATGGGCATTGTATTGGTATATACACACTTTACTGTGGTCCACAAAATGGGTCTGGTATCGCTTTTAATTTAACGATCAGTTGAATTTGAAAATATGAGCATAAAAAGGTGCTTTCCAAAAAATGGGCGCTGTATTGGTTTAACGGTTGTTGTATTCCATTAGTTGTATTCCACAAAGGGGTATTTACTGATTCGAACAATGCAATTCCATAACAAAGGCATTGTCCTGGTATAAAAAAGTTCGATTCCATGACACAAGCGTTGTTTTGGTTTAACTGATTGCATTAAAAACAACAACACTGTACTGAATTACCCAATTTCAAGTTATTCTAAAAAAAAAAAAAAATAAATAAAAAAAAGATAAACCTAACATACTACTGATTTGTATTCCGTAAAAATTGCATTAGTGGTTTAAAGATTGGTGCTGAGTCGGTTTAAGCAAATGGAATTTTATAAAAAAAAAAAACGGCCTTACGTTATTGATTTAGAGAAATGTAGCCTGCAAAATGGGCAATGTATTGATTTAAACAATATTTCAGAAAATAAGCGGTGTATTGGCTTAAAACAATGAACTGTATTCCACAAAATGAGCAATGTACTGGTTTAAACAATTGTATTTCAGAAAACGGCGTTGAATGTAAACAGAGTGTGACAATGGACATGACATTGGTTTCAACGACTGTTTCAGAAAACACGTATTGTGTTGGTTTGAACATTCAAATGTAATCCATTTATGGGCAGTATACTGGTCCCCATTTTATTCAAGAAAATGGCAACTGTATTAGTTTGGACAACTGTATCGTATAAAACTGGCTTTTTATTGGTTTTTAAAAATTGTCTTCTACAGCCCGGTATTATCTGGGTTTAAGCGGCTGGATTCTTTAAAAAAAAAAAATAGTGATCGTAATGAATTCAACTACTGGATATCACGTAATGGGCATGGTAATAACTGAGAAAATTGTTTTCCAGAAACCAAACACCGTGTTAGTTCAAATAATCAACTGCATCCCATAAAAATGCGCATAGTATTGGCTTACTATGAAGACCGCCTCTGCCATTGGCATAAGTTTCACAAAGCAAAAGAAAAGGCATTGAACTGTGTGGTAATCACGCTGCCTTGACTTTGTTTGCCTTTTATGTTGTACTGTATCTCCGTCAAAAAAAAATCCTAATCTAAGTCAAACTTAACAGCAGTGAGGGAAAGAAAAGGGAGAGGGAGGAGAAAGGGGTGGGGTGGGGTGGAGGGGGAATTCGCAGTGTCTTAACTCACCAGTCCTCAACTCACCGTTGCCTACCTTACTTTGCAGTTTGTTGTCATCCAATCTCTGTGCTAACGAGGGATTAATTAATGTCATTTCAGCATTACTGCCCTAGAGACTGTAACACGAACATCAGAGATTTGGTAAGTGACAGAAGTCTTTGCATCCAGTAGATGGATGAAATTCATATTTGAATTAAGCAAAAAAAAAAAAAAAAAAAAAAAAAAAAAAAAGCAGGAAAGCAAGAATGTAAACGAATGTACTATCGATATGCTATGCTAACCATCACCCTACTTCTACGCGATTAGTCTATGCCAGGACGTAGCATGAACAGATAGATCGCAACAACAACTTCGCGCTCGTCGGATGTACACGAAGGTCTGTCTTGCCAATGAAACGAAGACAGCAGTGCCTCTCCAGTGGGTCCCTGCGGCTTCACCCTTTCAACAGATGCTTACTTCTTTCAAAGAGCACATAATTCAGTTCTAGTGACAGCTCTTACGTCTTTAAAAAAAAAAAAAAAAAAAAAAAAAGACATAACCACTGAGGACCGTCTACTTCTTCCAAAGGGACACAGGTCAAACCTATAGACAGCTATCTATTTCTTCCTAAAGGGACTAAACTCAGCCCTATAGACAGCTGTCTGTTTCTTCCTAAAGGGACACAACTCAGCCCTATAGACAGCTGTCTGTTTCTTCCTAAAGGGACACAACTCAGCCCTATAGACAGCTGTTTCTTCCTAAAGGGACACAACTCAGCCCTATAGACAGCTGTCTATTTCTTCCTAAAGGGACTAAACTCAGCCCTATAGACAGCTGTCTGTTTCTTCCTAAAGGAGTCAACTCAGCCCTATAGACAGCTGTCTGTTTCTTCCTAAAGGGACACAACTCAGCCCTATAGACAGCTGTCTGTTTCTTCCTAAAGGACACAACTCAGCCCTATAGACAGCTGTCTATTTCTTCCTAAAGGGACACAACTCAGCCCTATAGACAGCTGTCTATTTCTTCCTAAAGGACACAACTCAGCCCTATAGACAGCTGTCTGTTTCTTCCTAAAGGGACACAGCTCAGCCCTATAGACAGCTGTCTGTTTCTTCCTAAAGGGACACAACTCAGCCCTATAGACAGCAGTCTATTTCTTCCTAAAGGGACACAACTCAGCCCTGTAATACTGGATCTGGTCGAGGAGGAACGACACTGAACTTAAAAAAAAACAAAAACAAAAACTTACATTTCCAAACTGACAAGAGGTTTTTGATAGCCATGTGGGTAAGACATCCGTCACCAAGCCATCCAGGAAGTGCAGGTTCGAATTCCTGCAGCGCTGAAAACCAATCTGACAGCAGGAAGGCATCTTGGAGGATGCATCTCGCCAGCCCCCTCAGAGTGTGAAGAGTTCAGGGCAGAAACAGTCGTCTATGGGGGTGGGGGTGGGGGTAGAAGGTGGGGGGGGGGGGGGGGGGTCTTCTCTGAAGACTTGCTGCTATCAAGCTCTCTTTCTTGGAGTTTCTATCTCCCAGCACAAACCCTACATGACAGAATTGCCACATGATTACAATTCAACAAGACGAAGCCATCCCCCCCCCCCCCCCCCACCCCAAGTTCGATTCTTCAGTTGCTCAGACTCCATGACGACGAACAGATTTAACACCCGAACTTGGTGTCACAAAAAAATCCCCCCCCCCCCACCCACCCTCCCCCCCCCAAACCCCCCAAACACCCCGGAAGCTCATTTCTGGCCCAAAAACTCGTAAAAGCAACACAGGACGGAAGTGAACGGAACCCCAAACAAACAAAAAGGGTGGCAAGGTCTTCAACTTGTCCTCTCCCCGCTCTCTCTCTCTCTTGCGAGTCACCAAGCTGAGTTGTGGACCCCCCCCCCCCCCCCCCCCCCCCCCCAAACTCATCATCATCATCATCATCTGCTGTTCGACTCCATTGCTGAGCGGGCATCAGCGTCCGACAACAAGTTGGGAAAACTAACAAGCCCAGCGCCAAAAATGGACCCCCGCACCGACGGCGCGCCCCCTAGCGTGACCCTGTATCCTTCCCCGCCTCCACGGAAAACTGAACCGTATTTTGTTTGAAATTCAACCCGCCAGCTGCATTTGACCCGGGGCCCTGTTGCGCCTGGCCTGCGCCTGCGCATACTTGGTGGGATGTAAACCGGTCGAGGTGTGGAGGGGTTTGAAGGAGGAGGATGCTGAGGAGAGGGGCGGGGGGGGGGGGGGGGGGGGAGAAAATAATGGGGGAGGAGGTTGAAAGGGGGGGTGGGGGTGGGAGATGGTGGGGTTGAAGTGTGGGTGGTTGGGAATTTCATTGCTGATGAAGCAAAGCGTTAATGCCACGTTGTTGTTGTTCGTTGGGAAGGGTATGCCGCTTCGTTTGTGCTCTGGAAAAGGGTTTTTAAAACAGCGTTTTTCCACGTTGTTTGTTGCTCGCTGGGAAGGTCTCATAAAGCGTTCATGCCATGTGTGTGTATGTGTGTGTGTGTGTGTGTGTGTGTGTGTGTGGTGCTGTGTGTGTGTGTGTGTGTGTTTCTTTTTTTCTTTTTTTCTTGCCAGGAAAGGTCTAATAAAGGATTTACGCCCACGTTTTTCTTCCCCCCTGGAAAAGGTCTAATAAAACATTTACGCCACGCGTTTTATGTTAGCCGGGAAAGGTTAATAAACTGTGTATGCCCTGTAGTTTCTGTGCATTTGAAAACGTTAACAAAGCGTTTTTGCCCCCGAGTTTTTTTTTTTTTTTTTTTTTTGTTCCCGGGAAAGGTCTACTAAAGCGTTAAAGCCACGTGGTTCTTTCATTCGCTAGGAAGGTCAATAAATTTGATGCCACTTTTTTTTTGTTAGCTGGGAAAGGTCTAATAGAGCGTTTTTTGCCACGTTTTTTTGTTTTTTTGTTTGTTTTGTTGTTGTTGTTCGCTGGGAAGTTTAGTAAAGAATTTTATGCCTATTTTTTTTTATCGCTGGGAAAGGTCTAATAAAACGTTTATGTCATTTCTTTTTTTTTTTTTTTTTTTTTTTTTGCTCGCTGGGAAGTTTTAAAAAAAACGTTCAGCCACGTGTTTTTTCGAATTGGTGGGGGAAAAACTTTTAAAACCTTCATACCATGTTTTTTTTTTAATGGGTGGGAAGGTCTCAAAAAGAGTAATGCACGTCGTTTTTTATTCGCTGGGGAAAAGGGCTAATAAGACATTAGCCACGTGTGGGTTTTTTGTATTTGTCTTCGGTTTGTTCGCGAGAAAAGTTGATAAAGTGTTTATGCCACATGTTTCCTTTTTCTTTTTCTTTTTACATTTTTTTTTTTCGCTGGGAAAGGGCGAATAAAGCGTTTATGCTGTTTCATTCATTTGATGGAAAAAATAGTCTAAATAAAGCGTTAATGCTACGTATGTTTTGTTCTAAAGAATGATTTATACCACGTGTCCTTTTTTGGGTGGGGAAGATCTACTAAAACATTTTCGTCAGTATATTTTGTTTTCTGGGAAAGATCTAATAAAGCGCGCGCGCGCGATGTGTGTGTGGTGTGTGTGTGTGTGTGTGTGTGTGTGTGCGTGGGGTGTGTGTGTGTGTGTTGTTGTTTTCGTTCCTGGGAAATGTCAGATAAAATGTTTATTTCCCTGTCTTTTATTCATCGGAAAGTTTGAATGAAGCATTTAATAACACATGTTTTTGTTTGCCGGGAGGAGTTTTATTTGCCAGGAAAAAAACATTTATGCCCCGCGTTTTTTGTTCACTGGGAAAGGTCTAACAAAGCATTTATGTCACGCGTTTTTTGTTCACTGGGAAAGGTTACAAAGCAATTTATGTCACGCGTTTTTGTTCACTGGGAAAGGTCGTCTGATAAAAGTAATCTACGCCACGCGCTTTTTGTTCTCAGGAAATCGAACAATTCATTTATGATTTTCACGTGCCTTTTGTTCATGGGAAAGGTTTAATAAAACATTCATGTCACGTGCTTTTGTTAATGGGGAAAAGGTCTAATTAAAAAACTTTTTTGTCACGCGCTTTTTGTACCTGAGAAAGACTGATAATGCAATAGGCATGTGCATTTTTTTCACTGGTTAAGGTCTGATAAAACATTTATGTCACGTTTTTTGTGTTTTTCTGGGAAAGGTCTATTTAACCATTTATGTCACGTGCTCGGAAAGGTCTAATAAAACATTTTTGGCACGTGTTTTTTATGCACCAGGAAAGATGCAAAAATAACATTTATTGCATGTTTCCTGTTCGCCGGAAAAGGTCTACTAAAGTATCTATGCCACATTTACACACACACATATATTATATATATATTGAATTATAAACAAAGCTTGCTCTTATGTCTTAAATTGAAG
>CM031625.1:36754991-36757491 GCA_018398815.1 Conus ventricosus
TTTGTGCTTTTGTGATTATTCAAGAGAAGATTTTCCCTTTTGTGAAAGGGGTTTTTAGTCTTGTGCTTGGATGTGAAAGAGAAGATTTTCCCGTTTGTGAAAACCTTTTAGTTTGTGCTGTGTGATATGAAAAAAGCTTTCCGTTTGTGAAAACGTATTAGTCTTGTGCTGTGTGATAGAAAGAGAAGATTTTTCCGTTTGTGAAAACGTATTTAGTCTTGTGCTGAGTGATATGCAAAGAAATTTTTGTTTGTGAAAAACGTATTTAGTCTTGTGCTGTGGATATGAAAGGAAGTTTCCTGTCTGCTAGTGAAATTTTTTTTTTTTTTTAGCATTGCGATAGTGAATGGTTTTGAGCCCATTTCTAGGGGCCACTGTTTTTTTCCCCCAAAAACTTTGAAAAATCGATGTTACTAGAGTGACCTTTTCCTTCCCCCCATGTTTGAAGTTTGCGAATATTGCTGCTCCAGGGATTTCCCTGCGGAAGGCTCCCGGGGTTTTTCCCACTTCTTTTTAAAAACGGGTAGGGTGAGGATTCCCTTTGATGGTGTTTGAGCCCCCTAAAACAGATGTCTTTGGGCTGTATGGGAGTTGTAAAGTTTTTGGCATACGGCCCATCGTTAAAACAGCGGAGTTTCTGCAACCCGCCTGATACCTCGATGATGACGATCTGTTTTGTGGTCGGGTGGGGTTTTTCAGTTGGTAAGGATGTTTGCTGTTTCCCTTTTCCATACCTTTTCTCGTTTTCGCACTGTTTTGATCCTTGTTCTTTGCTTCAATCATTTCCTTCTTTACAAGGTTTTTGGGTTTTTCGAACTGTGGGGCTTTTCGGGGTAAAATTTTTTCGTATTCTTCAGTGATTTTTTTGTCGCAGGGGTAAAGGGATGTTTTTTGGACCCATGCGGGGTGTTTCCCCTCTTCGCCAAGTCCCCCTTGCTGTTTCGCGACGCCTCTTTGAAAGCTTTTTTGTGGGGTCGTTGATTCTTGTCAGGGGTTTGATTGCCGCACCCCCCCCCGGTTGCCGGGAAATGCTTTCTATCTCTGGGTCTTTTAACTTCCCGGTCAAATTTGAGCGTGGCTGCGCAAATTGGTATTTTTTCTTAAATTTGTTTTCATTGGAGAGCACGAGATCGTGGTCGCTGCCGATATCACTGGGGGTTGCCTCGTCTTTGCTTTTTTTGTGCTTGATTTGAAGCGCCGCGGGTGGGGAAAAGTCGATCTGGTTATGATCATTCCGTTCGGCGCAGCCGGTTGTTTTCTTGACGTTTTGGGAAAAGGGGGTTTTGGCAAGGTGACCTTGGGGCAGGCAAATCCGAAGGCGAACCCCCTGTCGTTTTTTTCCCCGGCCCGTATTGCCCCCACTGTTCCCAGCCCAGTCTTTGTAGGCATCGGGGCCGATTTTGGGCGTTGAAGCCCCCCTGAACTATGATGAGCCTTTTGGGGGGTTTTTGTGGTTCTTTCTTTTCCGGAATTCTTCCACCCCCTGATTTTGTGGCTGGTAGTTGGAGCATACACCTGTATGATTTTGATTTTTTTGGTTTGGCTGACACCGAATGCTGAGTTTTTTTTTTGCTGTTAAAGGGTGCAGCTCAAGATGCACCCATGTTTCTTTGCGTACGTTTAAAGCTCGCCTTTTCTGTATGCCCTTTTCGCCACTGTAAAAATCTTGTGTCCTTCCTCTGTGATTGCTTCCCCAAAAAGCCTGTCCATTTTTATTCCGAATCCCCAAAATGTCCTTGTAAGTCTCACTCTTTGTTAGTTCTTTTACTTTGCCGCAGATGGAGGTAGAACATTCCGGTTCCAATGGTAATTTTTCGTTGGGTTGTTGTTTTTTGCCCGTAGCTGACTTTTCACTTCCCCCCTGGTGCTTGCAGGGAAAGCGGTCGTTGGAAACCCCGGGCCCCGGCCGCCCCGGTTTTGTTGGGGTAGGGTTGTATCTTCATGTTTTTTCTGTGGGTTAGGTTTAAAAAATCCCAAAAAGGAAATCTCGCCAATGCCCAAATAAAGAAAAATAAGTCTCATTCCCCCCAGTAAAATCTGCCAGGCATCTTGAATCGAGAAGAAAGAGGCGGAAAAAACCTGGGGGAAGAAACAAGCTGGATTTTAGGGGAGGCAGAGCACAGTAGAACTTTTTCACCCGCCGGATACTGTGGAGAAACATCTGCAACATCAGAGGACCTTTCCCAAAATTCATTGACTTTAGGGAAGCGTTTGACAGGGTGTGGACAAGGGGCTGTGGAGGTCTCAGAAAGTTTGGCATAGAGGAGGGGCTGTCCAAACCCTCCCCGGGGGATAACACCCCCCGCAGCGCTTTCCCCCCAAAACCAGAAAAGGGGGAAAATTTTTAAAACCCAGTTGGAGTCCGTCAAAGGGTGCTGCTATCTCCCGTTGTTCAATCTTTTCCTGGAAAACATATGCGTGAAAACCCCCCCATGACTTCCCTCCACTGTTCCCTCGGGAAAAAGAACCCTCAATATTGAGGTTCGCAGATGACATGACC
>CM031625.1:36764991-36767491 GCA_018398815.1 Conus ventricosus
CCTTTTCTGAACGCTGGGGAGAGCAGCGACGTTACCCCAACGTTATCCTTTTCTGAACGCTGGGAGAGCAGCGACTTACGCCCAACGTTAACCTTTTCTGAACGCTGGGAGAGCAGCGACGTTGCGCCCAACGTTAACCTTTTCTGAACGCTGGGGAGAGCACGACGTTACGCCCAACGTTAACCTTTTCTGAACGCTGGGGAGAGCAGCGACGTTACGCCCAACGTTAACCTTTTCTGAGTGCTGGGAGAGCAGCGACGTTATGCCCAACGTTAACCTTTTCTGAACGCTGGGGAGAGCAGCGACGTTACGCCCAACGTTAACCTTTTCTGAACACTGATGAGAGCAGCGACGTTACGCCCAACGTTAACCTTTTCTGAACACTGGGACAGCAGCGACGTTACGCCCACGTTAACCTTTTCTGAACGCTGGGACAGCAGCGACGTTACGCCCAACGTTAACCTTTTCTGAACGCTGGGACAGCAGCGACGTTACGCCCAACGTTAACCTTTTCTGAATGCTGGGGAGAGCAGCGACGTTATGCCCAACGTTAAACCTTTTCTGAACGCTGGGGAGAGCAGCGACGTTACGCCCAACGTTAACCTTTTCTGAACGCTGGGGAGAGCAGTGACGTTACGCCCAATGTTAACCTTTTCTGAACGCTGGGAGAGCAGCGACGTTACGCCCAACGTTAACCTTTTCTGAACGCTGGGGACAGCAGCGACGTTTACGCCCAACGTTAACCTTTTCTGAACGCTGGGGACAGCAGCGACGTTACGCGCAACTTTAACCTTTTCTGAACGCTGGGGAGAGCAGCGACGTTACGCCCAACGTTAACCTTTTCTGAACGCTGGGACAGCAGCGACGTTACGCCCAACGTTAACCTTTTCTGAACGCTGCGGATGATAGAGCCTAAACAAACAAAGAAAAGACTGCAACGACGAGCCCAAAATAACTTTTCTTTTTCTGAACACGTGGGTGACAGCGCCTGGACAAGTAAAGAAAAGACAGGGTGTTTCGCCCAGCGTTAACCGTTTCTGAACGACGTGGATGACTGTGTGCTCAGACATGCATTCCAACCTTCAGACCTTGCGCATTTATTCTTCTTCTCGCCTAAAAGTTTCATTACACTGGGCATAAGAATTGATTTGTGTTGGGTCCCATCTCACTGTGGTATAAAGTGGAATGAAATAGCAGACAGTCTTGCAAAAGAAGGAGCAAACAGAAAGACGGAAAATTTACTAAACAATCCCTTAGATCTATCCTCTTGTGAATTGATCCAAATTATGGAAAAAATGTATGCATAAGCAGAATTCTAGTCAAAAAATGGCTACTTTACCGTCGTGCCCAAGGCACATTGTTAGATTAATTCATAAATTAAGGCTGAATACTTGGAACACTAATATTCTCATGGTATTTCTTGTGTATGCAGAGAAAACATTTCTGTGCATCATCTTTTGTTTGAATGCTCAGTGTTGACCCCACTCTATGAGGAGAAAGGTATTCAGATGAATAACTTTGATAATGTCAATACTGTCTTATATGGTTCATATGTTGCTGAAATTGCCATGGTTATTTCGCAGTCACAGGTTGCAAAATTTTTTATGAAGATCAACAATTTTGTGTACCGCTAGGGTATTTCACTCATGTCAATATGCATATATCAGATGTGGGTTTGAAAGTACTAATGTGGGTGATAAGTTAAGTGTGGAGGGGTTTTTTTAAATTAAAAAAAAGTGTCTAATATCATCTGGCGATGAAAAGACATTAAATAAACCACTGAACTGATCGCCTAAAAGTTTACAGCTTTTATTATCATCCATGTGACCATTTCAAGAAAAAAACAACAAAAAACAAAAAAAACAAACAAATAAACAAAACGAACATTACACCTTCTTGTGTGTTGTGGAAGTGTGTACACCCATACTTTGTTAGAAGCATTCAAAGGAAATAAGCATGGGTGTGTGCACACCTACATGGTAAATAAATGGATGTTTACTAATTTTTTTTTTTTTTTACTGTACAAGAAGGATGGGTGTGTGTGTGCACAACCACATCATTCAGAAATGAACAATCACTATGCGTCCTATACTTCAATGCATAGGTGCATGCACACCCAGAGAGGAAACAACGCAACATTTTTGTTTTGCCACGTACAGAAAGGGTTAACACAAGTAAATTCTAACATATGATTTTTGCGTAACAAGAATTGAGTTCCTCGACTCGCTCAAAGAAAGGGGACAGGCATTGCGGATGCCAATCATTGATAAATAGGACAAGAGAGGAAAAAACAAAGACACCGCATGCACACTGGAAGAGCTGTAGGGGAAACGCAGACCTTTGCCGACGTCGACCGGATCCCGGATCTGTCCTTTTGATGGGGATCTGCCCCAGGGATTCGAACACAAAATATTTAAGCCTACTTCCTTGGACCACATTGCATCTCGTCGTCAAATTTGGTTAAAAATCGATTCAGTAGTTTTTTTCCCCTTCTTCTCCC
>CM031625.1:36772491-36777604 GCA_018398815.1 Conus ventricosus
GTAGTAGTAGTAGTAGCAGCAGTAGTAGTACTAGAAGTAGCAGCAGCAGCAGTAGTAGTATTAGCAGTAGTAGTGGTAGCAGTAGCAGCAGCAGCAGCAGCAGCAGAAATAGTAATTGATAATAGTGGCTGTTGCTGCTGCTGTTGTTATCGTTGTTTCTGCTGCTTTTCTTGCAGCAACTGCAGCAGCAGCTGTAGTAATCAGCAAGTAGTAGTTGCATGCTTTCGCTGCTATTTCATCGTTTTGGTTGTTTCCGCTGTTATGTTGTTTTTGCTGTTGTGGTTGTTGCTGCTGTTGCTGCTGCTGCTGTTGCTGCTGCTGCTGCTGTTGTTGTCGTTCTTAATACTGATTTTTTAAATATTGTTTAGGATTCGTACTCCCTGTAGGTGCAGTTTTGACTGAGTATATTTTGATTTTATGTTTTCTTGGGTTTGGTATGATTATCTAAATATTTCATTTTATTGTATACTCCTTTGGCTTTCTTTTCTTGTTCATTCTCTCTCTCTCTCTCTCTCTCTCTCTCTCTCTCTCTCTCTCTCTCTCTCTCTCTTTCTGTGTGTGTGTGTGTGTGTGTGTGTGTGTGTGTGCGCGCGCGCGCGCGTGCGTGGGTACATGTGTGTGTGTGTGTGTGTGTGTGTGTGTGTGTGTGTGTGTGTGTGTGTGTGTGTGAGTGTGTGTGTGTGTGAGTGTGTGTGAGTGTGTGTGTGTGTGTGTGTGTGTGTGTGTGTGTGTGTGTGTGTGTGTGTGTGTGTGTGTGTGTTCGTTCGTTCGTTCTTCAATTTAACGTCTATTCACATAAAGTGATTTTAGACAGAGTTAGGGAAATAGCGTTGTGTGTGTGTGTGTGTGTGTGTGTGTGTGTGTGTGTGTGTGTGTGTGTGTGTGTGTGTGTGTGTGTGTGTGTGTGTGTGAGTGAGTGAGTGAGTGTGTGTGTGTGTGTGTGTGTGTGTGTGTGTGTGTGTGTGTGTGTGTGTGTGTGTGTGCGTCTGTGTGTGTGTTGATGGACCGATAAGAGATTTATTACGAGCCGTTAGCTATATATAGTGATTCATACTAAAATTCTTTACAATTAACATTAGCCCAAAGCAAGTATTAAAACATAAAGGAGTACAGGATATCTGGTATAACCAAAATGTTAAGCGCTCATATCTGTAGGAACACTTGTTACAAAAAAGAGCCCATTGGACTAATCATCAAGGAATTAACAAAAGAAACAAGACCTGGTAAGTTCTGGAAAATACACGTGCCATCAAGTCGTAGGCAGTCAGGATTTTCCTTTTTGAAATATGCGCAGTAGAAAAGAAGATGCTGGGTTGTGAAACTTTCAACTGCTCCGCAGATGCAATTTAAATTTTTGCGAAATTTTGTACGGAAAGCGTTTAGCTTAAGCCTGTAAAACAGGGATTCAAGTTTTCGGTTACTTTTTTCAAGTACGTTTGCGTTGGCCAATTGATAGGTAATCTTTCCAATTTTAACCGCATTGCTAGAAGAAAAAGTAGCTGACTGGGATTTGTCACAGCAGAGCAATTTGGAGTGAGGTAGATGTATTTTAGTAAGAACCAAGTTTTTGTAGGCTTCATAAACCTTTTCAATGCACGTCTTTTTTAAGAGACCATATCCTTCGTATAAACACAGAGGAATGTTGATTTCTATGGATTCATCGGACTTTCGTGCTCCTTTTCTGGCAGCCCGGTCAGCCCATTCATTACCAGAAATCCCACAGTGAGACGGGATCCAGCAAAAATCAACTGTTGTACCTCTTGATATAAGAATACTGACAAGATGTTTTATTTCTAAAATCACCTCACCTCGATTTTTTACAGCAACAGATTCAAGGCCTTGTAGGACAGATTTAGAATCCACACAGAAAAGTGTTTTGTAGATAGTAAGTGGAGTATCAACAAGAAAGTTAAGCGCCATTAGAATTGCCACCAGCTCAGCCGTGAAGATAGAATACCCCTTCCCGAGATGAAAAGATTTTTCAACTTTAAGGGTAGGAATAACAAAACCACTTCCAGCGTTTTCATTTAACAGTGATCCATCTGTGAAAACTTTAAGGTGATGTGAATATTTACTATCAATATGAGATTTGGCAAGAGAGGACAATATATTATTGTTAACATTTTTTTGTAGATCAGTATATTTATAATCAAAACATGCGGTGTGCAATTCCCAATTTGGAATCGGGGATACAGAAAAACGATCAGCAATATTCTTGGGATCAATCTCAGCGTTTTTCAATAAGTTTGAGGAATATGTCATTATGGTTGTTTTAGATTTAATAGATCTAGCTCGCTTCGGGAAATGGATATCTGATCGTAAAGCTAATTCATCTTTGCTTGAGTTCTGAACAGATGAGCTACGTAGGATGAATTTAGCACAGGCCAAGTTTCTATAGTCGTCAAGGGGCAGAACTCCGGCTTCGTAATACGTTCCTGATACACTGGCATGAAATGGAACACCTAGTGCGAGTCTAAATGTCTTGCAGTCTATGCTTTGCAACTTTAAGTAAGTAGTTTGGTGCGCTGAAGAACACTTCCTGTGCGTATGATAATTTTGATCTTACGAGAGATGTCGAAAGGTGTACTAAAGTTTGTGTATCTGCACCCCAATTTTGTTTACTGATTACTTTAAGAAGATTTAGAGATTTGCTGGCTTCGTTGATAATATGTTCAACATGGTTGTTCCAAGTTAATTTAGAGGTAATATTTACTCCTAAAAATTTTATCTCGGTGACATAACTCAATACATTGTTATCTACCTTAAAAGTAGGAATATTGCAAGTACTTCCACCAGCATCAAATAACATTGTCACGGTCAAAAATAAACACAACCAGAGTCGTGGTCCGTCGCCAGCTAGGTTGGTTGGACATAAGCTCTAACGCAAATACTCTGGGCGCCGGCAGACAGCCCCATATGGCGGGTCCAGCCAATTAAGCTTAGCGGAGAGGCTTCACGGAGACGGTACGGTCCAGCCAGACAAAGCCGTTTGACCGACGCCTCGATGTCTGCCCGGACGGATCTCAGTGCCTGGGCCAGACTCATCTAGCCAATTTGTAGGACTAGCGCCCACAAGTTAAGTCGGACGTCGCCAGTTGAAGTAGGAGGGGGGAAGGTAGTGTGTGGTGGGGGTGAAATCAAGCTAATCAATTAAATGACCAATTGACCACCACAGAGAGTAAGGCGTGTAGGCGTGACTGTCATGATTTGAATATCCAATGGAATTAGAGGGAGATAACTTGGGGTACGAGGCGGTAAAAATACTGACCAATGGTACTCGCCCTTGGACAGATGAGTTTCAAGATAAGATACAGATGCGGGGAGTGAAGGAGAGAACGAACAGAGGAAGAACGAAGAGAGACAGAGAGAGAGGAAGAGGTTCTGTGTAAGCTCTGACGAGAGAGAAGCAGAGAGATGAGGGGAGGAGAGAAGAGAACCAAGTTGAGAGATTAGCATGAGATAGTCTGCAGAGGAAGGACTAGGGAGAGATGTGGAGAGAGAGAGTTGCTAACTAATGAAGAGGAAAAGAAAGAAAAGAAAAAAAAAAGAAAAGAAAAGCATCCATGTCCATTTGATAGAGCAGACTAGAAGAGAGAGAGAGAGTGCATACGTTAATGCAGGAAGGAAGAAAGGAGAACAGATCGATGTTGATAGTCACTGTTCCATCTTAACCGGGGTTCGACCTCATACCTGGCAGCGTCACTTCGTCAAGCAGAACCACAGACCAACGCCAGTGCCAGCAGTCTAACCTGACCAGGTGCCAGCAGACCAAGACCAGTGCCAGCAGTTGTGTCGTGCTTGTGAAAGTGACAGTGAAAAGAAAAAAAAGAAGAAAAGAAAAGACAGTGATTCGTGAATAGTTAAGATCACCTGGCCAGGTAAAGTAGAAATCTATTTATACCCGGGTTAGTTAATGATGTTTTAGATAAATGATTTTGTGAAGTTCAGGAAAGAGAGAATGTTTTATTTTGTTTGATTCCATATGCATTGATGTTTCGTTCTATGACCATGTGTAGTAAAGTTATAGACTTTACAAGTGGTTTGATGTGACGAATGCATGATATATGAATGAGATCGTAAGCAAGCTGTGAGTGTGTTTGGGCTGTGCGCTAGTCCTTCCTCCATCGACATCACCAGAGGTTGACAATTTATTGGCGAGCCTGCCAGGATATTCTGGCCCATTTATTATAATTGTTCAACTTCTCAGAGAGGAAGCTGGTGGGATTCAAGTATTGTAATCCTAAGACAAGGGGTTGTCTTACTGTATGTTCCCAAGATAGTTGATACTAGGCTTGGCATGCTTCCAAGATAGTTAATACTAGGCTTGGCATTTCAGCCCCAGGGTACTTATTTCGCACAGATTGCCTATAATTCGCTCTCATAGTTGGGTCAGGCGCTGGGCGTCTTATAAAAACTAACTACGTTGTCCCAAGCTAATATTATCATTCATAGGATTGTGCTATTACGTCACTCGTGTCGGTAACCACCAGTTTGGCTGTCGTAGTAGTAAAATTTTGTTTCCAAAAAAAAAAAAAAAAAAAAGAAGATATAATGGCGGACGAAAAGAACACCCCTATTGAACAACTTGTGAGTGTTGCTCGTGATTTAGGTTACTCAGGAGATGAGTTGCGTGCATTCGTCGAAAACCAACAAAAGATGGAAAGAGATGAACGCGTGGAAAGACGCGGTGTTGCAGTAGAAATAGCAGAGCAGGAAAGGACTAAAGCTAGCGCAGAGCAGGAAACAGAAAGATTAAGGATTCAGGCTAATGATAATCAGGCTAGGGAAACGCAGGAAACAGAAAGACTAAAGGAAGCGCAGGAAACAGAAAGGATAAGGGAAGCGCAGGAAACAGAAAGAATGAAGCAGGAAACGGAAAGATTAAAGGTTCAATTAGAGTTAGAGAAAGTGAGAATACAAAGGGAGACCACCGAGGATGGTAGTTCCCTTTCCAGTGACTCTGTGCGCAGTTACCCCCGACCAAAGTTGCCCAAATTCTCCGAAGGAACCGATTCGATTGATGCATACATCAGTCGTTTCGAAACGTTTGCGACCAGTCAGGTTGCCTTCAGAAGAGTGGCATCATTTTGTCAGCGTTACTGACGGTAAGGCA
>CM031625.1:36777704-36830204 GCA_018398815.1 Conus ventricosus
AGGCGGGAGTGTGGCGTAGAGCTGATGTGTTAGGCGGAAGGGGGGGTGAGAGGAGGGGAAAGGGTAGGAGGTGCGGCAGTATTGATTTTTTGGCCTGTGTGTGAGTGTGTGTGTGTGTGTGTGTGTGTGCGTGCGTGCGTGCGGCGCGCGCGCGCGTTTGTGTGTATGTGTGTGTGTGTGCGTGCGTGCGTGTGAGTGAGTGTGTGTGTGTGTGTGTGTGCGTGTGTGTGTGTGCACGCGCGTGCGTGTAGTGTGTATGTGTGTGTGTGTGTGTGGTTATATATAAAGTTGTAGCTGATTCCATGTCTTCCACACAATTTAATCTATAAAGCTGTTGAAAAAGTATTTGTGATTCAAAACTTTTTCTAACTTAAAATCCCCACTGTCTGCTATTGCCATACGCAAACTTACACCACCACAGCACTGGGTGAAATAAACACCCCGAGTGCTGGGCAGGTAGGCCGGCAACTAGCAATTAAAAGCTTACACCGCCCTGACAGAGTTGACAGTACTGAAAAGAGAGCCGTGGGAACAGACACCGTTTGTATATAAAGCACGTTCAGTCACGGCTGCTTTTCCCTACGTTACTCTATGGGGCGTGTTCAGTCCTGGCTACTTTCCCCTACGCTACTCTCTGAAAACTTTAGTAAATTAGTATTAAAAACGGATAACCCTGCACAGTATGTTTGTTTGTAGATAATCGTTATTTTTTAGTTATTGAAGTCTTACTTGTCAAAGAACAGTAATATGCTGATTCTAGGTCACTTTCGCCCGAAAACTGATTGAGGGTGAAAGTGGCGTAGAACAGACATTTCCCTGTTCTCTCCCCCTTTTCCTCTGTCTTACTCCCACTCACTCTCTCATTGTCTCTTCTTCTTCTACCTCGTCCTCACTCCTATTTGCTTCACCTATCCACTATTGCATTCTTAACCGCATATTACATTTCCTTTTGAACCCCTCACTTCCCATGTATTTTAAGTTGGTAATAATGTTTTATGATATCATATTTTAAATTAAGTAAAGCGGATAGGAATGGGGTTTCACTACCCCTACAATGGTTGGAATTTTTGGAAATTTATATATGTGTGTATATGTGTGTATATATGCGTATGTATGTGTGTGTATGTATATATATGTGTGTGTATGTATGTCTATGTATATATATATATATATATATATATATATATATATATATATGTATATGTATCCATGTGTGTGTGTGTGTGTGTGTGTGTGTGTGTGTGTGTGTGTGTGTGTGTGTGTGTGTGTGTGTGTGTGTGTAGACATAGATACATAGGTAACTGATTTTATCTTTACTTTTGGGATTCTGATGGTGTTTTTTGTGCTTTTTCCGATAATGCAGATTCCTGATGAAGCCTTGAAAAAGGCGAAAATTTAAAAAATAAAAGAAGGGAAGACACTGAGTGGACGACATCTTCATATATATAGATCAGAATATTTAAAATGCCTAAAATAATTTTTTTAAGTGCTCAACCCCTTGGGGAGCGACATTAGTTAAAACAAGTTAAAAGAGGAATCTCAAAACTATCTACAAATTTGTTTCAAGCGTGTTGCGCTGTCATCAGGATGGTTTTTGGTTTGCCCACCGCCGATGTTATATAGCGTGTGGGCTCCCGTTTGCGGTTGTTTGCACGTGCGTGTTGGCTGCACGTGTTTTTTGGGGGCTTTCAGGTTTTTGTTTTGGGTGTGTTCACTAACAACGATTTCCATTTATGCCTGCAGTTGTTTACTATTTCTGTTTTGGTGTTTAAAGTTGCTAAGTGTGGTTTGCATAGTATTAACCATTTTTCAGTTAAACATAGGTTGACACCTTTTGAAACATTCTGTATGGTGATGCTCATTTTTATGATTTTCCAGGATATTATTTTGTTTGTTTTTGCGTCTTTAAGTTTCCAGATATATTTGCTCTTTGCTCTTAACATACAAGTTATCCAATGGTTCAAAAAACTCAATAAACAAAGTAATACGTATTCATCACATTTGAAAAGTAGACATTATACCCATCTTAATGAGGAAACTACTTCACCATAAGCCCTGAAGTTTGCCAGTAACCACACAGACATAACGGGTCAGAAATGGAATTCATTCTCCACACCAAGAAAACATTACTACATCAGCAAAAATGAAACCTGGATCAGGAAAACCAACAGAAACTCAACATCGACGTAACCATGGGATCATATGATGGTGCAGAAACATGTGAACTGGTCGGATTATTCATGCTGTCCAACATCAAGAAAAAACTCGGAAAACAAGTCGACTATACAGAGACGATGGACTTGCTGCACTAACTAACAACCCAAGAACTCGAAAACAGAAGAAAGAACTATGCAAAATCTTCCAAAACACAACTTAAAGATTCACCATTGAAGCAAACACAAAAAGGTAGTGAAATACTTAGACATAACACTGGATCTCAACAATCACATATATAACCATACAAGAAACCCAAACGATACACCCTTTATGTACACACCAAAAGTAACCAACCCACCATCTGTATTAAAGACATTCCCCAGGCATAAACAGAGAGACTGTCAAAAACCTGTCATGCAGTGAGAGAGTGTTCAACAATGCAGCAGTAGAATACAGGAGGCACTACAAAAAAGTGGATACAATTACAAAATTCAATACAACCCAGACAACAACACAAATAAAAGCAAGAAAAATAGGAAAAGAAAATCATATGGTATAAACCCCCCATACGACGGGAAACTCAAAACAAACATAGGGAAAGAATTCTTCAAAATCCTAACAACTCATTTCCAAAAGAACACAAACTGTCCAAAGATTCAACAAAAAACACTGTCAAACTATCGTACTCATGTATGCCCAACCTCAAAAAACCTAATTGACGATCCAACAAAATGAAAATCAACACAGCAAAGAAGGGTGAGAAAGGAAATCTTGCAATTGCACCAGAAAGAGCAGTGCCCACTAGACAATAAATGTCTTCACAACAACATGTATACCAGGCTACTGTGACATCAGAAAATGAAAAAGAAACATACATAGGGATCACTGAAAACCTCTTCAAAACCAGATATGCAAACCACAAAACAGTCATTTAATAAAGAAAAATATAAAAACCAAACAGAACTGAGCAAATTATCTGGAAACTTAAAGACGCAAAAACAAGCTACAATATATCCTGGAAAATCATAAAGAGAGCTCATCAATACAGCAATGTTTCAAAAAGGTGCAACCTATGTTTAACTGAAAAATGGTTGATACTATGCAAACACACTTAGCAACTTTAAACACTAAAACAGAAATAGTAAACAACTGCAGGCATAAATGGAAATCGTTGTTAGTGAACACGCTCAAACCAAAAACCTGAAAGCCCCCAAAAACACGTGCAGCAACCCGCACGTGCAAACAACCGCAAACGTGAGCCCACACGCTATATAACATCGGCGGTGGGCAAACCAAAAAGCCATCCTGATGACAGCGCAAGGCGTTCGAAACAAATTGTAGTTTCTTAATACCTTATTTTAACAAAGGGTTGCTCCCCAAGCGGTTGAGCGCTCTGGAAATCATTTTGGGTATTTTAATTAAACCACATTGATCTTAATAGCTCCTAACGTTGAGCCTGTGATCTAAAAGATTTTTAAAATGGAGAAATCAATTTAGACAGTCAACAAAAAATTATACTATTTTCCAATCGCATCCTACCTAAAAAAAACTAATAAAAACAAACTGAAAAGTTCATACACATATAAGATGGAAAAGCATTCTTTTTCCTGAATCCAAACGCAAAAATAAAGGACAAAACACCTACGATTTCAAATCATGGTCGATCACCACCAGCCATAGATGAAATGAAACCCTTTGAAGATCAAATGAAAAGAATGATTAACCAATATTGAATTCAAAAAATCTGACAACGGTTTCCAAACAACACTAAATAAACAAATAAAACAAATACAAAATGACAAATAAAATATTTGTGAAGGCTGATAAAACTAGCAATTACTACAAAATGGAACCAAAAGAATACTCTCAACTCCTTGACAAAAACATCCAGAAAAACTACAAAAAAGCCGACAAAAATATACATGACAGTATCCGCACTAAAGAAAAAGTACTTGCAGAGCGCATAGACCTAAGTGACAGGATAGAAGCGACAGCAACAAAAGAAGCTTTCATACACTCAAAGACCACAAGCCTAATTTTCATAACAATCCAACATGTAGACTAATAAACCCATCCAAATCTGAATTAGGCTAAATAAGCAAGAAAATTCTGGAAAAAATAATAAAGAACGTAAAATCAAACTCTGAATACAACCTCTGGAAGAACACATACGAAGTTATCCAATGGTTCAAAAAACTCAATAAACAAAGTAATACAGTATTCATCACATTTGACATAGTAGACTTCTACCCATCTATAGATGAGGAACTACTCACCAAAGCCCTGAAGTTTGCCAGTAACCACACAGACATAACAGGGTCAGAATGGAAATCATTCTCCACACCAAGAAAACATTACTACACAGCAAAAATGAAACCTGGATAGGAAAACCAACAGAAACTCAACATTCGACGTAACCATGGGATCATATGATGGTGCAGAAACATGTGAACTGGTCGGATTATTCATGCTGTCCACATCAAGAAAAAACTCGGAAAACAAGTCGGACTATACAGAGACGATGGACTTGCTGCACTAACTAACAATCCAAGAACCATCGAAAACAAAAGAAAGAACTATGCAAAATCTTCCAAAACCACAACTTAAAGATTACCATTGAAGCAAACAAAAAGGTAGTGAACTACTTAGACATAACACTGGATCTCAACAATCACATATATAAACCATACAAAAACCCAACGATACACCCCTTTATGTACACACCAAAAGTAACCACCCACCATCTGTATTAAAGACCATTCCCCATGGCATAAACAAGAGACTGTCAAACCTGTCATGCAGTGAGAGAGTGTTCAACAATGCAGCAGTAGAATACCAGGAGGCACTACAAAAAAGTGGATACAATTACAAATTACAATACAACCCAGACAACAACACAAATAAAAGCAAGAAAAATAGGAAAAGAAAAATCATATGGTATAACCCCCATACGACGGGAAACTCAAAACAAACATAGGGAAAGAATTCTTCAAAATCCTAACAACTTCATTTCCAAAAGAACACAAACTGTCCAAAATATTCAACAAAAACACTGTCAAACTATCGTACTCATGTATGCCCAACCTCAAAACCTAATTGACGCATCCAACAAAATGAAAATCAACACAGCAAAGAAGGGCGAAGAAAGGAAATCTTGCAATTGCACCAGAAAGAGCAGTGCCCACTAGACAATAAATGTCTTCACAAACAACATTGTATACCAGGCTACTGTGACATCAGAAAATGAAAAAGAAACATACATAGGGATCACTGAAAACCACTTCAAAACCAGATATGCAAACCACAAACAGTCATTTAATAAAGAAAAATATAAAAACCAAACAGAACTGAGCAAATATATCTGGAAACTTAAAGACGCAAAAACAAGCTACAATATATCCTGGAAAATCATAAAGAGAGCATCATCATACAGCAATGTTTCAAAAAGGTGCAACTATGTTTAACTGAAAAATGGTTGATACTATGCAAACCACACTTAGCAACTTTAAACACTAAAACAGAAATAGTAAACAACTGCAGGCATAAATGGAAATCGTTGTTAGTGAACACGCTCAAAACAAAAACCTGAAAGCCCCAAAAAACACGTGGAGCCAACCCGCACGTGCAAACAACCGCAAACGTGAGCCCACACGCTATATAACATCGGCGGTGGGCAAACCAAAAGCCATCCTGATGACAGCGCAAGGCGTTCGAAACAAATTTGTAGATTTCTTAATACCTTATTTTAACAAATGTTGCTCCCCAAGCGGTTGAGCGCTCTGGAAATCATTTTGGGTATTTTAACCACATTGGATTTAATGCTCCTACGTTGAGCACTGTGACCTAAAAGATTTTAAAATGGAAGAAATCAATTTTAGACAGTCAACAAAAAAATTTTATTTCCAATCCGCAATCCTACTAAAAAAACTAATAGAACAAACTGAAAAGTTCATACACAATATAAGATGGAAAGCATTCTTTTTCCTGAATCCCAAACGCAAAAAAGAGGACAAAAACACCTCGTTTCAAATCATGGCGATACACCCCAGCCATAGATGAAATGAAACCCTTTGAAGATCAAATGAAAAGAATAGATACCAATATTGAATTCAAAAAATCTGACAACGGTTTCCAAACAACACTAAATAAACAAATAAAACAAATACAAAATGACAAAAAAATATTTGTTAAGGCTGATAAACATAGCAATTACTACAAAATGGAACCAAAAGAATACTCTCAACTCCTTGACAAAAACTATCCAGAAAAACTACTAAAAAAGCCGACAAAAATACATGACAGTTATCCGCACTAAAGAAAAAGAACTTGCTGAGCGCATAGACCTAAGTGACAGGATAGAAGCGACAGCAAAAAGAAGCTTTCATAACCTCAAAGACCACAAGCCTAATTTTCATAAACAATCCAACATGTAGACTAATAAACCCATCCAAATCTGAATTAGGCAAAATAAGCAAGAAAATTCTGGAAAAAAAATAAAGAACGTAAAATCAAACTCTGAATACAACTCTGGAAGAAACATACGAAGTTATCCAATGGTTCAAAAAACTCAATAAACAAAGTAATTACAGTATTCATCACATTTGACATAGTGATCTTCTACCCATCTTTAGATGAGGAAACTACTCACAAAGCCTGAAGTTTGCCAGTAACCACACAGACTTATAACAGGGTCAGAAATGGAAATCATTCTCCACACAAGAAAACATTACTACACAGCAAAAATGAAACCTGGATCAGGAAAACCAACAGAAACTCACATTCGACGTAACCATGGGATCATATGATGGTGCAGAAACATGTGAATGGTCGGATTATTCATGCTGTCCACATCAAGAAAAACTCGGAAACAAGTGGACTATACAGAGATGATGGACTTGCTGCACTAACTAAACAATCCAAGAACCATCGAAAACAAGAAGAAAGAACTATGCAAAATTTTCCAAAACCACAACTTAAAGATTACCATTGAAGCAAACAAAAAGGTAGTAACTACTTAGACATAACACTGGATCTCAACAATCACATATTAAACCATACAAGAAACCCAACGATACACCCCTTTATGTACACACCAAAAGTAACCACCCACCATCTGTATTAAAGACCATTCCATGGCATAAACAAGAGACTGTCAAACCTGTCATGCATGAGAGAGTGTTCAACAATGCAGCAGTAGAATACCAGGAGGCACTACAAAAAAGTGGATACAATTACAAATTACAATACAACCCAGACAACACACAATAAAAAAGCAAGAAAAATAGGAAAAGAAAAATCATATGGTATAACCCCCCATACGACGGGAAACTCAAAACAAACATAGGGAAAGAATTCTTCAAATCCTAAAACAATTCATTTCCAAAAGAACACAACTGTCCAAAATATTCAACAAAAAACACTGTCAAACTATCGTACTCATGTATGCCCAACCTCAAAAACCTAATTGACGCATCCAACAAAAAAAATCAACACAGCAAAGAAGGGTGAAGAAAGGAATCTTGCAATTGCACCAGAAAAGAGCAGTGCCCACTAGACAATAAATGTCTTCACAACAACATTGTATACCAGGCTACTGTGACATCAGAAAATGAAAAAGAAACATACATAGGGATCACTGTAAACCACTTCAAAACCAGATATGCAAACCACAAACAGTCATTTAATAAAGAAAAATATAAAAACCAAACAGAATGAGCAAATATATCTGGAAACTTAAAGACGCAAAAAACAAGCTACAATATATCCTGGAAAAATCATAAAGAGAGCATCATCATACAGCATGTTTCAAAAAGGTGCAACTATGTTTAACTGAAAAATGGTTGATACTATGCAAACCACACTTAGCAACTTTAACCTAAAACAGAAATAGATAAACAACTGCAGCATAAATGGAAATCGTTGTTAGTGAACACGCTCAAACAAAAACCTGAAGCCCCAAAAAACACGTGCAGCCAACCCGCACGTGCAAACAAACCGCAAACGTGAGCCACACGCTATATAACATCGCGGGTGGGCAAACCAAAAGCCATCTGATGACGCGCAAGGCGTTCGAAACAATTTGTAGATTTCTTAATACCTTATTTTAACAAATGTTGCTCCCCAAGCGGTTGAGCGCTCTGGAATCATTTTGGGTATTTTTAACCACATTGATCCTGATTTATTGATTGCTCCTCACGTGAGCACTGTGGCCTAACAGAACCTAAATTTTAATATGGAGAATTAACTTGGGCAGTCAAACAAAAATTACCTTTTTCAAATCCAAACTCTACATGAAAAAACTCATAGAGCAGACTGAACTTTTGTGCGCAACATGAGGTGGAAGGCGTTTTTTTTTTTGAACCCAGATGCCAAAAGGAAGATAAAAAGACTTATGGGTTTAAGTCATGGAAATCGCCACCTATAATAGAGGAAATGAAACCTTTTGAAGATAGCATGAAGAAACTAATAGCTAATATTGATTTCAGAAACCAATAACAATTTCAAACAACATTGATTATTAAGATAAAACAAATCCGAATGACAAAAAAGTATTCATAAAGGCGGACAAGACAAACAATTTCTATAAATATGGAAACTAATGAACTCTCAACTCCTCACAAAAATATTCAGAAAAATTATAAAAAAGCTGATAAGACACATATGACAACATCTGCAAAAAGAAAAAGACTTGTGTACCAGATGGATTTGGTGACAGGATAGAAGCAACAGCAATGAAAGAAGCCTTTATAACCCTAAAGACCACAAACCTAATTTTGTCAACAACCCTACTTGTTAGACTGATAAACCCATCAAAATCTGAATTTAGGCAAAATTAGTAAAAGATCCTGAAAAAAGCAATAGAGGACATAAAAACAAACACTGAATACAATCTCTGGAAAAATAGTTATGAAGTTATCCAATGGTTTAAAGAATTGAACAACAGACAAATACAGTGTTCATTACTTTTGACATAGTGGACTTCTACCCTTCCATTGATGAGGAATTACTTACTAAGCTCTAAGATTCGCCAACAAATATACAAATATTAACAGATTCTGAGATGGAAATCATTCTCCACACTAAGAAAACCCTTCTCCATAGCAACTAGTTGAAACTTGGATTAAAAAATACTAGCAGAAATTCCACATTCGATGTCACGTGGGATCTTATGACGGAGCTGAAACGTGTGAATAGTTGGACTTTTCATGTTGTCTCTATACAGTAAATACTTGGGAAACAGGTTGGCTTATACAGAGATGACGGTCTTGCACGTTAAACAATAAACCAAAAATCATTGAAAACAAGAAAAAAGAAATTTGTATAATTTTTCAAAGCCATAACTAAAAAATCACAGTAGAAGCAACAAAAAAACAGTAAATTATTTAGACATAACATTAGACCTTAAGGTCTACATTACAAACCATATAAAAACCTAATGACACACCGTCTACGTAGACATCAATAGTAACCACCCACCCTCCATCTTAAAAACCATACCTAATGGTATAAACAAAAGATTATCTAAACTGTCATGCAATAGAAAGATTTAACAGTGCAGCAGCTGATATCAAGAGGCGCTGAAAAAAGTGGCTACAAACTACAAATTTACAATACAACCCAGATTAACAACATGAACAGCAACAGGAAAAACAGGAAAAGAAAAATTATATGGTATAACCCTCCATTGTATGGAAGAACAAAACTAACGTTAGGAAAAGAATTCTCAGAATCCTTAAACATCATTCCCAAAAGAACATTGTACTATCTAAATATTCAACAAAAATACGTCAAGCTATCATACTCGTGTTATGCCAACCTTAAAAATATAATTGTTTTCTTCCAATAAAATCCAAAAACATACACAACCAAAGGGGTGATGAAAGGATATCTTGTAATTGCACTAAAAAAGACCAGTTGCCCTTTGATAATAAATGTCTCTACAACAATATTGTGTACCAGTACGGTAACAACAGACAGTGATAAAGAAAATACATAGATCACGGCTAACCACTTTAAAACCAGATACGCAACCATAAACAGTCTTTCAAAATGAAAAATATAAAAACCAAACAATTAAGTAAATATATTTGGAAGCTGAAAAATAGGAAAATAGATTACAACATATCATGGAAAATTATAAAAAGAGCACACCATACAACATTTCTAAAAAATGCAACTTATGTACTACAGAAAGTGGCTGATATTATGTAACCCCACCTAGCATCCCTGAACTCTAAGTAGAAATGATAAACAATTGCAGGCATAAATGGAAATCTTTGTCAATGCACATTCCGTGGCACGTCCCCTGAACGCGCCCAAAAATAGAAACCGGCAGGCCACGTGCTACACGCACAGAACTCACACGCCACACACCACGGTATATAACACCGGTGGCGTGCCCAAATTGTATTGTATACCTGAGGAGAGCGCTTTAGCTTGAAACAAGCTTGTGGTTTTACCTCTTCATTTTAAATCTATTTTAAACTGGTATATATTTATATATTATATATATTATTATATTATATATTTATAATTTAATTTATATATTTATATATATCATACACATTTTCCACAGTACAGCAAGAGCTACGATAATATAAAATGAATAAAAAATAAAAAGTATGTTGCTTCAAATGCACATTAAAGACGTCAATTCAAATATATGGAATTTTTTTTAAAAAAAAGAAAACAAAACTGAGAGTGGCACTGGGATTACGGATGTGCGTATTAGATTGAGATGGTTGTTGTTGTCGTCGATTTTTAAAGTATTATTTGTGTACACAATCACTGAGAAGTAATTGTACCATACAGCATCAAACCTCTTTTGATCATTGGTGACTTTAGCATTACAGAGTTCGATTTTGAATCTCTTGTTCAGCTGGCTCTGAAAAATTGAGGCATTTGGCCTACGTCTTTCGATCGTACACTTGTAATATAAGATTTAGCAACCATAATAATAAAGTCGCGTGTGATTTTAATGGTAAACGAGTTTCGGCATTTTGTTGTCAAATAATTTTCAACCTCTTTCCAAAAGGTTTGAACGTAATTGCACATCCATAAAAAGTGTTGGACTGAATCTCTCTCTTCATTGCAGATGTGCAGTTCGTCGTGTTTGTCAGGCCATGGCATTTGAAACAATATTGTGCCAATAATTCTGTGAATAATTCTAATCTGAAGCCATTTCAATTTTACATCTTTAGTTTTGTGGACATAGGTAAATACCTTATTCCAAGAAACTTCAGAATTAAGTTTTTGTAGCCATTGAGAGCAACAGTTTGGCTTACGCTCATCTTGAGTAACATTTCATAGCACCGTTTAGCTCCTTTTGTTTCTTTCATAATAAAATTAAAAGCCCTCAGCATTATCTGAATTGTGTTTGCATTATTTTTATCTTATTATTTTTGTGCTGTGATTTTCTATATTAATGATTGTTTCGATGAATCACAATGTATAAGGAATGTATGCGTGAGAACAAGCGCAATGAGTTAATTTGTTGAATTAGAATTGCGCTATAGAAATGCAATCCATTATTATTATTATTATTAATATTATTATTATTTTTATTATTATTTATTATTATTGTTATTGTTATTATTATTATTATTATTATTATTATTATTAGTATTATTATTATTATTATTATTATTATTATTATCATTATTATTATTATTTATTATTATTATCAGGTTTTATTCCAGATTTCTTTATGTATTCTTTCATTGAGGATATCCATCCACAGTATGATACAAAATGTATTAGTATAATCATCGTTAGTCATGAATTCTTCAAAGTTCATGAATCGTCCATTTTCCTTCAGAAAATGTTATATTGCATACTTTCCTTTCTCAGTTAATTTATTTTGTTTAATTATCTCATTTCTTGTTTTTAGCTTGTAATAAAAACGTTTTCTTCCATTTTTAGACGTCACTATCTGTACTAATTCATTCTGTCTGCACTAATTCATTCCTTTTTGTGTCTGTTCCAAATGACCAGGGAACCTATCCATTTTAATCATACTTACCTTTCCTGCCCACGTTTAGGCCTATACTGGCAATTCAATGCCTTAATTTACACTTAAACCTTTGTCTACAGAAGTGAGGATAACTCCCACACAGAACGTCTGAAACACAGCCCCTCTAAAAACATTAACTCAGGTGAGATCAGTCTCTCTCTCTCTCTCTTACTCTCTCTCTCTCTCTCTCTCTCTCTCTCTCTCTCTCTCTCTCTCTCTCTCTCTCTCTCTCAGGCGTGTAGTCCAGCAACAGCCATGAGCAATGTTATCCTATTACAAGCCAAATCCATGCTATGCTTGCACTACACTCCTAACAACATACTGCTAAAACCTGTCAGGTGAGCTTACTTGTTATTTGAACCATGACCTCTCAGGCGTGTGCATAGAAGCATAAACACTTTCCACATAGTTTACCTTAGTCTGAGTTTTGAATATTTTAAGATAAGGGACACTTGCTAGTGTTGGCTCTAGGTTTACTGACCCATTCCCCTTGATGATAGAAGCATAAACATCTTTTAATTAAAACCCAAAAGTAACATTCCAAAAAATAATCTAAAATTCAACAAAAATACCGTCAAGCTATCATACTCGTGTATGCCCACCTTAAAAATATAATTGATTCTTCCAATAAACCAAAAACAACACAACCAAAGAGGGTGATGAAAGGATATCTTGTAATTGCACTAAAAAAGACCAGTGCCCTTTGAATAATAAATGTCTCTACAACAATATTGTGTACCAAGCTACGGTAAACAACAGACAGTGATAAAGAAACATACATAGGAATCACGGCTAACCACTTTAAAACCAGATACGCAAACCATAAACAGTCTTTCAAAATGAAAATATAAAAACCAAACAGAATTAAGTAAATATATTTGGAAGCTGAAAAATAGGAAAAATAGATTACAACATATCATGGAAAATTATAAAAAAGAGCAACACCATACAACATTTCTAAAAAATGCAACTTATGTACTACAGAAAAGTGCTGATATTATGTAAACCCCACCTAGCATCCCTGAACTCTAAAGTAGAAATGATAAACAATTGCAGGCATAAATGGAAATCTTTGTCAATGCACCATTCCGTGGCACGTCCCCCCTGAACGCGCCCCAAAAAAGAAAAACCGGCAGGCCACGTGCTACACGCACAGAACTCACACGCCCACACACCACGGTATATAACACCGGTGGCGTGCCCAAATTGTATTGTAATACCCTGAGGAGAGCGCTTTTAGCTTGAAACAAGCTTGTAGGTTTTAACCTCTTCATTTTAAAATCCTATTTAAACTGGTATTATATAATATATATATATATATATATTATATATATATAAATATATATATATATATATATATATAATATATATCATACACATTTTCCACAGTACAGCAAGAGCATACAGATAATATATAAATGAATAAAAAAATTAAAAAGTATGTTTGCTTCAAATGCACATTCAAAGACGTCAATTCAAATATTATGAGAATTTTTTATAAAAAAAAGGAAAACAAAACTTGAGAAGTGGACACTGGGATACGGAGATGCGTATTAGATTGAGATGGTTGTTGTTGTCGTCGATTTTTTAAAGTATTATTTGTGTACACAATCACTGAGAAGTAATTGTACCATACAGCATCAAACCTCTTTTGATCATTGGTGACTTTAGCATTACAGAGTTCGATTTTGAATCTCTTGTTCAGCTGGCTCTGAAAAATTGAGGCATTTGGCCTACGTACTTTCGATCGTACACTTGTAAATATAAGATTTAGCAACCATAATAATAAAGTCGCGTGTGATTTTAATGGTAAACGAGTTTCGGCATTTTGTTGTCAAATAATTTTTCAACCTCTTTCCAAAAGGTTTGAACGTAATTGCACATCCATAAAAAGTGTTGGACTGAATCTCTCTCTTCATTGCAGATGTGCAGTTCGTCGTGTTTGTCAGGCCCATGGCATTTGAAACAATATTGTGCCAATAATTCTGTGAATAATTCTAATCTGAAGCCATTTCAATTTTACATCTTTAGTTTTGTGGACATAGGTAAATACCTTATTCAAGAAACTTCAGAATTAAGTTTTTAGTAGCCATTGAGAGCAACAGTTTGGCTTACGCTCATCTTGAGTAACAATTTCATAGCACCGTTTAGCTCCTTTTGTTTCTTTCATAATAAAAATTAAAAGCCCTCAGCATATTCTGAATTGTGTTTGCATTATTTTTATCTTATTATTTTGTGCTGTAGATTTTCTATATTAATGATTGTTTCGAATGAATCACAATGTATAAAGGAATGTATGCGTGAGAACAAGCGCAATGAGTAATTTGTTGAATTAGAATTGCGCTATAGAAATGCAATCCATATTATTATTATTATTATTAATTATTATTATTATTATTATTATTATTATTATATTATTGTTATTGTTATATTATTATTATATTATTTTATTATTATTAGTATTATTATTATTATTATTATTATTATTATTATCATTATATTATATTATATTATTATTATCAGGTTTTATTCCAGATTTCTTTATGAATTCTTTCATTGAGGATATCCATCCACAGTATGATACAAAATGTATAGTATAATCATCGTTAGTCATGAATTCTTCAAAGTTCATGAATCGTCCATTTTCCTTCAGAAAATGTTTATTGCATACTTTCCTTTCTCAGTTAATTTATTTTGTTTAATTATCTCATTTCTGTTTTTAGCTTGTAATAAAAACGGTTTTCTTCCATTTCTAGACGTCCACTATCTGATACTAATTCATTTCTGTCTGACACTAATTCATTCCTTTTTGTGTCTGTTCCAAAATGACCAGGGAACCTATCCCATTTTATCATACTTACCTTTTCCTGCCCACGTTTAGGCCTATACTGGCAATTCAATGCCTTAATTTACACTTAAACCCTTTGTCTACAGAAGTGAGGATAACTCCCACACAGAACGTCTGAAACACAGCCCCTCTAAAACATTAACTCAGGTGAGATCAGTCTCTCTCTCTCTCTCTCTCTCTCTCTCTCTCTCTCTCTCTCTCCTCTCTCTCTCTCTCTCTCTCTCTCTCTCTCTCAGGCGTGTAGTCCAGCAACAGCCACTGAGCAATGTTATCCTATTACAAGCCAAAACCATGCTATGCTTGCACTACACTCCTAACAACATACTGCTAAAACCTGTCAGGTGAGCTTACTTGTTATTTGAACCACTGACCCTCTCAGGGCGTGTGCATAGAAGCATAAACACTTTCCACATAGTTTTACCTTAGTCTGAGTTTTGAATATTTTAAGATAAGGGACACTTGCTAGTGTTGGCTCTAGGTTTACTGACCATCCCCTTGAGGTAGAGCCTTAAATAGCTTTTAATTATGAATACAAAAAGGAAACATTTTTCAAACATGTGCACTTAATATGCAGCACAGGACACCTGCAAATTATCCCTCCTTAACCAGGGATTCTTTCATCATTATAGATGTGCCTCCAGAGTCCCTGATGATCATTAACCACGTTTTCCCTTATTCTGCCTTTTTGCACATCCATGTTATCTCCTAAATCTGTGAATACACAGCACAATCCAAATAAAATGACACTGTCGGGTTGAATAATAGCTGGTAAAATGACAATGTCATCTTTTACTTCCTTTTCTACCTGCCTCTCTCTTGGTCTCACTCGCATTGCAGCTGCTGTCTGTGACTTGAACACAGTCCCTAGCCAAGTGTTCATTGCAGCTGCTGTCTGTGACTTGAACACAGTCCCTAGCCAAGTGTTCATTGCAGCTGCTGTCTGTGACTTGAACACAGTCCCTAGCCAAGTGTTCATTGCAGCTGCCGTCTGTGACTTGAACACAGTCCCTAGCCAAGTGTTCATTGCAGCTGCTGTCTGTGACTTGAACACAGTCCCTAGCCAAGTGTTCATTGCAGCTGCTGTCTGTGACTTGAACACAGTCCCTAGCCAAGTGTTCATTGCAGCTGTTGTCTGTGACTTGAACACAGTCCCTAGCCAAGTGTTCAATGCAGCTGCTGTATGTGACTTGAACACAGTCCCTAGCCAAGTGTTCATTGCAGCTGCTGTATGTGACTTGAACACAGTCCCTAGCCAAGTGTTCATTGCAGCTGCTGTCTGTGACTTGAACACAGTCCCTAGCCAAGTGTTCATTGCAGTTGCTGTCTGTGACTTGAACACAGTCCCTAGCCAAGTGTTCATTGCAGTTGCTGTCTGTGACTTGAACACAGTCCCTAGCCAAGTGTTCAGTGTTGCACAGGAAACAGGTCCACATGTCTACCAGGTTAACCACGTGGCTGTTGGCTTTCCCCCTTGTTTGCTCACATGATGCCATGGGCCTGCAGGCGTGTAGTCCAGACCCATTGTGTGAGGGATGTCTTGGCTTGTTGTCCTTCAGATTTGCCGCCAGGCCCTCTTCTTGTTGTGGCAAGTCACGTCTCGCATCACGGTAATTCTCTGCTACCTCCAGTACTTCCGTTACTGTTGTTGCATTGTTTCCCCTTGATGTGTATTGTGAGGATCGGCCCACAATAATCAAGTATCTGTTCCTTCATCACCAGAGTCTTGAGGCCTTGGAAATCACTGTCCACTCCACTAAGCTCTACCCACATGTTAAAAGAGTGGTCCAGTCTCACTCCAAACTGTGTGTACATTTCACCTGATTCGATTTTGGCCCCGCGTAAATTACGACTAAATCCTTCCTCACTTAAATCATTAGCCATAAGTACTACTTGTTATACCTTGTCAAACACCCTTGGTTCAGCTTTAGGTAGAAATGGTGTGTAACGCACGACCTGTCAAGAAGACACACACGTTTATTGTCAAGTCCTCCTCGGTCAAGCTTCATGCTTGGCAAACGATTTAAAACGACTAATGTGGGCATCGATCGAATGTTTCTGTTCTGCAAAGTGACAGTTTAGGTTTAGGTACATAATTTAGTCTGTGCCACTGACTCAGAACTGGTGTATAATTCACAATGAATTTCGGATTTTAATCTTTCGTACTCAGTTTGTTTGGCTAAAATATCTGATGCCACTTCTGCTCTTGCCCTGGCAGTTGCATTCTCTGCCTCTAGACGTTTCTTTTCAAACTTCCTTCTCAGCCTTTCATCTCTTTCAGTCTATGCTTAGTTTCAATGAACTTACAGATATCATCTCCTGTGTATTCCATTTCTTTCCACAAACATACAAGTTTCTCTATGGGGGTAAAACGTTCTTTGCCTATTTTTGTTTTCGTTTTAGGACCACTAAAACAGTTACACCTATTGTCACGCACGAACTGACACGGGTCGCTTCAGTGACAATTGTGGAGAGTGGCCTGTCCATTGCCAGGGTGGCAGTGGCCGTGGAGTGCGTAATTCCTGCCGGGAATTTGCTTACCTGTCAGCTCTTGGAGGGGGGAGGGAGGAGAACATCGGACTCGCCGGAATAGTGGGGTTTACGTGTGTAAACAAACGCTCGTGAAACTGGGGTTCTTCGATGTGAGTGGGGAATTCCGTGAATGTGAGTGCTGTCTTGTGAGTTTCCGAGGTGAATTCGGAGTGTCGGCGTGTGTCTGTAAGTCAGTACGAACTGAGGCGTTATCCGCGAAGGTTGGGTTGGCCTCGTGCTCATGTTTGTTCTGCCGTTGGGGCAGGGGTCTTGGTATGCCCTCGACCGACTTTTGGAGGTTTGGCTACCAGAGTTGACTGTCGGTGTTTCGGTGTTCAGCGACGGGGTCTGCACGTACCAGGGCGTTGGCTGTCTGGCAGTGTCCCGGCAACTGAGGGTGTCGTCCAGTGTGTCGTCCAGTGTGTCGCCAGAGTGAAGACGATAGAGAACAGGAAAACACCGATTCAGACTCACTTGCTACTCCACCACGTTTTTGGGCGAAAGTGCCCTAAAGCCGCCTATTCCTGTTCTCTGACAAGTAACCAAAAAATAACGACCCTACAAACAAACATACTGTGCAGGGTTATCCGTTTTCAATACTAATTTACTAAACTTTTCAGATTTCAGTTTTTGTTTAATCCCTAGTTTTCCCCGGTCATTTTAAATAAATCATTTTCCGAAAACATTTTTTCAAATGAGTCTTGTCTTTCTGTGAAATAAAACTACAGTTTTTAAACTGTTCTCTAAAGTTTTTTAAAAAACCGAGTTATATTTCTGGTAAAACCACACACTTACCCGCAGTTTCCCGTAAAGCTATTTTTCGACAAAGTGTTCTTTTTTAAAACTATGCCCCTTTTTCTCCCGAACAGTCATCTATAAAAAATGTTTTTTTGGTTCTTCAAACAGTCTATAAAACTGTTCAAAACACTCACTCGTTTTTTGCTAGGATTAACTAAATATATGTATCACTGCCCATAAAAACCCTTTCATCAGAAAGCTTTTTTTCCCATTTAAGTGTTGGACAGAAAAAAACCAATATTTTTAAAATTATAGCAAAAAAGTTTGTTTTAGTCTAGGAAAAAATTTTTTTTTCCAAAACCATTTGCCCACAAATAACGAGCAATGAGGATTTTTTGTCAAAAAGTTTAACTGCTCCTAGTTTTTAACAGATTTATCAAATCCGGTTATTGTTTTTTCATGCTCTTTTTTAAAACTTTTTCGTAAAAAAAAATCCTATAGGTCTAAATGTGTAAGTTACCCCAATTTATGCGTAAGATTGTTTCTATTTAGACTAATATTGATTTTTTTGCTTGTTGTTATGCCAAAATTCCTCGCATTGTGAAGAATGACAACAGTAACTTTAAGCTTCAACGTCAATTTTTTCCCACTAAATTAAAATTTCCTTTAAAAAAAGGACGTCATAACGCCCAAAACCCCATCCTTTTCCCCTTATCTTTAAGACGAAATTTCAAAAATTATTGGAACGTTCTCCTTTTCATTTGGGGAAATAAACTGTAATTTTGTAAAAGCATCTTTCAAAATGATTCTCTTTGTGGAGGATGTACTTTTTTTTTTCCCATCGGTTTTATTTCAACTCTTTCCGACTATTGTCTTTTGGGATAAGACTTAATGAAAAGGGGCCCAGAGTTGAATGCTTTTCTGAAACTTTTTTGCGGCTAAAATAGTAAAGGGTTTTTGAATTCAAATTTTTTTTCCTTTTTTAAAATAGGGTTCTAAGTGCCATTTGAGGTGGTTTTTAACTATTTTATATTCATACTGACCAACTTATTTGCTTCTAGTTTGCGCAGTGTTCTATTTTAGGAAATTTTTTGTTGTGCCCCCTCTTTGGTTTATAATCCCACTTTAGTGTACTCAAAAACCAACAAAGGCCTATCCCCCATTCTGTTCAAAGCCCCAAACGTCTGCAAGGTTTTTTAAATTCTAAGTTTACCCCTTTAAGGGCCCCGTAATGTAATCCTGGTTTTTTCTGGCCCACGCGACTTTTAATTTTTAGTAAGCTTTTTTATTTCCAAAAACAATGTGAGGTTATCACATTTTTACGATTTCCCCCGTTTTGTTTTTGTTTTTATTTTAAATGACCGCCCCCCTCCCACAAACTAATCCTTTAAACTGTAAATTAGGGAATTGTATATTTCATAATCGCAATTGCAGTTTTCCCTGAGGGAAAGAGTCTTAAAACATTGAGGGCCTTCCTCATATAAGTTTTCACAGTGCTCAGCTCACCCAAATAAAACATAGGTAATAAGTAACCCGATCGAGGGGACTTTCCCCCTATAAGTAGTTTTGGTCGGTGTAACTCAAAATCTATAATTGATCCGAAAAAGCCTAACATTTTAGTTTGTCTTTATCAAAATAGAAAACCCTTCTTCTTGGGCTTAAATGTTAACTTGTTTTTAGTTTGCATTTTTAAGTTTGGAGTAAGTCAAAGTTACTCATTGCTTCTTTTTGAGCAAAACCGTAAAAAACCATAGTATTGTTAATCGTCCCTTTGGTCCTGTTTTGAATTTTAAAACCCTTTATTCTCCTTGGCTTCGCTTTTTTAAACCATACGATTTTGTGAATATTTCAGGAGGCGACCTTTTTGGCCCCGAAATTGTTATAAAATAGTGTTCTAAAAACAAGGGCGGTTTGAGTTGTTATTGTTCAAACCTTTTTTGAACAAAATAAAAGAGTGATTCAAAAAAATTGCAAAATATTTGTTGGGCCACATCAACTTAAAAATTAGCAACTGATACTTTGACATTGCGTTCCCCGACGCCTCTTTTAAAAAAAGGGAGTACCCCTTTAAAGAGCTTCTTACCCCCCTTGAAAACGAGCAATCAGAAAGGTGTTTATCATCCGATGTTTTTCAGAACCAGTTAACTTTGCTTTTTTTTGCGCCAACGGGGTTTTTGGATTGGGTAGCCGATTTTTTAAATCACCATGATTTTTGGGTGGGTATTGCAGATTTCATTTCTATTAACCCCTTCAGACGTATTTTGCTGAACGCGAGCCCCCATTCCAAATGAAAAACCTTTTTAACCCCCTCAGCAAAAAAATGACATGAAGGTTTTTAAAAGGATCTGTAACGAATTCAAATTAACATAAAGACGGCTTTAGACAAAAGTTGGTCATAACATGGCCTAGGCGCCTTATTTTCGGGGCCGCACAGAAAGTATAATATACGGCTCCTTTTAAAAACTTTCTTTTCGGCCCCAACTGTTGACCCCGGGCCCTTACGCAAGAGAAAAAAGCAGGCACTTTTATCTTAGAACTTCTAAGGGCCTAATTTAGGGCGGGAATAGAACAATAAACGACTTTTTCGCATTAGTTTGGTTTTGCTAGTTCAAAAAGCACAGGCAAGATCAAGCATAATGATCCTTCTACGGGTTTTGACGGAAAAAACAATATTAGAAAATTTAAAACCCCCTTAATTCTACAGTTGTCTACCTTAAAGTATTAAAAGTACCAAAATGTTTTACAATACGCAAGATCGAAAGTAGACTTTGTTTTGGCACTGGTTTATACATGCGCCTTCTGACCTCGACTCAATGGGTAAATAAAAACTATAATAATAAAATTCTTATAGCAGGCAATGCAAAAGGTTTGGGGAAAAACGACATAAAATTCTGACCCAGAATATTACAACAAATAAAAAAACGCCCAAGTTTAAAGTCATTATCCCGAAGCCCAAAACCCCCAAAAACCATTGAAGACTCGAAAGCCGCAGACTTGTTGCGAGCCCATGAAATGAAAAGCAGCGTTTTTCGGGGTTTAAGGGCCTGGGTTATTGGTCTTTTTACAAAATTTTAAACCCCAACTATTAAGAAATAATGTCATAAGGGCTGGGCCCATAAACCAACTACTTTGTTTGCATAGACAAAAGAGCGACAATCCCCCTATCCCCGGAAAGAGTTATGCTTTACGGCTAATTTTTTTAAAAAAATCGCAAGATGATCAAGCTTTTTTTTTTACCCATGATTATCAGGGGGAGGCGGGGGGCGGCGGGGGCCGAACTTTGGCCCGCCGCCGTAATGCCAACCCAAATGTACTTATTGCAAACCCCTAGGCAGTTAAACGCTTGCTAATGGACCCCTTGCTCTCTAAACATGTTGTTTTCTTTCTGCTAGTGTGGGGTCTTCATAAAAATTTTTTCGATAGTTTCTTTTATCTTTTTCATTGAGTTCGTAATTGGCCCCGGTTATAGTCGCACTTCTGTCTTTGATCTTTCTTGTTCAAGACTTTTAGTTTTGTTTATTTTTCTTTAATTCATGCCCTAAGTTGGGTTTTCCCTCAACGGTTTTTTTTTCCCTTTTTTTATATGTCTCTGTTCCCCTATTTTTGCAAAATTGTTTTTTAATTCGCCTCTGATCCTTTCAAAGCATGATAAAGGGGCCCTTTTTCTCGCTGGGTAGGGTGGTCGTGTATAGTCTTTAAACGCGTTTTTCTGAAAAAGGATTTGCTTTATTACTTTTTTTAAATTTCCCCGCTGATTATTTAATTCTTTAATTTCCCTGTTTTGCATTTGGGTTTCGTGGGGTTCTGCAGGTTTTTTGAAGTTTAGCCTGCCCCCTTCAAATTTTGGCTGCAATGCCGGCGTTTTGTTTTTCCCAACATGATTTTTTTGTATTTTGTACTCTTGGGCTAAATTTTGATGGGTTTGGTTTAGTTGTAACCCGAACAGTTTTCCCCTTGATCGCTCTTTAAAAAAAAAGACATCTTAAATTAAAAATAAATTGGGCTATAAATTCGGGGGGGTTCTTGCCCAAAAATTTTGAAAAAATGCTCGCCCCTTTTTTCGTTTTTTCAGCGCATTAAGCGCGGACGATCCCGTGTAAAAGGGGGTCTTTCACTCATGTTGTTCCGGATCAAAAAAAAAAAATCTTTTTTCCCTTCAATTCTGCCATGTTTTTAAATAATAATTTTTATTTTTTTTATAAAAAAAATGTCAAAACTTGGCTCGATTTTTGGCCCGTATAGAAAGCTGAAAAAACCCCCTTGGGTGCGGGGAAAAAGGAAAATTTTGTTAAAAATTTTCCCATCTACTATTGATGCGATCAATTCTTACGTTAGTTTCCGACCTGGGAGCGGATGTTTGGACGTCCAGCTCTCACCTTACTTTAAAATAGAACCGTTCAACACGAAAAACCCAGAACAGTTGTCCAAAATTTTGGGACGGGCAATCTTTAAAAAAAATTTTCTGTAAACTTGGGGGGGCAAGAAGTATTTCTTTCAATGCGACATTTTTTTAACCTTTTGACTATGGCAAACCGCAAATGAAAGGAAGATCTTGCTTTTAAAGGGAATTAGCAATGAAGAACCCCAAAAAACTTGAAAGGCCCCGAACCCCCCCCAGGTGCAAAAAGCAGAAAAGGCTTAGCTGTAGGTTATGCGTTTGGAATCGCTTTTCCATTCCCCAGATTTTGGGTTAAAAGGCATGCCCCTATTTTAAAGGGCATTAAAAGACGTTGTCTATAAAACTAACTTTAATGAATAAAACTTTTTTAATCAAATAACGCACGAAAAAAGTACGCATTTCTGACCTCGTTAGAGTTTGCGTTGTTAGCAACCTGTTTTAGCGAGTGATTGAGAAAAAATATAAGTCCCAACTTTAAAAATATACAAAACGTGCGTCATCATACAAATATCAGAAGCGGGCAGACACTATATGGAATTTAGTTTTACTCTCAGCAAGATCGTTAAAGGTTTTTATTGCTGTGTGAAGATGAAGAACCTTTCAAAAGGGAATAAAAATTTTTTTAAATCCAAAAATAACGAAAGAAAAATGTTCGATTGGGGGCGCCCAAACCCAAAATCTATGAGGGACTTAGACCTTATTCTTTTTGAGAAATAAAAAATTTTTTTGGGGGGGGATTGAACCCCCAGCCCTTGCGGCTAAAGACTACCCCCTTCACAGGTAGACTTTGATATTTAACAACAAAATCGTTTATGGATTGCCCTAAGGTCAACGGAGGATAATCTTTTTACATAAGCGGGGAACTGTGAGAGACGTAATAAACATTAAAATTGAAAAAGAAGAAAAAGCCGATAAACCGCTTAAGTACATTTGTTTTTAAAAATTTGTGCGAAGCTGATATTGGAGGTGCAGTTTACAAGTATACAAACTAAAATTTTTTTTTTTTATAAAAGCATGTTTTTCAGGTTTACCCAAATTCCCTACAGCACCGCCAAAGAAAGATAGCGGGCATTTTGGTTATAGAAACCCTGAAGTAAAAACCTTCAATTAACAAACTTTCCCAAAAATGCAAAAAAAACAGAGCAGGCCCTTTTAAAAATACAGCAAAACCAAAGAAGGTATTCTGCGCCTTTAATCCCGTTATTGTTATACGGGAACTCGACATAAGCGCTCTATCAGCAGGAACAGTGTAGGTCTTAGAAACAGGAAGGTGCCCCCGCGCTTTCCCTCTAGGGGTTGTTTTTTAGCCCGGTGTGTTCATTGCTGAAAGTGCTGCTAGCAAAAAAAAAAAACTAAACTCCAAAAGCACAAGTAGGTTAAACTAATAACGGCAAAATTGCTCTTTCAAACTGACAATAATAAAGCGCAGCGACTAAAACATCACGGATAAGAATTTAATCGTTTACGGGCCCGATTTTGATGATACAAAAGAAAAATTTGATCTTCAAAGAAAGGCGGGGACAATTTTTTTCTAAACAGCCAACCCCGAGCAGAAAAAAAAGGAAATGTTTAAAAAAAAAGTAAACGAAACATAAACTCTGTTCAAAAAGCTCCAAAAAATGCCCAAAGGGCGTTTTATTTAGTTATGAGTCCAACGCAAAAAGCCCGTAAATTTTGGTTCTGTTTAAATTTTTTTTTTTTAATTTTAAAAAAAATTTTTTGAGTTAAAAAAGAGCCAACAGGGCTAAGTTAGAAGGACAAGACGAATTTTTTTGAAGAAATGAAAAAAATTTGTAAGAGCCAAAAAGATATTGATTTAGAAGTCATTGATCCAGCAAGCGTACGGAAGTGTTGGGTCATGCTATTTCTAATTTCCAAGAAAACTAACAATAGACCCGCCAGTTAAATTTAAAAGTTTAGCTTTTTTAAATTGATATGTAAAAATAAAAAAGAAAATCTAAAATTTGGGTTTCCAAAACACAGACTATTTTTCCCTTTAAATGATTTAAACGCCGGGTTTGGGCAGACGAATGCTGCCAGTTTGACGCTGCGCTGAAAAACCAAATGAGGGCTCGGTTGGCAGGGGCGAAGTCCTAGGACAGATTAAAAACATTTATATCCCCAAATGTTGGCAAGCCCAAAATTCCCACTACCTCCGCATTAGTCGAAAAAAAGAGTTTAAAAACAAAAAAATCAGCAAAAATGTTTTATTGGTGTGTTCTTGCAAGGCTGCATTCCCCCGAAAAAACGCAGAGGATGTCTAACAACGCCCTTACATCAATGATCTTAATTTTAGTGGAATATCCTTTTCCTTGGGGGATTCCATTGATCGTTTGAAAACAAACAAACCCAAAATTTAATTCTAAAAAGGGTGGGGAAACAGATTTGGTGCCGATTAAAGTGTCCAAAACACCCCAACAAAGGTAACCAGACAAAAGCCAGTTGACTTAGTGATGCTTTACCGGGGGTGCCCTTACACTTGTACGCACAATGAGTAGATTTTTGGGCCCATACTTCAAAAAATTGGGCATAAACAAAAATTTCGCAAAAATGTTTAAAAAGATGCCATCTGTTCAACCCGCAGCGAACATAAAAACTTTGTTGGCCAGTGACTGAAAATACGAATAATTACCCCCCACCGGACTAAAGTTAGTTTTAAGAACTGGAAACGGCGCAACTTCCCTATGTTTTACGAGATTCGAATACCATTTTTTCCTTTGAGGGCCGCGCCAAAAAAACTTCGAAAACAGTTTAATGAGTAATCACAGATTTGTTCTTTTGCCTTCTTTTTGTCGGTCGGATGGCGCTCTTTTCAGCACCAAAATTTATTAGAGGCCCAGATGCTCGAAACATTTTTAAAAACGCAGCAGCAAGTGCGAAATGATTTTTCTAAAAATCTGAATTTATCTGAATCAAATGACCCCTAAAGACCAAAAACAGAAATGACTCCCCCGCTTTGTTGGTTTTGCGGTTTGAGCTAACGCCCAAGAGGAAACCCCACATAAGAGCCATGTCACTTTAGGGAAAGTTTGAGGGGGGCGCTAACAAATGCAATTTCAAAAATTTGTCCTAAAAGGGAAGGCCCTCTTTTTTCTTTAAACTTGGGGGTTTTCGACTTCATCTTATTGAAAGCGTAACCGCGCCTTGGGTGCAGCATTGCACAGTCATCGAAAAGTACATGTGTTTCATTTTAAAATAAATGTCTTTTCGACTCTAGAAACACGATGGGCCTTAAGGACTGGCATGCCCTTAAACCCTCCCCAAAACGGAAAAATATTTTGACTCAACTCTTTTTAAAAAAGGGCGTTTCCCCTTATGAGTAATGAACAGTTGGGAAAGGTTTGACGAAGATACACTTCCCCCAAAGGCGCGTTTTTTTTCTTAGAGGAAAGGCTCAGCGATCCGTTTTCCGGAAATGCCCCAATGTTTGGGCAAATTTTGTTGTAAAACGATGGGAGACTATCATGACCCCTTTTTTTAAATGGCAGATGTATGTTTTTTGGGGAACGTCTTTGAAAATTTGGGAAGACCTGATGAAACTTTACAGTTGGATCCCGGCATTACATTTCTGCGCCCGGGAGTGGACGTTTTCTAAAGTTTACTGGGTACAGATTGTTTTATTGAGATTTCCCAAGTTAGAGAGAAAGGGATTGCGTGGGGGAAATTTAGTAGGCGTCGCATCTTATGTAAACAAACAAAAAATCCAGTGATTTGTCCAAGAAAAAGGGCAAACTTTTATGTTTTTAGGCAAACAATCTTTTGGGATGGCAAGGCGCCATTCCATTACGAAACTTTAAAATGTAACAGGACAAATTAAAATTCAAAAAGCATTAAATGGGTTTAGTGTTTAACGCCTATCACGCATGGTTTCATTTTTTGAAGTTGATTAGAAAACCCCAGAACTCCAGACCTGCTAATGATATCCATTAGCAGCAGAAAGTTAAAGATGGATCCCAAGAGAGCGCCAAACTTGTGCCAAACTTCAAAGGGAAAAAAAATTATGTCGCCATTACAGACTTTTACAAATTTTAATTTAAGACATGGGTTTTAAGTTGCAGTGTCCCTCGCATAATTTCTTTTTTATCAAAAACAGTTCAGAAAACCATACTCATGAAGAACATATTTAGAACAAATCCCCAGATCTTCAGAAAAGACTTTTTTAAGTGATGAACAACACTGTTTTTGGGAAAAAAATTGGAGAATCCGACAACCAAAAAGTCAGTTTGTCACCAGAGGAACGAAGCAATTAAGCTGACTTTAAAACCAATTATCAGGCTTTAGAGATTTCATGATCACCTTTTTGGGATAATGATGAAAAAAAAAAAAAAGTCAAATTGGGCAAGCCCGTTTTTTATTGGGGTTTACTGTTTTAGAATTTTCAAAAACTTTTTTTTTTTTTAGGTTTTTTTTGAACTTTAACCTCTTCCCGGCCAAGTGTTTACAAGATACAGTGTTTTGTTATGATATCCCCCTGAAAACTTTTAAGTGGGAAAACCCAAGTAGCTAAAGGGCATGCAGGATGGGGGAAAACCCTCCATTTCCTAAAAGCCCTTTCTTAAAACTAAAAAGAAGGTTTAGGAAAGATGAAGGAAATTATCTGGAAAAGGGGATTTAGGATATGTTGGTTTAAGGGCAAAAAAGTACATATTTCGAGCCAGGGGAAAATATTAAGAAAGCAAAGGGAATATCCGAGCGTTGTGCAGTCAAAAAATATCACAGACAATACAAAGAAGCATTTTTTTGGCAAAAAGACTTTTATCAGACAAAGTAAAAAATGCGATTAATCTACATGGAAACAACACAATGTTGTCAAAGAATCATTAAAGAACAAAAAACAAAAGGGGGTTTGTTAAACCGAGTTTTTTAGCAATCGGGCACTGGAAACCCCAAAACAGGGGGGTTTATTTTTTCATCAATTTTTTTAAAGATCAAACATAGCTTTCCCTTCATTTTAAAACTTTTCTCTGTTTTCTTGACAGTTCGAATTTTTTTTTATTATTTCAAGATATTCTTTTTCCCAATTTTGGGGGTTTTTTAGTTGTGGTGACTGGATGATTTTGATGCATTGTTAAAATTTGAAAATGTTTTTTTTAAAAGCTTACACGCCTGAAATGATTCCCGTACATTTTCAAGTCCTTTCCCTTTTCCATTCTTGTTTCTTCTGCGCTTCCCTTTGAGCTTCCCTTTTAAATCAAAAATATTCGTAAATTAATTAAACGGGAAAAGGTCTGGTGGGTTACTGCAGTTTTCTTTCACAAAGATCTTTTGGGGGTGGTTGTTTTGTTTTGTCAGTTTTCGTAAATAAAACCGGGGGGATTCTTTTTTACAATTCTTTTATTTATAGGGCCCCAAAACCAAAAAGGATCGGTTGCCTGATGCGAGTGCCCCTTTGCTTCCCCGGGAAATAAAGGTACCTTACTTTCAACCCAAAAAGGGAAAAGTTTGGGTGAAGGCCCCCCTTCAGCAACATTTTATTTTTTTTCTTTTGATTGTTGTACGGTTTTTGCCCCTTTAAATTTTTTCATTTTTCATTTCCGCAAAAATGAGGGCAGTTTTAACCCCTTCGTGTTGCGAGAAGTCAATAATCTCTGTGTACTGGGAGGGAAAAGTTTTCGGCTAACGTTGTTAAAGTTTTTCAATAAAGCCCGTGATCTGTGAACCCGGGAAGTCTTTAATGTACCGTGTTTTAACAATAATTGATTTACTTGGGGTTTAAAATTTTTTCCCTATCGACTTGAATAGCGGGAAAAATTAAAGGGCCTCGTTGAATATCAGTTGTATGGCAACAGCAAAAGCAGAAGCACCTTTTGTGTTTAATGGTTCTCAACTTTCCTTTAAGCCCCGTCAATGACTGTGAGTGCGTCTTAAATCTTTTTCGTTAATCCTATCAGAGGGAAATATAAAAGATCCATTTGATGGGTGTCGTTTGGAGTTGTATTTAAAGTGCGGCTCTGTTTTGTCTAGGGCAGGTAAAAAATTTGCCAAATTCTTGTTTTGTACCCTTTTCGCTGTTTTTTCACTGACTCCCGCCGCTTGGCTTGCTTTTGATTGCGCGTACCCCCCTTCCAAACCTTTGGTGAAAAAAGATTTTTTTCATTTTTTATTCAGCCATTTATGGCAACAAAAAACGGGTCATACCCACAAAAAACGCGATTTCTTGATCTTTTGTTTTTTTTGATGGTTGATAAAAAACGAATTTTGGTGGGGGGAAGTTGGACCGGGTTTTCCGTTCTAAAATTTTTTATTTTCTGATCAACATTTTTAAATTGTACTGCAGCCCCCGTTCTTTCAGTGTGTCTTAATAAAAACTAAATGCTAGTCTCTGTTTTCATAGGCGTCTTTTTGCACTCGTTCTCCCGCTTTGTTATGTCTTTTCTCTCGCCCATCCCCCAGTTTTTTCTAAAAGCGAAATTACTGCCGTAAAGCAAGCGCATTCACCCCACGGCCATCTTTTTGCGATGAAGCCTTTTTAAAATGTTTTTTTTCTTAAATTTAAAAAGTCTTTGGATTTTTCTTGCTTGACTAAAAATCTTTCGTAACCCAAGCTGCAAAGATGCATCGCTTTGCTGAATCCCAAATTTTTTGCCAAGATTGTGGTTTAATTTTACAACTTTTCCAAACATTGGTATCCCACACTTAGGCCTCCAAAAACGCCCGAATGGGAACAAGGTTGCACGTTTTTTCGTGTCCTTTTTTAAAAAAAAATAATTTAATTTTTAAAAAAAAAAGAACGTGATGATCTACTACAGCACAAGGCGGCCTAAACCTTCCTGAAAAATGAATGACCAAGTTAATGAAAAGCTTTATCCCCAAAAAAGGGGGGCTGATTTCTTTGGCAGCATGTGGGAAAAAAAAAAACAGTTTCCCCAATGAATTCAGCATTGAACGATTCAACAGATGTCGCCGCAAGCTTTTTTAAAATACTAAAAGGTATGAACGGTGGGGTCGGAATGGTAAAAAGTGGGGCAAACGGCTCTTGTTTGTACATAAAAGTCTAGATTTGCTCCCATTTATTCGAACAAAACAGTATAAATTTAAGCAAGAAAAAGTTTTCAAAGACTTAGGCTCTAGGATTGATTATACTACAGTTTGGAACTTGTTTTCGCCTTAATCATGGGGATAATTACTTTTTTCTAAATTTTGTTTCCCCCAAAAAGAAAGGGAAAATCTCAGCCAGAATCAGGTGGAGAAAGTAACCCAAACCCGAAAATCACAGAAAAACTGAAACCCGGTGGGGCCCGTGAAAAAAATCCTCATCCCGGGCGTGTTAAAGAGGAAAAAAATTAGCAGAGTGGAACAGACAAAAAAATAATGTTACAGAAAATGACTCATCATGAAAAAAACGCCCCCACGCCCGAACAAATTGGGCAAAACCCCGGCTATAAAAACTCCTGCATACAAACTACAGCACCAAACTTTAGGAATATTTAACTTAAAAAGTTGCCATTTTTGGCGCCATTGGCCCGTTGGGGGGGTTTTTGCGGTATAAAATATTTAAAAAGAGGCAACAAAACAAAAACAATCAAAAAAACTGGCCCCTAAAGCAGAAAAAAAACACCAGCACGCCAAAACCCCCAATAAAAAAGCTTATTTTATCCATTTTGAAAGTAAAAAAATTTTTTTGAATTTTTTTAAATTTTTTAATAAAAAATAGATCATGGGTTTTTAAATGATGAAATCAATAAATAAAGACATGGAGTCTATAAAAAGACATTTCAAACCCGAATTGTAAACAAGGGGGTTGCTTGGATGAAAACCTCTTAAGATTTATGCAGAGAAAGGACAAGACATCCTCAAAGATGACACGTTTTTTTAGGGTGGTGTAAATTTTTTAGACATTTAATTTAAGTAAAACATAGCTTGTATTTTTTTAATAATTATAGTAACTTTAAAAAGAACTTAGTTGACTTAAAAAGGGTGATTAATCAAAAACTTATCAAGAACTTATTAAGAACTTACTTTAAAACTTTTTCAAGAACTTTTTAAGAATTATTAAAAAATTGGGGATAAATTTAGAATGACTTAAAGGGAAATTAGAAATACTTAAGTAAGCTTGAGAATAACTTGTTAAAAAAAATTTGAAGGGAAATTGAGTGTGGCATGCGTGGGTGGGGGGGGAGGCAGGTGGGGGGGGGGGTGTGCATGGTGGGGGCAGGAAAAAAAACAACAAACAAAAACACACAAAAGACAGTCCCGGGGGGGGGGTGGGGGGACGTGGTGCGTGGGGAGGCCAAAACCAACAAACAAAAAATAGAACCCTAGGGCCACTTCTTGCTTTTACTAAAAGGGTGGTCCGCCGCAACCCCAATCAACCCCCAAAGGATCACATGGGGCGTTTTGGCCTAGTTTGCCGCGAGCTTTGCAGGTGCGCCCCGTTTGCAGTCAAACGATACATAGGGTCGTTTGACCAGTTTGCCACCGAGCTTTTTCAGGTGCTGAGTATTGGGGGCAAAAGATCACCTAGGGTTTTTTGGCCTAGTTTGCTGTGCTCCTCTTTTCCACCAGGGTTTCAACTGGGTTTTTGAGAGTTACAGCAATTATGCGTGGCAAGCTTTTTTGGAGGGTCTAATCGCCAAATTTTGTAGTACACCTCATTTTATTTTGGGCAAAATTTATAGAAGAAGTGCTGGCCCCACATATCCTCTCCATATGGTAGTTACAAAAAGGGTTTCCTAACCCTATCTAGTTTGTTTCCCGAACATTCGAAAATCGCCATTTTAGTTGCATAAGGGCACATTTAAAAGGGGATAAACTGGTTAGAATTTGAAAAGTAGGAAAAGTATAAATCTTATACAAGATGCTTGCCCCCTAAACAGAATTGTATTTTAAAAAATCAATCAGTCTAATACAAACTGAAACATTTTTACTTGGGGGGGGAACAGCAAAAATGTTTCAAATACGAATCAGCCCTGTTTACCCCGCCTTAAGAAAAGAAGCCATGTTTTTTAAACATGGCTTTTTCTGTCCCAAAAAATAAAAGCGTGATTTTTGTTTTTTTCGGCCCAAATTTCAACAAACTCATCGATAGCCCAAAAACGTATTAAAACTGGTATCTTTGTCAACAAAAATTGGGCTTCAAAAAGCCAACAAAAACCTTTAAGAACAGAATTTGTCTTTAGTAAAACCCGGTTTTTAAAAAAACACCCCACCGCACAAGTAAACCCTCCTGCCGCCCACTGTGCGAAAAGAATGTGTGGGTTACCTGTCTGTGAGCGGCCGTGCTACGCTTAATCGGTGATTGGTCAGGCCAGAAAAGCGACACCGCGCGGGACGTGGGGGAGAAAGTTTTAGAAAACTGTGTAATGCTAGGCAAAGGTGGGGGTTTAAGAGGAGGGGGTAAGGGGGGTGCGGCAGTTTGATTTTTTTTTCTTGTGTGTGTGTGTTTTCCCCCGTCCTGTTCTGTGTGGTGGGCCTCTGGGTGAGGCCTCTTGGTGTGGTTTTGTGTGTGTATGTGGTTGTGTAGTGTGTAGGTGTTTTTGCATGTGTAGAGGTTTGTGGTGTGGTTTTTTGGTTGTGTGTGGTTGTTGGTTATTATAAAGTTTAGCGATTCCCTGTCTTTTCCCCAAATTTTTAAATTTTAAAACTGTTGAAAAAAATATTTGCGATTCAAAAACTTTTTCAACTTTGATCCGGGGGAAAAAAAACACCCCAAGGTGGGCAGGCAGGCGCAAAATAGCAATTAAAAGCACCGCCCCCTGCAGAGAGGGCGTTGACACCGCCCCCCGAAAGAAAGCCCTGGGAACGACACCGTTTTTTTTTTGAAACGCGTTTTGTCACGGGCCCCTTTTCCCCACGTTACTCTTGGGGGGGTGTTTTGTTTTGGCTACTTTTTCCTACGCTCTCCTGAAAACCCTTTTTAAAATATTAAAAACGGATAAACCGCACAGTAGTTTGTTTGTGGGTCGTTATTTTTAGTTATTGTCAGAGAAAAGGGAAAGGGGGCTTTTGGGCATTTTGCCAAAAAGTGGGGGAGTGCAAATGGTCTGAATCGGGTTTTCCCGTTTTCTACGATCGATGTTTTGGTGTTAGCGAGGGGTTCGCAGTACCAGGGCGTTTGGGTGTCTGGCAGGTCCCGGGATGGGGGGTCGCCCGTGGTCGTCCGGTCTTGACTGCGGGGGTTTTGGGGTTCAGCGAGGGTTTTGCCTACCAGGGGTTGGCTGTTGGGGTGTCCCCCCTGAGGGTTCGTCCTTGTGGTGTTTGTTGTTGTCAAGGGGAGCAGGTAAAGTAGCGGAATTTTTTGGAGGGGTGTGTGCTGGTTTTTTAAAATCTGGTTTCCCCAACTTTTTGTTTCAGTTCCCGGAAAGGAGGAAAATTCTTTAAATTTGATTTTTTATTGCAAAGATTCTTTCTATGTGAATTTGGGTAAGAGGGGAAATTTAATGTGCGGAAATTTTGAGAGAAAAAAAAATTGATTTAATTAAGGTCGAGGAAAAACCGTCATTGGGAATGAAGTAGTGTGCATTTCGGTTCTACATGATACGATAGGTGGATGGGTTTTTAAGCGGTATTTATGGCTAAGACAAAAGTCGTGGTATGGTGTGGGGTTCAGAAATATTGGTTTTCAAGTTTGATAAGTTGGCATTTTTGAGAGTGTACGTTTGGATGGAGGCCGGGAAATTTTAAAATTAAGGGAGTGTCAGCGGTGCGTGCCCGGTATGGAGGGCAGACGCTGGATGTGTTGGGGGTGTGTGGGTTTATCGTAGGTGCGGGGGTGGTACCCCGGTGACACGTTTTGTGGGTTCCCTTTTTGGTGTTTGGCTTGAAAATAAACGGGGGGGGGAGGGCGGGAAAAGGAAAATTTGGGTCATTAAATTTTTGTAAAGTTGTTCTTTTTTTAATTATTGTTAGAGGTTTTAGGGTTTAATCTGATTTTCTTGGTAAGATTTTCGATTGGGAAAAAAAAAGGGGAAAAAAAAAGCAGTGAAAATAATAAAAAGGGGTCTAAAATTTTAGGAATTGTGCCTCAGAAGACTAATTTGATGTATATATATATATTATAGGGTTGTTTTTGTCGCGGTGGGGGCCCTATTTAAGGGGTTTTCCGCACCCTTTTGGTGTCAGTAGACAATGTATAGCACCTCGGGAAAAACCCTTTTCAGCTTATGTAAATTTGGGGATTGTCCCAGCGTTGTAAATTTTTTTATGACATTTAAAGGGTTTATATTGTGCCTGCTAGGGAAAAAGGAACCCCGGGGTTCAATTTTTTATTTTGGGTTTTTTTTGAAAGTGTTTGATTTTATTAAGATGTTACTAAGAATCGATCCGCATGTACCGGTTGTCGTCAAAACGGTCGGTTGTTTGTTTGTTCGTTGAGTGAAAATGATTTTAAACTTATTTAATCATTGTCTTGGAGACCTCGATGGGAAGAAAGTCGTGGGTTGTTAAATTTAGAAGGGAATCACTTTTATGAAGGAACGGTTTTTAAATTTTGTTTGTGGTGTTGATGGAAGGGAAAGTCAATAAAATTGGTTTAATGTGTAATGCATTTGGTGAGAGATGTTGAGACAAGGCGCTGGTTGTATAGGGCATGATTTAAATTCAACAGCTGTCGCACTTTGGGGTTTTGACATGAAAACACTCAGAACGTTTACTTTACTGAAGCACAAAAGTTATAAATGTATTCTTCTGTGGTGTAAGCATTTCCTTTTTACAGGGGGCGAGTTTTTGTACCTCCCCCACACGCAAATCTGGAGGGTCGGCCTTCGGGTTTCGGCAGTTTCACCGCCACTTCCACTGTCACTCCTGCCCCCCTTTTTCTGCCCGGAGGGGGCGCACGTGGGGGCCCCGGGAAGGTGCGCTCCTGGGACGCCGTCTCCTGCCACGGTCCCAGGTTGTCAGTTTCGACTTCCTCTGTGTTTCAGGGTGGGCAACGTTTGAGGGCTGCCGCAGTTACCATTGCGGGCGACCCGCGAATGTGGTTGGGCCCGGTGGGGGAGGGGACAGCGCTTTCGACCGCACGACTCCTACTTCATGCAAGGGTTCAGTGAAGGTTTTGTTTGGGGGAGTGCATTAGGGAGGGGGTCAAAAAAGCAGACGACGTTACATAATCATATTGGGAAACGCTGGGGTCGCCATTTTTTTTTTTGTGTGTGTGCGTGTTCCGTTTTTTTTTTTGGAAGGGTTTGTTTTTTTTCTCTTGCACTGTCAGACCCCCAGGGTTCGAAGAAATATTGAAAGTGCAACATTGGGTTCGGGTTATTTGAACAAACTGTGTTGAACGTTTTTGGGGTTAAGTTGGGTGTGGGTATTTTTACACCGGCACATTAAAATTGGATAAGAGTCATTTTGGAAAAGGAAAACTCACGGGGAGGGTTTTTTGAGATACAACCTTGCTTGTATTTCAGCCCGGGGTTACCCGGGAAATTTTATTTCACCCCTTTTCCTTTTTGGTATTGGCCCTTTAGTCGTGAGTGTGTCTGTGCCCCTGAGGGAAGGGGCGTTAAATGAGTGTGCAGTAATGCTTACAGGTAGCTAAGGGGCCATGCGTTGTGGTCGGGTATTTTTGTTAATAAGCTGAATTTTTTGGGGTTTTTTTTCCCTTTTCTGTGTGTGTTTGGATTTTTATAGAGGTCTTGGGTTTCATCTGCCTTCGCGGGTGAGAGTGGGGTGTGAAAGTAAAAAAAGCCCTTTGTTTGTGCACCTATTTTCGTTTGTGTGTGTTTGGGGTTTTTGGCGTTTTTACCTCAGTAAAAGGGGGAAAGGGTGGTTTAACGGGGGATTATTAATACTTTATCCCTGTTACTGTCTTATACAGTGAAACCCATAAGGCCCCGTATAAGTCCATAAACAGCTGATGTATCAACCACTATGAGAACACAAACCAATGATAATGTTTCTAACACAAAAAGCCTTAATCGTAAACAACAGCTTCTGTAAGAATTGGGGCAAGAACCTTGTTCTTCGTTTCTCTGAAAACCTTTGATTAATACAACCACCTACACAGAAGTAGAGAACTATAAAACACGGGGTCAAGCTCACCCGCCCTCACCCAAGGTTCGGGCGGCCGACCTTGGCCCGTGTTTTATAGTTCTCTAACTAGTAAACCCTATAAACATACATACTGTGTAGGATTATCCGTTTTCAATACTAATTTACTAAACTTTTCAGATTTTAGTTTTTGCTTAATCCTATGTTTTTCCTGATCATTTTCAATAACATCATTTTCATGCATACATATATTAAACGCGCCTCTGTCTTTCATGTGAAATAAAACTACAGTTTTTAACTGTTAGACAGACAAACAAACATGATCCGGCCGGCCTTGCCCCACCCCACTATTGTGCGGAGTTCTGAAACCAGAGAGCTTAATGAGTTAAGTGTGGAGTTGGATTTTCTTATCTCCAGGGTCGACCTATGCATGGAAATACAGAGGCCCGTCATTAGGCTGACGCCTCATTACTTAATTTGTGGTATTGGGTTTTATGACATGGCGAACAGGTACAGTGGTCCGTGGCTCCTGTGATACCTGTAATTATTTGACTGCAAACCTTCGCGGAGAGCAAAGCTAATCATTTTTGCTAGCACTTATCTTGCTACGACGCCAAACAGTCTTTAACGGCCAGCGTTAACATGAAGACGTTGACAAGCTTAGCTCTGCTGTAAGAATATATATGCTAAAGCAAGTTTTGGGACTTACTTCTGCTTGTGTGACTTACTTCTGCTTGTGTGCCCCATTTATTTTCGGTTTGACCCGTGACACTATTTCTTGCTGTTGACACTATTTCTTGCTGTTGACATATAACAAGGGATTGACACTGTTTATAGTTACGTGTTCTTGGAGACATGCGGTTAGTTTCAAAATGGCGGATCAGGCAACAACATCGGGAACATCAAGAACTGTTGAAAGTTTTTTGGCCAGTATTCCATTTAGAAAAGAACATTTGGAAGAGCAAATAGCGAAAAAGATAAAAGAGTTGAGAAAGATAAAGAAACAAAGAGTGAAACAAGAAGAAAGAGTAAAACTAGAAGGACAAAAATTAAAATCATTGACTGATAAAGAAACAAAATTGAAAGCTGCTCTTGATGAATTAAATACTCAATGGGATGTAGCAGAGGATTCACACAAAGGTGCGCGCACACACATGCACGCACACACCCCCCCACCCCACCCCACCCACCCCCACCCCACGCATGCACACACTCAAGTCACTTCTAAGTTCTCATAACAGACAGACAGACACGAGGGCAGGGGCGAGGTTATAGAGACCCGTCATTAGGGCTGACACCTGATCACTTAATTTATGCTCTGCTAGGGTCTTACGCCTTAGCACAGACAAGAGGCCTTCATTCACACACATACCTTATTCTCCTTAATTCCATTGGGCATGCACATTAACGAGGTAAAACCAACCTGTGTTTCACAGTTTGTGACAGTCTTGTTTAGCAAGCCCGAGCTGAACGTTGTTGTGATCTATGGCTAAGTGTGATGATGATGTAGACAAAGCATTATTGCGGCTATCAAAAGAACTACATATTGATGATGAAGAATGTATGTCTCTTGAAGAAGAAGAACTGTTTAGAAAAGATCCTGAAATTGTAAAATCTATTGAAGAACATATTAAATTTCACTCAGAAATTTAACATACTGGAAAGAAGTGGAAAAAGCTTTCAATCACCAAGGAGAACAAAGTGCTGTTGGATATGAAGCCTTGTACAAAAAGAACCTGCCCACAAGTGGACCAAAGTTTAAGTAAGTGTTTTTTTCCTGCACTTTTTCTAGAATAGTCTAGAAATAGGAAGTGATAATTTTTTAAGTTGCTCTTGGGGAGTGTTCTTTAATTAGGTTCTTAATCAAGTCTCCTCAAGTTCTTAATAAGTTCTTGATTAAGTCACCTTAAGTCGCCTGAAGTTCTTAGTTAAGTTTTTAATCAAGTCACCGCAAGTTCTTTAATTAGTTCTTAATAAAGTTCTTAATCAAGTTCTTACTCAAGTCACCCCAAGTTCTTAATCAAGTTCTTGATCAAGTCACCTCAAGTTCTTAACTTAAGTCTCCTCAAGATTGTAATTAAGTCATCCTTTAAGTACATCCAAGTTCTTATTCAAGTCAACCTATAATTATTTATTAAGTTCTTTTGTTGTTGGCGGTTCTGGCATGTTTTTTTGTTCAGCTTCTGTATTTAGCGGTTGAGATTTTTTGACTGCTTTGGTTTTTGCTGTCTTTGTTTATATATTTTATAACCGTAATAACCACCCCCAGCAACACTGCAAAAATGACAATTGCTTTAAGAAAATTCCATGAAGACTTTGGCGGTGTTGTTGTAGGTCTTGAATCAACTTGTTCTGGTGTTTTTAACCCGGCTTTTGAAAAACTGCTGCGGTCGGGCCCCTTTTTTCTTCTGTGTTTGTAACATTAATTTTGTTCGTTTTTTCCCACTCTGCTAATTTTTTTTCCTGCGCAACACCCCCGGATGAGGAAGCTTTTTCGTTACTTACTCCCTATTAAATTTTTTCTGTTTCTGCTGATTTTCTGGTCGGTCATTTTTTTGGGGAAAAAAAAATTATATGATTAAAGTTTTTAATCCCAGATTAGCAGCGAAAAAATGTTCAAATCTGTAATATAGATCGATCCTAGAGACTCAAATGTCTTTGTTAAAAGGATCCTGCTTTAAAAATCTACATAAAATTTTTTTCAGAATCGGGGAGCAATTATGATATTTTAGTGTAAAAAAAAACTGTTTGCCCCTAAACTTTTTCCCTTCTTGACCCTAGTTGCGCTTTTCCCTGTTTGATATTTACAATGTCTTGTGGGCTCTGTTAAATTTGTTCTATGTGAATTCATTTTCGGGAAACTTTTTTGTTTTTCGCATGCTCCCCCAAAGAAATACAGCCTTTTTTTTTTGGGCATAATAGCTTGGTCTCCCCTGGTCATTTGTAATCTAAGTTCAGGAAAGGGTTTTAGGTCCCCGTAGTGTAGTGTCTCGTGTTCTTTTTTTTATTGAAAATTTAAATTATTTTTTTTTTTTTTTAAAAATGGCGCCGAAAAGACTGTTACTAATCTTGTATACTATTCTGCTGTTATTGGGGGCCCTAAAAAGGGATACACTGTTGGGAAAAAAGTTGTAAAAATTAAACCGCAGATTTGGAAAACTAGTTTGAGGATTCAGCAAAGTGATTGTGTTTTACGTTCTTTTGCTCAAAATTTTTTTCTATTAAGCAAGGAAAAATTTCCCAAAACAGTATCATATGAAAAATTTAAAAAAATACATTTATAAAAAGGCTTCATTCGTAATGATGAAAGGCGGGCTGTGGTTAATGCGCTTGCTTTTAGCGAAGTAATTACCGTTTAGTAAATACAAACAAATGAAAAAAGAAAAAATAACAAAGTATGGAGCAACTAGCAGCTGCAAAGATAACTATGAAAAGCAGAGAATTGAGCATTAGATTTTATTAACGCAAACTGAAAAAAAAAGGACATGCAGCTTCACTTTAAAGATGTTGACAACAAAAAAAGAATATTTTTTGTAACAGGAAAAACCAATCGAGACTTTGCCCCCCCAAAATTCAGTGATTTTATACCATCAGAAAAAAAAAAAGAGGCAAGAAATCGGTTTACATTTTTGGGAATGACGTTGTGTATTTTGTTAAAACTAATTGGTGAATAAAAATAAACAAAATCTATTATTCCCCGAAAGGATATTGGAAGGGGAAAATTACGGCAATAAAAAAGCTAACCCAAGCAGAGGAGTCAGGAACAAACGAAAAGGGAAAGGGTATCTAAAACAAGCGATTTGGCAAATTTATTTACCTGCCCCTAGACAATACAGGCCCCCCACTTTGTGAATACAAAACCGAAGACCCCCATCAAAGGGATCTTCTTGTTTCCCCCAGATACATTAGACAAAAAAAGATTTAAGTACGCACTCACAGTCTTGCCCAATTCAAGATACAAAGATGGGAACCATTAAAAAAAAAGGTGCTTTGCTGTTGCTTTTGCTATAAAAATGATTTAAAAACGAGGCCCGCTAATTATCCTGCAGATTCAGCGATGAGGGAAAAAGAATTTAAACCCGAGTGAATAAATTTTTGTTAAAACATGATTACCTTTAAAAAGAGGCTTTCCCGGGAGTTCACAGTACGGGCTTTTTTAAAAACTTTAAAAAACAGTTATCTGAAAGATTTTTTCCTCCAGTTCACAGAGAGCTGATTGAAAATTTCTCGCAACACGAGGGTTAGAAGACTGCCCTCATTTTTGCCGCAATGAATAATGAGAATTTAAAGGTCAAAAACCCAGTAAAAGCAATCAAAAGAAAAACTAAAGTTTTGCTGAAGATCCAGTACAACCAGCAAACTATTGCCGTTTGGTTTAAAAGTAAGGTCCCTTTATTTACGGGGGAAGCAAAAGGGGGAACTCGATCAGGGAACCCGATCCAGTTTGGAGTGTTGATCCTTTTAAAAAAAAAAGAATTGTAAAAATGAACCCCCGTGATTTTACGAAAATGACACAACAAAAAAACCCAGCTCCTCAAATTTTTTGGAAGGAAAAAACTGCAGAAAATCCCGCCAGAACAGTTCCAGTTGCTTAATTAATTTACAAAAATATATTTGTGCTAAAATGGAAGCTCAGAAGGAAGGACCTTGGGAAAAGGGATATTTGAACAAAATTCTGTTATTAGACATACATTTATAGGATTTTTCAATAATCTAAAACACCCGATCACCACATCCAAATTCCCAAAAATTTTGATTTCAGATATGGGGGAAAAAAAATATCTTGAAATGATAAAAAAAATTCGAGCCTTTAAGCAAACATAAAAAAAAAATTTGCTGAATTGAGTGATGTTGATTGAGCTTAAAAAAAGTTGATGAAAATAAACCCCCGGTGAAGCCCCGGGGAAGAATATATTAAATTTTGCCGTTCTCAATTCCAAACGTATGAAAATCTGGATTAACAAATCTGTTTTGTGTTTGTTCTTCTAATGATTTTTCTTGTTACAACGTTGTGTTGATCTATGTAGATTTGATCGTAGTTTTAAAAGTTGTCATGATGAAAAAAATGTTTATTGAAAAAATGCTTTTTTGTAGTTGTGTGTGATATGTTTGTCTGCAAAACACTGCGGTATTCCTTTGTTTCTTTTTCGTTTTTTTTGGTAAAATACTGTAATTTCGACCTTAAAACCAATAAACTCCTTAATCACCCCCCCCCCGATAATTCATCCCTTCATCTTTCCCAAAACCTTCTTATTTAACAGTTGAATGTAAGGCGAATCTTTGGGGATCAATGTGTGTACCTCCCCCGGCCCCTTTTATTCAATTTCCCTGTCTTTTAGATGTCTTTTGTAGGGTATCATAACAAACTATCTGTATTGTGTAAAGTACCTGGACCTGGTCGAGGGTTTAAAGTAGCTAAAGAAATTCAACATCAAAAGCTTTGATAAAACAAAACACTAAACCCGATAAATAGGGTTTGTCCAATTTTTTTCTTTTTCTTATCATTATGCCAAAAACCCATCATGAAAATTTTTAAAGTCCTGATAATTAGGTTTTTAAATCAGTTAAATTTCTTTGTTCTCTTTGGTGACCACTGACATCTTTACGCTTGTGGGATTTTCCCCCTTTCCAAAACACTGTTTTTTTCATCATTGAAAAGTCTTTTTTGAAGGATCTGTGGATTGGTTTTGGGTCGGTTCTTCAGTGTTGGTTCGAAAAATGTTTTTTTCAAAAGCAAATTTTACGAGAACTGCTGTCAACTTTAAAACCGTCTTAAAAAAAATTTTAGAAGTCTGTAATGACAGACATAATTTTTTTTTTCCCCCGAAAATTAGGGACAAATTTAGGGGCTTGTTTTTGCCATCTTTTTACTTTCTGCAGCTAAGGGGGAGTCATTATGTGGTCATGGGTTATGAGGATATTCTAAGTCAACTTCTGAATAAAGCCCGATGTCGATCGGGGTTAAAATGTTCAGCCACTTTAATGCCTTTTTAATTTTTTCTCCGCCCCCCAGTGTACATTTTAAAAATTTCTATGGAAAGGTTGCGCCCTAGCCACCCATACGATTTTTTGCATCTAAATACATGAGTATTAGACCTTTTTTGGATCATAATCATTAGGATTTGTTGTTTGCTTACATAATGATGCGACGCCATCTAAATTTTTTCCCCCCCAATCCGTTTTCAATCATCTGAAGCATTGGGAATTGACAATAAAACAATTGTATTCTGTAAATTTAAGAAAACGCCCAAAATATCCGGCGCAGAATGTAATGCGCAGGGTCCAGGCTTAAGTTTCATGCAGGTCTTTCTATAGTTTTCAAAATGTCCGCCAACAACAAACGTCAGCCATAAGTATGATCATGATATCTCCTATTGTTTTTAAAATTTAACTTTGCCATGCTTCTTGGCATGTGGTAATCAGAATCACTGATTTCCCTTTCCCCTGGACTGAAAAGAACGCGTCTTTAGGTGAAGTGAAACTTCGTCAAAACCTTTCCCCAAATGTTCATGTATCAAAAGGGGGAAAAGCCCCTTTCTAACAAAAGTTGGGTCAAAATATTCTTCTGTTTTTTGGGGAGGACTTTAAGGCATGCCAGCGCCTCTAATGTCCCATCGGTGTTTTTAGAGTCAAAAAAGACATTTATTTAAAGTGAAACACATTATTTTCTGATGATGGCAATGCATGTTTTCTGAAGTCGTCGGGTTTGCTTGCTTATAGGTGAGAGTCGTAACCCCCCAAGTTATGAAAAACTTAGGCAGTTCCAGTCTTTGGGGTTTAAAATTTAGTTGAAGATTGCATTTACTGTGCCTGCTCCTGACTTTCCCCAATGGATCATGGTCTCTTACTGTTGGATTTACCTCTTGGGCGTTCTCTAAACCGAAATACAATAATGTGTGGTGAGGGATAGTTTTTGGTCTTCAGGCGAATTTTATTTTGTAAGTTTTTGATATTAAAGGGGTTTCGCACTTTTGAGGTTTAAAAGTGTTCTGCAGATTTGGCCCCCTATATAATTCTGGCTCTGAATGGGCTCCATCCGACCTGGCAATAATAAAGCAAATGAACAAATCTGGTGATTGCTTATTAAGACTGTTTTTCGAAGTTTCTGTGGGGTTGGCCCTTCATAAGGAACAATAAGCGACTCGAAGTCTGCGTAAACAACATATGGACTAGTTTGCAGCCGTTTCCAGTTCTTAAAACCAACTTTACTGCCTTCTTTCGGCGTAATTAGTTCTGTATTACAGTCAACTGGGCTGATCCAATGTTTTATATGTTCACTCGCGGCTTGAACAGATGGAATTCTTGTTAAACATTTTCTACAGAATTCTTGTTTATTTTTTTGCTTTGAAGTATGCTGCATTAGTCTACTCATTGTGCGTATCAATGTGTAATGCGGTAGTCCTGCGATGAAAACATTAGGAGTAAGTCCACATGACCTTTGGCCGGATCACCTTTTGTTGGGCTGTTTTTGGACACTCTAATAGGCAGTAGATTTGTTTCCTCATCCCATGTGTAGATATTAACAGTTATTGGTTTGTTTTGTTCTTCAAACTGATCAATTTTGTCCACGCTAACGGGAAAGGATATTCCACTAAAGTTAAGATCATTGATGTAAGGCTCATAGTTAGATACTCTCTCTGCGTTTTTACGGGCGTAATACAGCCTTGCAAGAACACACCACATAAAACATTTGTTGTCCGAATTCTTTATGTTTAGAACTGCTCTTTTTGCGACTAATGCTGGAGGTAGTGGAATGTGAGCCCTGCCTACAATCGGTGCATACTTAGCCTGTTTTAATCTGATCTCTAAGACTTCGCCCTCTGACCAAACCAGAGCCTCTCATTTTGGCTTCTTCAGCGGCCACATCAAACTGTGTAAGCAGTTGGTCTGGCCAACCAGGTGTTAAGTCATTATGAGAAAGAATAGTCTGTTGTTTAGTTGAGACCCAGACTTCTAGATTTTCTTCATTTATTGTTATATAGTCGATTAAAACAGCTAACATTACTTTAACTGGCGGGTCTATTGTTAGTTTACCTGGAACTTGAGAAATAGCATGCACAACACTTGCCTGTACGTTTTGTTGGATCAATGACTTCTAGATTAATATCATTTAAAGCTTTTGACAAACGCTCTCCCTCGAGCATTCCTTCAAACAATTCGTCCAGTCCTTCATATATCCTAGCCATGTTGAGTGTTCTTTTCTAACTCAAACTATTTATTTAAATTTAAAACAAATACAACGACTCCAAAGTTGTCTTAATCAGAATCAATATCAACGGTCTTTTTGTGCTTGGACTCATAAACTAAAGTATAAACGCCCTTTGATGTTGTTAATGTGAGCTGTTTAGAACAGAGTTTAATGTCTCGTTTACTTTTTTTAAACATTCCTTTTTTATCTGCTCGGTGTCTGGCTGTTGAGAAAAACTTGCCCTTGCCTTTTTTTGAAGATCAAACTTTTGTCTTTTATAGTCATCAAAATCGGCCTGTAAACGATTAAATTCTTCATCCGTGATGTGCGAGTCAACTAGTGCTTTATTTATTGTCAGTTTGAACGAACTAAGTTTAGCTGTTATTAGTTGAACCATAGCTGTGTGCTTTTGGAGTTTAGTTTTTAATTTTTTGCTAGCAGCACTTACAGCTAATGAACACAGGCCAAGAGCTAAAAGACAAACCACCTAGAGGTAAAGCCACGGGTGCACCAACACCTGTTGCTAAGAGACCTACACTTGTTCCTGCTGATAGTGCACTTACAGTTGATGTTCCAGTATTAACATATGTAACAGCATTAAAGGCAGCAGAATACTTCGTTTAGTTTTGCTGTATTTTGAAAGGTCCTGCTCTAGTTTTTGTTGCATTTGTGTAATGTTTGTTAATCTGAAGGTTTTTATGTCGGGGGTTTCTACTATCTCTTCTTTAAGCGGCTCTGATCCTGGAGACGACATGAGTGAAATGACTCCTTTGACACAGCATTGCTCAGCGCCCTCAATACGGCGTGAATTAACAGAAAGTAAGGTCAGATCATTTTACCAAAGTTTAGGTCAAAAACCCCCGAAATTTATACCCCCTGATGATTTTGAAGTAAAAGATGACCATTGTGAAAAACGATCAAGGACAACTTGTTCGGCTTACAGATAAACGAGACCATCAAAGTTTGTAGGCATGAATACAATTAGACAAAGACTTAAAGCTGCCGATCGAAATCGCCCTTACCTTGTTTCAATAACATCATTTTCGCGCAAACATTCATCAAATGAGTCTCTGTCTTTCATGTGAAATAAAACTACAGTCTTTAACTGTTCTCTAAAGTCTTTTTAAAACTGAGTTATATTTTTGAGATAAAATCCACACACTTATTCCAGCATGTCTTCCACTGAAGGCCAGTTTTGACAAAGTGTTTCTCTTTTTAACTATGTCTTTTTCTGCCGAACAGTCATCTATAATATATAGTGTCTGTGTTCTTTTAAACAGTTTGTAAAAGTATTCTAACCACTCACTCAATTTATTGCTAGGATCAACTAAATATATGTTATCATCTGCCCATATAAACCTTCTATCATGATATGCTTTGTTAAATTCAAGTGTTGGACAGAAAATCACAATATAATCAAAATTATAGCGATAAACTGTTTGTAATAGGTCTAGGATAAATATTGTTTTTCCACAACCAGTCTGTCCACAAATCAATGAACAATGAGGAGTTTTTGTCATAAAGTTTAACTGCTCCATAGTTTTAGAACAGAATTTAATCTAATCCAGTTATTGTTTTTATCATGATCTCTGTCAAAACTTGTTCAGTATAATAAAACCCTATAAGGCCTAAATGTGTAAGATTAATCCAATTCAGTTCTGTAAGATTGTTTCTATTTAGACTAATATTGATTTTTTTGCTTGTTGTTATGACCGTAATATCCTCACCATTGTGAAGAACGACGATGGTAAACTTAAGTTTTTCAACGTCTAAGTTTTGCCAGCTAATTAGAATTCCTTTTAAAAGGACGTCACTGACGCCCACAGCCCATTCCTTGCCTCATCTTTTAAGACAGAAATTTCAAATATTATTGTGAACGTGTCTCCTAATTTCATTTGTGGAAAGAACTGTAATTTTGTAGAAGCGTCCTTTAAAACTGTTTCTTTTCTGTGGAGGATGTACTGTTTAGTCCCATACGGCGTTATTTCAATTTCTTTCCGACTATTGTCCTCTGGCATAAGACTTACATGTAAAGGGCCAGAGTTGAATGCTTTTCTGAAACTTTTTTGACGGCTAAAAAATGTAAATGGGCTTATGAATTCAAATTTTTATGTCCCATTCTAAATATGGTTCCAAGTGCCATTTGCTGTCAGGTTTTCGAACTATTTTATATTCATACTGGCCAACATTATTTGCTTCTAGATTGCGCAGTTGTTCTAGTTTAGGAAACTTTTGCTGTCGCCAACCTCTTTGCGTTTATAATCACCATCTTTAGTGTACTCAAAACCATACAAAGTGCCTATCTCACCATTTTGTTCAAAGTCCGCAACGTCTGCAAGGTCTTTTAATTCTAAAGTTATACACCTCACAGGCGCTAATGTAACTCCCGATTCTTCTGGCCCACGCGACATTATTTTTTAGTACAGTTTATTATTTTATTTCCAAAACAATGTGCAGGGTATCACATTTACGACTTTCCCCGTTTTGTCTGTGATTTTTATATTAAATGATCTGACCCTCCCACAAGCTAATTTTTTAAACTGTAAATTAGGGAATTGTATAATTTCATAATCGCAATATGCAGCTTTCCCTGCCGGAAGAGCTTTTAAAACAGTTGAGGGCCTTCCATCATATAAGTTTTCATCAGTGCTTAGCTCATCCAAATGAACATAGAGTAATGAATGTAATGCAAGATCGAGCGGATTTTCCCCCCCATAAGTAGTTTTGTTTGGTGTAACTTTAAATCTATGATTGTCAGCTTCAAAGCCTAACATTTTAGCTAGCTCTACATCAAAAAGGTAATGTGCTACTTCTTCTTCAGGTTTGAATGATAACATTATTTTTAGATTTGCATTGTTAAGTTTGAGAGTAATGTCGAAGTCACTCATTGCTTCTTTTAGCGAACAAAACCCGTAATAACCATCAGGTATGGTTAACTGGCTAACTTTGTTCCCTGATTTGTCAACTTTTAGAATCGTATTACTCTTCTTGGATTCAGCTATATTAAACCATACGACTTTGTAGAATATTTCATGGAGTGCGACCATTTTGGTTCCGCAATCGTTCTTAACAGCATGCTCTAAAAACGAAGGACGGTCTTGAGTTGTTATTGTTACAAACATTTTTTAAACGAAATAAAAATGAGTGCGTTTAAATATACTGGTGCAAAATATTCTGTTGGGCCGCACTACAATCTTAAAAACATAACAACTGATACTCTTGACATTTCTGTGACTCAGTCTGACACCTTTCAAGTTAAGGTTAGTACTCCATTGGACAAATATCTTAACCCCCTATTAAAAAAGACTACATCCCAAAATTTTGGTTTAGTCATCCGATGCAGTTTTATCAGAACCAGTTAAACTTTGCTGTGTTTTGTGCATTAACTGGGTGTGGAGTGTCGTATGCTGATCATTTAAATCATCCTGATCCTTTGGTGAGGTCAGTGTATAGATTTCATTTCTATTACACCTTCAGACGTAGTTTGACTGAACTGCAAGCGCCATTGCCATATGACAAACCGTTTAATCCATTCAGCAACAGAATAGACATGAAGGCTTTTGAAAGACCTGTAACGAATTCAATATTAATGTTGAGGAAGACTTTAGACAAAAGTCGGATCTTAATCATGGCTTAGGCACCCCTTATTTTTGGGGCGCGCACAGAAAGTATAAACTATGACTGGAATCCTCCTTACACATCTTTCTCTTCAGGCACAGGTGTTCACCTCGGATCCATAGAGCAAGAGCATAAAACAGCACGGACAACATTATAATTAGACACTTCTAAGGGCCTAACTAAAGCAGGAACAGAACGAATAAACGACTCTATTCGTACTTACGTTTGGTGTTTGCTAGGTTCGCAAGCACAAACGAGATTCGAGCATAACTGATCCTTCTACTGGTTTTGATGCACAAAAACAATACTTTAGCAAATTTAGAGGACGCCATTAATTCTACAGTTGATTTACCTTCAAGTATAAAAAGGTACCAAAATGTTTTTCAATACGCAAGATCGAAAGTAGACTTTGCTGTTGGCACTGGTTATACATGCTGCCTTCTGACCTCAGGCTCCAGATAGGAATAATAATAAACTACAATAATGAAATCCTTGTGGCAGGCGATGAACAGAAGGTTGGGAAAAACGAAATAAATTCTGGCCAGTAATATTGCAAGCAGTAAAAAAACACCCAAGAATAAGCCATCCAATCCCCAAGGCCCAAAGCCCAAAGGCCGTTGAAGACGCGAGCTCTGTTCGCGATGACCATGAATATGAAAAGACAGCACTTGTTTCTTGGATTAACTGCCTAGGGTTACTTGGTCTTTATCTTACTAAAAATTAACCCGGCTATTAAGAGAACTAATGCCCATAAGTGCTCGGCCATAAAGCCAACTACTTTACCTGCAGTAGACAAAAGCCAGCTAACGACACCCCCTAATATACCTGGTAAAGAGTCTATAGCTTTACTGGCTAATTTTTTTAATAAATCCGCAAGATGATCAAGCTGTTCTTTTACCCACGATTTATCAGGCGGAGGTGATGGCGGTGGAGGCACTGACCTGGAACTACCACCTCCTGTAATAGCCATCACCAGTGTACTTATTGCAAATCCTAAAGCTGTTATAACGCTTACTAATGTGACTCCCTGCTCTCTAAACAGTGCTCGTATTCGTTCTGCTAGCGTTGTGTTTTCATATAAATTTGTTTGAATAGTTTCTCTTATTTCGCTCACTTGAGTTTGTAATTGTTCTCGGTTAGTATTCAACACCTCTAGTCTAGCTAATCTTTCTAATATTAAACTCATGTAGTCTTTGTTCTATTCTTTCTTTAACATCACGCCCCAAGTTGGCGTCGTCAGCATCAGCAAGTTTTTCTTTTTCTTTTTCTATATCCTTCTTTAGTTCAGTCAGTTTTGCTAAATTGTTGATTAATTCGCCTCTGAAGGTTCCTAAAGTACGATTAAGGGCTAATAAATCTCTCATAGGTAGCGGCGAGTCGTTTATAGTTTTTAATGCTGTTTCTTCTGAAAAACTGGTTTCTGCTTCTATTGCATTTATTAATTCGCCTGCTGATTGATTTAATTCTTCAAGTTCCATGTTTTGCATTTGGTTATCTGTCGGGGGTTCCTGCAGTGTGTTTTGAAGTTTAGAAACTGCCTGCAGTGTGTTTTGAAGTTTAGAAACGTCCTCCGGCCTTAATTTCGGTCTAACAAGGTCAAGGCGATTTCGATCGGCAGCTTTAAGTCTTTGTCTAATTGTATTCATGCCTACAAACTTTGATGGGTCTCGTTTATCTGTAAGCCGAACAAGTTGTCCTTGATCGTTTTTCACAAACAAATGGTCATCTTTTACTTCAAAATCATCAGGGCTATAAAATCGGGAGGTTCTTGACCTAAACTTTGGTAAAATGATCTGACCTTACTTTCTGTTAATTCACGCCGCAATGAGGGCGCTGAGCGAAACTGTGTCAAAGGAGTCATTTCGCTCGTGTCGTCTTCAGGATCAAAAACATCATACTCTTCTTCATCTTCAATTCCTGCCATGTTTTTAAATAATTAACTTTTTATTTTGTTTTATAAAAATGTCACAAGCATATGGCTCAATTCTTAACCCGCTTAGAAGACTGCAAGATCCCTTTGGCGTGAAGGGAAATAAACAGAATATTATTGTTCCAAATAATCCATCTACTATTGATGCAGATCAAATTCTTACTGTCAGATTTCCAGACCTAGGAGCAGAAGAAGTGATTGTGCCAGGCTCTACGCGACTTACTTTCAAAATAGAACTCGCTTCAACAACAGACACAACCAGGACAGTTGTCCAGAATCTGGGACGGGCAATTGTTAAGAAAATTTCTATAAAACTTGAGGGGAAAGAAATATTTTCTTTACATAATGCAGACATATTTTTAACCTATTCTGATCTATGGCTAACCGAGAATGAAAGGAATGATCTTGCTTTTGAAGGAATCGAAAATGAAGAAGCACTAAAACTTAGAATAGGCGCCGAACTCGGCGCAGGTGAAAAAAGCAGCAAAAAGTCTTTAGCTGTAAGTTATGCGTATGGAAATCGCTTTTTCCATCCCCTTGGATTTTGAGTTGTTAAGTGCGCATGCGCCATACTTTTAAGGAGCATTAAAAGACAGATTGTCATATGAACTAACTTTTAATGAATTACAAACGTGTTATCAGATCATCAGACACCGAAGCAAAGTACAGCATTTCTGACATTGCGCTATAGTTTGACATTGTTAGCAACCCTAACTTAGCAAGGCTGATTGAGCAACAATATCAGTCAAAATTAGTAATATATTACGAAAGAGTGGATCACCATTCTACACATCCTAAAAGCAGGGCAGACACTATATGGAATTTTAGTTTTAGTGTCTCAGCACAATCAATTAAAGGCATTTTATTGCTGTGCGAAGATGAAGAACCATTTAAAAGACAAACTGAAAAGTTTTTTAATCCTAAAATAACGAAAGTGCAATGTACAATTGAGGGCAGTCCCAACCAAATCTATGGGAGCGGGCTTAAACCTTATCAGCATTTTGATGAAATAAGAAAATTGGTCGGAGGCGGGAGGCATAGAAATCCAAAAGCAGACTTCGTGTCTAAAGATCTCCATCTTCACAGTGTTAGACTCGATGATTATTTAACAACAAAATACGGTTTATGGATTGACCTAAGGTCAACTGAGGATAATCAGTTGCATGGAAGTGGGAGAACTGTTAGAAACGTAATAAACATTCAAATTGAAAAAGAAAAAGATGGCGATAAACCACTTAATGTACATTTGTTTTTAATATATGATTCGCAGCTGAATATTGAAGGTAACAGATTTCAAGAAATAGTATGCTAAAATATTTTTTATTTTTTAAAAAAGCATGCCTATTGATCATTATCCAAAAGTACCTACAGAGTCGCCTAAAGAAGAGATAGAAACCCCCGACATAAAAGCCTTCAGCTTAACCAACATTACACAAATGCAACAAAAACTAGAGCAGGACCTTTCAAAATACAGCAAAACCAAACGAAGGTATTCTGCTGCCTGTAATGCTGTTACATATGTTAATACTGGAGCATCAACTATAAGTGCACTATCGGCAGGAACAAGTGTTGGTCTCTTAGCAACAGGTGTTGGTACACCCGCAGCTTTACCTCTAGGTGGTTTGTCTTTAGCTCTCGGTCTGTGTTCATTAGCTGTAAGTGCTGCTAGCAAAAAATTAAAAACTAAACTTCAAAAGCACACAGCTATGGTTCAACTAATAACAGCTAAACTTAGTTCGTTCAAACTGACAATAATAAAGCGCTAGTTGACTCGCACATCACGGATGAAGAATTTAGTCGTTTACAGGCCGATTTTGATGACTATAAAAGACAAAAGTTTGATCTTCAAAAAAAGGCAAGGGCAAGTTTTTCTCAACAGCCAAACGCCGAGCAGATAAAAAAGGAATGTTTAAAAAAAGTTAACGAGACATTAAACTCTGCTCTAAACAACTCACATTAACAACATCAAAGGCGTTTATACTTTAGTTTATGAGTCCAAGCACAAAAAGACCGTCGATATTGATTCTAATTAAGACGTTGTATTTTTTTAATTTAAATAAATAGTTTGAGTTAGAAAAGGAAACTCAACATGGCTGAGATATATGAAGGACCAGACGAATTGTTTGAAGGAATGCGTAAGGAAGAGCGTTTGTCAAAAGCTTTAAATGATATTGATCTAGAAGTCATTGATCCAACAAACGTACAGGCAAGTGTTGTTCATGCTATTTCTCAAGTTCCAGGTAAACTAACAATAGACCCGCCAGTTAAAGTAATGTTGGCTGTTTTAATCGACTATATAACAATAAATGAAGAAAATCTAGAAGTCTGGGTCTCAACTAAACAACAGGTTATTCTTTCTCATAATGACTTAACACCTGGTTGGGCAGACCAACTGCTTACACAGTTTGATGTGGCCGCTGAAGAAGCCAAAATGAGAGGCTCTGGTTGGTCAGAGGGCGAAGTCTTAGAGATCAGATTAAAACAGGCTAAGTATGTGCCGATTGTTGGCAGGTCTTACTTTCCGATGCCTCCAGCATTTAGTCGCAAAAAGAGCAGTTCTAAACATAAAGAATTCAGACAACAAATGTTTTATGTGGTGTGTTCTTGCAAGGTTGCATTACGTTGCTAAAAACGCAGAGAAAGTATCTAACTATCAGCCTTACATCAATGATCTTAACTTTAGTAGAATATCCTTTCCTGTTAGTGTAGATCAAATTGATCAGTTTGAAGAACAAAACAAACCAATAACTGTTAATGTATACACATGGGATGAGGAAACAAATTTGGTGCCTATTAGAGTGTCTAAAGACAGCCCAACAATAGCGATCCAGCCAAAAGTCATGTGGACTTACTCCTAATGTTTTCATCGGCAGGGCTGCCACATTACACATTGATACGCACAATGAGTAGACTAATGCGGCATACTTCAAAAAATCATGGCAAACAAGAATTCTGTAGAAAATGTTTAACAAGAATTCCATCTGGTAAAGCCGCGCTTGAACATATAAAACATTGTAAAAGTTCTGTAGACTGTAATACAGAACTAATTACGCCCCCACCCGGATCTAAAGTTAGTTTTAAGAACTGGAAAAAACTGCAAACAAGTCCATACGTAGTTTACGCAGACTTCGAATCACTCATTGTTTCTTATGAG
>CM031625.1:36835204-36867704 GCA_018398815.1 Conus ventricosus
ATTTTTACAATTCTTTTTATTTCATATGGATCAACACTCCAAACTGGATCGGTTGCCCTAATGCGAGTGTCCCCTTCCGCTTCCCCCGGTAAATAAAGGTACCTTACTTTCAATCAAATTGGTAATAGTTTGCCGGATGAACTGGAGTCTTCAGCAACATTTATTGTTTTTCTTTTGATTGCTTGTACTGGTTTTAGCCCTTTAAATTCTTCATTATTCATTGCGCGCAAAACTGAGGGCAGTCTTCTAACCCATTCTGTGTTGCGAGAATTGTCAATCAGCTCTCTGTGATACTGGTAAGAAAAAAGTCTTTCAGCTAACTGTTTGTTAAAGTTTTCAACTAAAGCCTGTGATCTGTGAACTCCTGGAATGCCTCTTTTAATGGTAACTCTATGTTTTAACAATAATTGATTCACTTGGCCTTTAAATTCTTTTCCATCATCGACTTGAATCATGCGAGGATAAGTTAAGGGGCCCCGTTGATATATCAGTTGTATGGCAACAGCAACAGCAGAAGGACTCTTTTGTGTTAATGGTTCCGCATCTTTGTATCTTGAAGCTATGTCAATGACTGTGAGTGCGTACTTAAATCTTTTTCGTCTAATCGTATCATGAGGTAATATAGAAGGTCCATTTGATGGGTGTCATTCGGTATTGTGTTCACAAAGTGTGGTCTCTGTATTCGTCTAGGGGCAGGTAAATAAATTTGCCAAATCGCTTGTTCAGATAGCCATTCCTTTGCTGTTTGTTCACTGACTCCCGCTGCTTGGCTTAGCTTTTTTATTGCCGTGATTCCCTTCCAATATCCTTTTGGCGAATAATAAATTTTGTTCATTTTTATTCAGCCAATATTATGCGCAACAAAATACACAACGGACATACCAAAGACAATAAACACGATTTCTTGCATCTTTTGTTTTTTTGATGTTTGATAAAAGTCACTGAATTTTGGTGGGGGCAATGTTTCGATTGGTTTGCCTGTTACAAGATAATATTCTTTTATTGCTTGATCAAGATCTTTAAATGTGTAAGCTGCATGCCCTGTTTTTTCAGGGCATCGTTTAATGAAATCTTACTGCTCAATTCTCTGCTTTTCATAACGATCTTGTGCTGCAGCTAGTTGCTCCACAGCTTTGTTATGTCTTTTTCTCTCACCGTCATCCCGTAGTTTTACTAAACGCGTAATTACTTCCGCTAAAAGCAAGCGCATTCACCACAGCGCCACCTATCATCATTACGAGTGAAGCCATTTTTTATAAATGTATTTTTTTTACATATTTATATTCTCTGGAATTATATCTTGCTTAACTAGAAAATCTTTCGTAGCAAACGAAGCTGCAATGATAGCAATCAGCTTTGCCAAATCCTCAAAGTCTAGTTTGCCAAGATCCGCTGGTTTAATTCTTAACAAGCTTTTACCAAGCATTGTGTATCCTATACTTAGACCTCCAATAACAGCAGAATGGTATACAAGATTGGCAACAGTCTTTTCGGCGCTCATTTTTAAAACAAAAATAATTATAATTAATAAAAACATGAACACCGATGATCTACTACAGCTACAGGGTAGCCTAAACATTCCTGAACTTATGATTACAAATGACCAGGTTGATGAGCAAGCTATTATGTCAAAAAAAGACTGTATTCTTTGGCAGCATGTGGAAAAACAAAACAGTTCCTCGCAAATGAATTCAGCATAGAACAGATTCAACAAATGTCGCCGCAAGACATTATAAAGTATCATAACAGGTATGAAGCGCAACTAGGATCGAGAATGGTAAAAAGTGTAGGACAAATGGTTCTTAGTTTGTACACTAAACTAGTCAGTAGATTTGCTCCCATTGATTCTGAAGAAGACTTTATGTATGATTTAACGCAGGATCCAGTTTTAACAAAGTCATTAGAGTCTCTAAGCTGTGATCTATATTACAGATTTGGAACATTGTTATCGCCATTATCATGGGATTAATTACATTTAATCATATAGATTTTATTTCCCTTCAAAATGAACGAGCCAGAAAATCAGCAGAATCAGAAAACATTGAATCAGGAAACATTGAATCAGAAAACATTAAATCAGGTGGAGAATATAACCAGTAAAAAGCCTCATCCTGGACGTGTTGCAGCAGGAAAAAAGTAGCAGAGTGGAACAAACAAAAAAAATTAATGTTACAATCACAGAATATAACTCATAATGAAAAAGAGCCGCAGCAGTTGTTTCAACATCGGCTATAAAAACGCCAGAACAAGAACAAGTTAATTCAAAGCCTACAACACCAAAGTCTTCATGGAATATTGAACTTAAACTGTTGTCATTTTTGGCGTCCTTGCTGCTGCTGGGGGCGGTTATTACGGTTATAAAATATATAAACAGCGACACCAAGAACCAAAGTCCAAACAATCTCAACCGCTAAATACAAAAGACGAACACAACAGCACGCCAGAACCGCCAACAACAAAAGATCATTTTGATCCATTTCAGATGCAATAATATTTTAAGAACTTAATTTTAAAATTTTTTGATAAAAATAGATTATGGTGGATTATTATTTGTTTAAAATGATGAAGTCAATAAATAAAGACATGGAGTCTATAAAAGACATTTTAATAGACCAGAATTGTAATCAATGCGGTTGCTTACGATGTAAGAACTTCATTAAGATCTATGCTAACCAATCTCGCGCCAAGGACGCTGAGCAAAACATCCTCAACGATGACGCATTTTTTGAGGCGTGTGTGTACTATATTAGACATTTACTATTTAAGATAAAAACATAGATTGTCTTGTGTTTTTGATAATTATAAGATAACTTAAATAAGAACTTGAGTAAAAACTTGATTAAGATTTTTATTAAGAACTTGGGATAACTTAATTAAAGAACTTGCAGTGACTTGATTAAAAACTTAACTAAGAACTTAAGGTGACTTAAGGCGACTTGATCAAGAACTTATTAAGAACTTGAGGAGACTTGATTAAGGACTTAATTAAAGAACTTAATTAAAGAACACTCCCTCAAAAGCAGCTTAAAAAATTTTCACTTCCTATTTCTAAACTATTCTAGAAAAGTGCAGGAAAAAACACTTACTTAAACTTTGGTCCACTTGAAGGCGTCTGTCGGAAAAACTTGCAGGGCTGATTGTAGATTTGATATAATTTTAACAGCTGTTGTTATTGTGATGTCCAGCTGTTGAAGGCGTGGGTACAGGTTGAAAACTTTAGCCACTTTCATAATTTTATACCCCCAAGACGCGCTGATGCCACAGTTCTCATTAACAAAGTGTTGAAAATCAGTTGGTTCAAGACACATGCAAAGTTTCAACATCCACATTCCATAACAAACATAATCACTAAGTAGAGCGGATTGTTTTTGATTAATCATCTTTCCAGAATTTTTTACTATGTTTTTGATTGTCACAAGATCCTTTGTAGAATCATTGAAAACCGGAATGTCACAACCATTAATCCTGTCTTTGATTACATGGTTTTCAAGTTCATTCAACAGTTCTTTTCCTTTCATTTGCTCAAGTTGTTTTGAAGGCCGTGGCGATTTTTTTGCTTCGGAAAGAAATGAAAAATGCTGTGGTTTTTTGGGCAGATTCTTTTTGTGCAAGGCTTCATATCCAGCAGCACTTTGTTCTCCTTGGCGATTGAAAGCGTTTTCTACTTCTTTCCAGTATGTTAAATGTTCTGAGTGAAATTTAATATGTTCTTCAATAGATTTTACAATTTTAGGATCTTTTCTAAACAGTTCTTCTTCTTCAAGAGACATACATTCTTCATCATCAATATGTAGTTCTTTTGATAGCTGCAATAATGCTTTGTCTACATCATCACACTTAGCCATAGATCACAACAAACATTCAGCTCAGGCGTACTCAACAAGACTGTCACAAACACGGGCTGGTTTTACCTCGTTAATGCGCCTGCGCAATGGACTTAACGAGAATAAGGTTGGGTTAACCTGGTCAGGTGAGCGCCACCAGCCCGCCTTATGGTGGTTACAGTTAGTTAATTACAGGTATCGCATGAGCCACCCAGGACCGCTGTACATGGTACTGCCTGCCACAAACCCCAAGCCCTCTAATTAGGGTTGTTCGCACAGTGTCTCAGCCAAGTCTTAGTTTGATGACTGTCTGCGCAAAAATGATGTTATTGAAAATGGCTGTATGCGCGAAAATGATGTTATTGATAATGATCAGAAAAAACGCGGAAAAACTGAAATCTGAAAAGTTTAGTAAATTAGTATTGAAAACGGATAATCCTACACAGTATGTTTGTTTGTAAAAAAATCGTTATTGTTTTGGTTATTGAAAAAGAATGTGTGATGGATTATCATTTTGAAGTCTTACTTGTCAGAGAACTAATAAATGTTTATTATAGCTTTTACTGCCCGAAATTTATTGAGGGCAGTAAAAGCTAGAATGAACATTTATTAGTTCTCTCCTTTTTATGATTTTCCAGGATATATTGTAGTGTGTTTTTGCGTCTTTAAGTTTCCAGATGTATTTACTCAGTTCTGTTTGGTTTTTGTGTTTTTCTTTATTAAATGACTGTTTGTGGTTTGCATATCTGGTTTTGAAGTGGTTTTCAGTAATCCCTATGTATGTTTCTTTTTCATTTTCTGATAACACAGTGGTTTGGTATACAATATTGTTGTAAAGGCATTTATTGCTTAGGGGGGCAGTTGCAAGATTTCCTTTCTTCACCCTTTTTTGCTGTGGTTTTCGTTTTGTTGGATGCATCAATTAGGTTTTTGAGGTTGGGCATACATGAATACGATAATTTGACAGTGTTTTTGTTGAATACTTTGGACAGTTTGTGTTCTTTTGGAAATTAAGTTGTTAAGATTTTAAAGAATTCTTTCCCTATGTTTGTTTTGAGTTTCCCGTCTTATGGGGGGTTGTACCAAACGATTTTTCTTTTCCTATTGTTCTTGTTTTTATTTGTGTTGTTATCTGGGTTGTATTGTAGTTTGTAATTATATCCACTTTTTGTAGTGCCTCCTGGTACTCTACTGCTGCATTGTTGAACACTCTCTCACTGCATGACAGATTTGATAGTCTCTTGTTTATGCCATGGGGTATGGTCTTTAATACAGATGGTGGGTGGTTACTTTTGATGTGTACATAAAGAGGTGTGTCGTTGGGTTTCTTGTATGGTTTATATATGTGGTTATTGAGATCCAGTGTTATGTCTAAGTAATTCACTACCTTTTTGTTTGCTTCAATGGTGATTTTTAAGTTGTGTATTTGGAAGATTTTGCATAGTTCTTTTTTCTTATTTTCAATGGTTCTTGGGTTGTTGGTTAATGCAGCAAGGCCATCATCTCTGTATAGTCCGACTTGCTTTCCGAGTTTTTCTTGATGTTCGATAGCATGAATAGTCCGACCAGTTCGCATGTTTCTGCACCATCATATGATCCCATGGTTACGTCAAATGTTGAGTTTCTGTTCGTTTTCTTGATCCAGGTTTCATTTTTGCTGTGCAGTAGTGTTTTCTTTGTGTGGAGAATGATGGAGAACAACAACCTGCACATCTTAAAAAGCACGTGCATCCAGCCCGCACATGTAAACAGCCGCAAACGGGGACCACACACTATAACACACCGGCGGTGGGCAACCCAAAAACCATCCTGACGATAGCGACTAGGCTTCGCTTGAAACAAATTTGTAGATCTCCTTTTAACATTTCATTTTAATATACATACATACATACATATATATATATATATATATATATATATATATATATATATATATATATATACATATATATATATATATATATATATATATATATATATATATATATATATATATCTATATCTTTATATATATGTGTGTGTGTGTGTGTGTGTGTGTGTGTGTGTGTGTGTGTGTGTGTGCGTGTGTGTGTGTGTGTGTGTGTGTGTGTGTGTGTGTGTGTGTATGTGTGTGTGTGTGTGTGTGTGTGTGTGTGTGTGTGTTGTGTGTGAGAATCAGACGACTGACGACATCAATGGGTGAAGGGAAAAAGGAAGGAGAGGAATGGATACCTTTTAGAGGAAATGTTAATCAACTCCTTTCTCTATTAATAATTCTTACATCTGTTTTCGAGAACATGTGTGTGTGTGTGTGTGTGTGTGTGTGTGTGTGTGTGTGTGTGTGTGTTGTGTGTGTGTGTGTGTGTGTGTGTGTGTGTGTGTGTGATTTAAAGCTTTTCTGTGATTTTTAAGCCACCTTGATAATAGCCGCCAATGTATTGTCAATGATATATTTGAGGACAGCGTAAGCCTAGGGCATGTTAAATAATAATAATAATAATAATAATAATAATAATAATAATAATAATAATAATAATAATAATAATATAATAATAATAATAATAATAATAATAATAATAATAATAGTAATAATAATAATAATAATGAATACTTATATAGCGCCTATTCTCGGCTAGAGACCAAGCTCTAAGCGCTTTACAATCAACACTTGTTTACACAACGGGATGCCTACCTGGGTAGTGCCGACTGAAGATCTGCCAGCCGGCGCTTCATTCAGTCGTTTCCCGTGTCATCATAAATCAGTATCGTTCAATATTGATCACTTATTTTCCTTACTTCCTTCATTCTTTCCATTTCTCATGCAGGGTGCATGCTATGTGTAACGTGTCATCCATACCAACGGCCAAACTGGCCTACTCTTCCGAAAGTTGGTAATGGGATTTTACGTGTGTGCAAGATGTTGGCGTGCGTTCACACACGGAACCTCGGTTTATAGTCTCATTCGAAGGACTGTATGGGAAATGGAGTCAGAACAAATGTTAACTCTGAGGGAAAAATCCCCTGTACCGAAACGCCCCGGCGGAGGTTTGAACCCGCAACCCCAGGATCACCAAGATTATCGAGTCCGGCGCTCTACAACTGAGCTATTCCGGCTCATGTGTCCTGATAATTGTGAATGTTTTTTGTTTATTTGTTTCTTGACTCAAACTTATTTAAATCAACCATCCAGAGGTCGCTGTGTTTTTCTTAATGGTATGCCATGAAGAGCCTTGTTCAAGAGTTACCTTCCCTGGTCCACAGTTGTCAGAGGTGTAGTGACAGTGGGCCTCATCTTCATGTTTCCGCACAGTGAGAGAAAAAGATCACAGTCAGGGAAGTGCTCTAAACAGGTCAGGCCACACTGATTTGGAACAGTTCCAGGTTTTCAGTCCTGATACTTGATACGGCTTTTCGGCGTAGACAGAGAAGCGAAGCTGAATTTTAGTACAATCTATCTCCGATGAATAATAACAAGACGCTATAGATATGTCGGATTCTTCGTTATCACCATATACACCAGGGTATAGGGAGTGGAAAGAGGTACCTGTTTGACAGATTGACTTGTTACACGGACCAGGTAAATAGCTTAATTCTCGAAAATGCTGCTTAATAAACGTTAAGAAGATGACGTATTGAGACGGCTTGGTCACAGTGACACAGCTCCCCAGTTTGATCCGACACTGGGTGACTCCGTCAAATCCCGGGGATTGTATGTATCCTGCACACACACACACACACACACACACACACACACACACACACACACCACACACACACACACACACACACACACACACACACACACACACACACACAAAACTGCTGTACCATCTCAAAACTGTGTCAGGGACTCATTTGATTATTAGATGGTATTCGAACCCCTACCGTCTGTGTTTTTAAGAACGAGTGAGGGAGAGGGTGGGAGAAGACATAATCGTGCAGTGGTATTGAGTGAAACATTTCAAACGTTTTGCCGCGTTTGAAGAACGTGCTCCAGAATGTATTACACTCGTGTAACCAAAGGGTTACCAGTTGCCCCTACCACCCGTTGCATAATACTGGTCACCCGTTGCATAATACTGATCACCCGTTGCATCATGCTGATCACCTGTTGCATAATACTGATCACCTGTTGCATAATACTGATCGCCTGTTGCATAATACTGATCACTGTTGCATAATACTGATCACCTGTTGCATAATACTGATCGGTTATTGCATAATATTGATCACCTGTTGCATAATACTGATCACCTGTCGCATAGTACTGATCGCTTGTTGCATAATACTGATCACCTATTGCAAAAGACTGATCACCTTTTGCATAATACTGATCAGCTGTTGCATTATACTGATCACCTGTTGCATAATACGGATCAGCTGTTGCATTATCCTGATCACCTGTTGCATAATACTATCACCTGTTGCATAATACTGATCACTTTTTACATAATACTGATCACCTGTTGCATAATACTATCACTTGTTGCATAGGACTGATCACCTGTTGGTCAATACTGATTACTATTGCATAATACTGATCACCTGTTGCATAATACCAACCACACCTTGCACAATACTAATCACTTGTTGGATAATACTGATCACATGTTACATAATACGGATCAGGTGTTGCATAACACTGATCACCTGTTACACAATACTGATCACCTGTTACACAATACTGATCACCTGTTGCATAATACTGATCGCCTGCTACATAATACATATCACCTGTTGCATAATACTGATCACATGTTGCATAATACTGATCACCCGTTACATAATACTGATCATCTGTTGCGTAATACTGATCACCTGTTGCATAATACTGATCACCTGTTGCATAATACTCACCACCTGTTTCATAATACTATCATCTGTTCAATAATACGGATCACCCATAGCACAATACTGATCACCTGTTCAATAATACTGGTCATATTACACAAAGTATTGTTATTTTTGACACTCAACAAACACACTACGATATTGCACACCAGCCTTTTTCTGGGATAGCATGCTTCTTAAAACCGAAAAGGCAGAGGAGTCAAGTTACCACTTTTCACGGTCTTTGAGGAGAAACATTCAGGTTTCGAAATATCAGTATCTGACCAGGAGTTATATGTTAGTGAGTTTCCTACCCATTGGAGATTGTTCCTCCTTGGAGACTATAAGCTTGCTGAAGGCTCATTTTGAGAAGCATTTATTATTGCCCATTCACACACTCAAGCACATACTGTTAGTTAGGCAGAATTAACTACCACTGCAGATATGAATGCTTATCTTCCTCTATTTCTTTAATCTAAGACATAAGAGCAAGCTTTGTTTATAATTGAATATTTCTTGCAGTCATTGCAACACCAAGTTGCTCTGTAAGTTGCTGGGACGGTGCTCGGTTACTTACCCTTTGGGGAATTTATTAGTTCATTGCAATTTAGTCCCTTGTGGATTCATTCCAAGGACTTGCCACAACACTTGTGTCTTAAGAGGTTATTTTTTATATTTCCTACTGTTCACAAGAAAATGTAGCTTGTTTTGCTCTTTCATGATTTTCTTTTGATTCTTAGTGGCACCTTTGAACTCAATAAACATACTACGGTATTGCCCTCCAGCCTTTTTTCTGGGATAGCATTCTTCTTAAAACCGAAAAGGCAGAGAGGAGTCAAGTTACCAGTTTTCGCGGTCACAGAGGAGAAACAATCAGGTTTCCAAATAGTGGTATGTGACCAGGAGATATATGTTAGTGAGTTTCCTTCCCATTGGAGATTGTCTCCTCCTTGGAGACTATAAGCTTGCTGAAGGCTCATTTGGAGAAGCATTTATTACTGCCCATTTACCCACTCAAGCACATTACTGTTAGTTAGGCAGAATCATCTACCACTGCAGATATGAATGCGTATCTCCCCCCATTTCTTCAGTCTAAGACATAAGAGCAAGCTTTGTTTATAATTCAATATTTCTTGCAGTCATTGCAACACCAAGCTGCTCTGTAAGTTGCTGGAACGGTGCGGTACTTATCCTTGGAATTTATTAGTTTGTTGTATTTTAGTCCCTTGCGGATTCATACCAAGAACTGGCCCTCAGCACCTGTGTCTTAGAGGATATCTTTTTATATTTTCTACTTTTCACAAGAATATGTAGCTTAGCACACAGAATTGCTAAGCTTGTTTTGCTCTTTCATGATTTCTTTTGCTTCTTAGATGGCACCTTTGGTGGTTTTTTTGAAAAATCAACAAACACACTACGGTATTGCACACCAACCTTTTTGGGATTGCATTTTCTTAAAACTGAAAAGGCAGAGGAGTCAAATTACCCTTTCCGCGGTCACGGAGGAGAAACCCCCAAGTTTCGAAATATGGGTTTATATGCCGGAGTTTATTTTGTTAGTGAGTTTCCCTCCCTATTGGAGGATGTCTCCCCTTGGAGAATATAAGCTTGCTGAAGGCTCATTTTGGAAGCATTTATTTTATTTTTTCCCCATTCACCCACTCAAGCCATATGTTGTTGGCAGAATCATTACCACTGCGATATGAATGCGTATTCACCTTTTTCTTCAATCTAAGACATGAGAGCAAGCTTTGTTTATAATTCAATATATATATATATATATATATATATATTATATATATATATATATATATTATATATATTTATATATATATTTTATATATATATATATATATATATATATATATTTTTATATAGATGCTCTCAACACATTTTATTTAAAATAGATCATAAATATTAAAGAACACAGGCACTACATCGCTCCATTTTAACACTGCTAGACAACTGTCAGGATATGCAATGATACCTGTAGAAAAAAAGTTTTTTTTCAAATGAGTATGATATTAGGATTCGAGGGAAGAATTCTGGAAAAGCAAACTCAAAACAAATTCATCCCTTTGGCCTCAACACAATGAGTAATCCTCTTCTTTTTGGTTTACAGTCTATCTGGATACTTCCCTATTACCTTTATATTTTATGCTGTCGGCATATGTGTGTGTGTAGTAGTATTTAGTAGTGTAGTTGTATTTTAGTAGTAGTAGTAGTAGTAGTATTTGTAGTGAGTACTTTCATTTTTCGTCTTTCACAAAATGTGTGATATTAAACGAGAGAATAGAGAGAGAGAGAGAGGGAGAGGAAAAGAGATGGAGGGAGAGGAGAGAGAGAGAGAGAGAAAGAGAGAGAGAGAGAGAAGAGAGAAGAGAGAGAGAGAGAAGAGAGGGAGAGGAGAGAGGAGAGAGAGAGTAGAGAGAAGGGAGGAGAGAGAGGGGAGAGGGTATGTGTGTGATGCATAGGTGTGTGGAGTGCACGCAAAATATGGAATATTTACTACTTATAACATTATAACAAATGTCTAACAGGATTTCATATTAAACAAAAGGTAACTTTGAAAGCAACATCAATATCAGAAAAAAAAAAACAAACATTGTCATGTTATGCCTAATTAAACTGGTAAGTATGTTTTAAGAGTCACACAATAAAATTTAAAACGTGGGTCTTGACACGTTTGCCTTACCACTTACGCTTTTTTTTCCTGCATTTATTTCTTTTGAATGCGTCAAGTTTCAGTCTATAAAATCTGAAACAAAGTTTCTGTAGGATACATATCACGAACCTGCAGGTGTTCAATGCCTTAAACCCTGATCAAAGCTGAGAACATAGCTATTTCGAGCATTAACCCGCAATAGGGGATGTTCTGGTTGTTTCTAAAAACGCCCCAAGCCACTTGTTTAAAATTTTGATGACACTCTTGTAAAGTCAAGGGGACAGAAGTGACGTGCACTCATTTCAGTTTTGGCTCCTTTTTGGCAGATCTGTCAGCAAATTCTTTCCCCCAAAATTTTCCACAGCGGGAAGGGCCCCCGAAAAAAGTTAAATCGGTCCTTTGCACATCAAAATATGAATTAATTAATATATTTCCTTTAAAAAAACGTTTCAGAGTTAAAACTGTAAAACTGATAGATTGTAGTACTGACATTGAGTCGACACAAACATACTTGCCAGATTGATTGCGGTAAAATCAATTAAATTGTCAAGCCATTAGTATAGCTTCATTCGGCGACTAGATAGATCGATTTTTTTCCTATTGAATACGTTTTCTATTAAAGTGATGGAATAAACAAAAGCGGATCCAGCGTCTTTCTTATTTATAAATGATCCATCAGATATACCTTAAGATACTTACTTTGCATATGCATCTTTGTTGAATATGACAAGACATGCGGATGATCAGCTTTTTTGCATCAGTGGGGATTAAGGTCAAATTTGTCTGTTTCTTTCCCAGCTTTAGATTGGATCAGTATGAGAAATTTTGCCAAAGAGTCGGGGGTCAAATCAGTTTTCTGCAACAAAGGGGCAGAGTACGAGCCAATAGTAGACAAGAAAGGAAATGTTTTTCGCTCGTTTGGGGAAATCAGTAGATGGATTTAAAGAGATTCGTTTCATTTACACCTTTCATAGCTGTACTTTCACAAACATATTTTGCCAAAGTGAGTGTTCTGTATTCGTTTAAAGGCAAACATCAATTTCCGAATATGTCCAAATATAAAAGCATGTACGGGATTCCAAGCATAATTTAAACGCCTTGCTATCAAACTTTGCGGTTTTGCAACAATATTTAGGAGCACAAGAAGCTTCTTGAGCATCGATAGCTTAGAACGAACGAGTGATATTGCCAGATGTTTCAATGTTTTTACACCCTGGAACCAGCTTTGCTAGCTTAAGATTTTCAAAAAATTCAAACTTTTCTAGCTGGTTTAAGAGTAATCAATGTGAACTTTCATTGTCAATTTAGATGTGAAGTAAAACTCCTAAGAATTTTACTGAGTGGACTACTGAAGTGTTATTCCATCAAGTCAAAGACGGCAGATCAACAAGATCATCACCATTATTAAATAACACTATATACGTTTTTTCATGGGACAGTTTCAGCCCATTTTCAAAAAGGTACTTACTACGATTATTTAGCTCTGCTTGATATATTTTTTTGTAAATTTGCTGATTGATCTTTTTGGCGTGTTTTTTCTTAGACTAGCATTTATCCACATAACAGATCATCAGCATTTCTGCGCACGGTAGCGGTTTTAGTTACGGGCTTTGGGAGATCATGTAGAAAATATTAAATAACATTGGGAGCAATTACGGAACCTTGGGAATGCTTTCTAAGATTTAAAATTTGAATATGTGTTTTCTACCTGACTTGCAAACTTCTTTCTGATAAAAATCTCTAACGTAGTTATAAAAGATTAGTTGCAAAGCGGACGATGAGGCGGAAATCTAAAACAAATCTGAAATAAATGTTAGCGAACCGCCCAGAGAACGTGGACAAACGAGTTACAAGACAAAACCGACGCGTTCGACCTCTTAGGTCTTTGGTTTTGGTGGTAATTAAAAAGAATAAAAACAACGAAAATTCACTTAGCTTTGGTCGTTCAGATCGCTCAGGCTTCAGCGCAAGGAAGAAGGCGTTGAATGAGAACCAATTTCAATGGGAATAATTCCAGACTGTTCTCATTCAAGCTTCTTCCTTGCGCTGAAGCCTGAGCGATCTGAAAACGACCAAAGCTAAGTGAATTTTTGTTGTTTTATTCGTTTAATTACCACCATACAAAGACTAAGAGGTCGAAACGGTCGTGTTTTGTCTTGTTAACTCGTTTGTCACGTTTCTGGGCGGTTCGCTAACATTTATTTAAGATTTGTGTAGTTATAAAAATTACCAGATATGCCAATTTTCTTCAGTTTATAAGCAATCTAGCATCCACATTTCTATCAAAGGGTTTTTAACATAAAAAAATGTCGCCAGAGTACTCTTTCGCCTGGGAAATTGATGCTTAATTTGTGTTGTTAATTTTACAATGTGGTCAGTTGTTGATCTTCCTTTTCTGAAACCTGCTTGTTAAAAGGTATTATTTCATTTTTATCACAAAAATAGATAAGCCTATTTAGTATAATTTTTTATAAGTTTTCCTACATGAGACGTCAGAGTACAGGACGGTAACTGTGGACACTTGTGGGGGGCTTTCCTTGCTTTACAATGGGAATAATTCCGACTGTTTCCAAATTGGTGGCATAACACCATTATTCCAAACCCCTTGGAATATTTCAATTAAAAACAAAAATAATTATCTGGTAATGTTTTAGCCCTTTCATTCGAAAAAAGGTCCCAATCCAACTGATTTATGATTTATTTCCTATCAAGGGATGGAGTCATTTAACTGCATTTAGTTATGGGGGCATTTATTAGTGGTCATTATTTGAATTGGCTCTTGTACAAACTCTGGTTTTTCTTCCCTTTTCTATGTTGTATGCAATCTTGTGGAATACTTTCTAGACGCTTTGTCTTTGAAAACATGTTAGCTTTAAAGCTTCTGCTTTTCAGGTGAGGTTGAGGAATTTTTTTAAATTTTCCAAATTAATGGATATTTGGGAGATTTATCCCCTTTTTTTTAGTTTAAAATTTTTGCCACACTTTTTTGAAGGTCCTTATGATGAGAAACTTCTTTGCACAAACGTGTCCCGTAAAGCCGCTTTGCTTTTGCAATTGTCAATTAGAGTGTGACTTAGCTTTTTTCATTTCTAGGTGGTTTTTCTTCACTTTTACTTTTAATATATTCTTTGTATTTCAGTTTATTTAGGCTACAGCTTCTTCGCAATCGTTAGTCCACCACACATTGCGGTATGAAGTGTTTTTGGAGAAGTTTAGTACGACATTTTGGTATTGAATCATCAGCGGCCAAGAGAATTATTTTGTTGAAATTTGAATACATATCATTTACATTTCTTCATCTTCACAAAAAGTCTCTATGTGTCTATAGGAAAGAAAAGCCTTGAACTTTCCCGTTGGCAAACTTATAATTGTACTTAGGTATTTTGTTTCAGGCAAATTTTTTATGTCGTTGTTTTATTAATTGTCATTATGATGGGCAGATGATCACTTCCAAGAGTGTCATCAAAATTTGCCATAAGCAATCAAAGCTAATTGGGGAGAAATCATTGTCAGATTATTGCGTTGGATCTATGAGTGGGGAAAGTCAGGAATCTAGTTATACTCCATTTATTAAGCAAATACAATGAAGAATCCACCACGTTTTCAAGAAACGATTGCTTGTTATTGTCTGGATTGTATTGTAGTTTTTAGTTGTAACACTTTTTTGCAGTGCTTCTTGATATTCTTACTGCTGCATTGTTGAATACTCTTTCATTGCATTAAGGTTTGTAGTCTTGATTTTGCCAAATTTGGGGATGGCTTTTAATACAGATGGTGGGTGGTTGCTTTTGATGTTTACTTAGACGGGTGTCATTGGGCTTCTTGTATGGTTTATATATGTAGTTGATGAGATCAAGTGTTATGTCTAAGTAGTTTACTACCTTTTTGTTTTTCTTCAAAGGTGATTTTTAAGTTGTGGTTTTGGAAGATTTTACATAATTTTTTTTCTTATTTTCAATGGTTCTTGGGTTGTTGGTTAGTGCAGCAAGGCCGTCGTCTCTGTATAATCCAACTTGTTTTCCCAGTTGTTCTTGATGTTGGTATTAGCATAAATAGTCGACCAGTTCGCAGTTTCTGCACCGTCATATCATCAATGGTTACCGTCAAATGTGGAGTTTTGTTCGTTTGCTTGATCAGGTTCATTTTTGCTGTACAGTTTGCGTTTTTCTTGGTTGTGGAATATGATTTCCATTTCTGACACTGATATGTCAGTTATGGTTTTAGGCAAATTTCAGAGCTTTGGTGAGCAGTTCTCATCTATGGCTGGGTAACATCTACTATGGCGAATGATGATGCAAATCCGTGTTGCTTTGTTTTCAAGTGTTTTGAACCATTGAAATAACTTCATTTGTGTTCTTCCAGAGGTGTGTTATTCAGAGTTTGATTTTACGTTTCTTTCTTGTTTTTTCTTAGGATTTTCATTACTTAATTTGCATAGTTACAGTTATAGATGGGTATAATAGTCTACATGCTGGGTTGTTGTGAAAGATAGGCTCTGTGGTCCTTGAGTGTTATGAACGCTTCGTTTGGTCGCTGTCGCTTCTACCCTGTCACTTAGGTCCATGCGATGGGCAAGTTCTTTTTCTTTAGTGCGGATATTGTCATGTGTATTTTTATCGGCTTTTTTTTAAAGTTTTTCTGAATATTTTTTGTCAAGAAGTTGGGAGTATTTTTTGGTTACATTTTGTAGTAGTTACTGGTTTTATCAGCCTTCACAAACTACTATATAACCATTACAAGAAGACCCAATGACACACCTATCTATGTAAACATCAAAAGCAACCACCACCGTCTGTATTAAAGCCATACACAATGGCATAAATCAGAGACTATCAAACTGTATGCAATGAAAGAGTATTCAACAATGCAGCAGTAGAATATCAAGAAGCACTGCAAAAAAAGTGGGTACAACTACAAAATACAATACAATCCAGACAATAACACAAATAGAAATAAGAAAAACAGGAAAAGAAAAATCAATGGTACAAACCCACCATACGACGGAAAGCTCAAAACAAACATAGGAAAAGAATTTCTTTAAATTTTAACAACCTCGTTCCCAAAACGAACACAAACTATATAAGATATTCAACAAAAACACCGTCAACTATCGTTATTCATGCATGCCCAACCTCAAAAATTTAATTGACGCATTAATAAAATGAAAACCAACACAGCAAAGAAGGGTGAAAAAAGGAAATCTTGCAACTGCATCAAAAAGAGCAGTGTCCCTGAGCAATAAATGCCTCCACAACAAACATTGTATACCAAGCCACTGTGACATCAGAAAATGAAAATGAAACATACATAGGGATCACTGAAACCACTTCAAAACCAGATATGCAAACCACAAACAGTCATTTAATAAAGAAAAAAATAAAAACCAAACAGAAACTGAGCAAATATATCTGGAAACCTAAGACGCAAAAAACAAGCTACAATATATCTGGAAAATCATAAAAAGAGCATCACCATACAGCAATGTTTCAAAAAGTGCAACTATGTTTAATAACTGAAAAATGGTTAATACTATGCAAACCACATTAGCAACTTTAAACACCAAAACAGAAATAGTAAACAACTGCAGGCATAAATGGAATATCGTTGTTAGTGAATACACCCAAAACAAAAACCTGAAAGCCCCCCAAAACACGTGCAGCCAACCCGCGTGCAAACAACCGCAAATGGGAGCCACACGCTATATAACATCGGCGGTGGGCAACAAAAAACCAATCCTGATGACTGCGCAACGCGCTCGGAAACAAATTTGTAGACTCTGTTTTAAAAACTATTTTAACAAATATTATATATATATATATATATATATATGATATATATATTAGATATATATATATATATATATAATTGTTGTTGTTCTTGTTGTTATCATTGTTGTCATTATTATCATATCATCTCATCGTCAACACCGTCATATCATTCATCATCTATCATCATCATTGTGATTTCATCATCATATTATCATCATCATATCATATCATTTCATCATCTCATCATCTTCATCTTCATCATCTATCTCATCATCATTATCATCATCATCAGAGAAGGTATATATCTATGTTCAAGACAACATCTTATTTTGCACGGAAACCCCTTTTCACATACTAATCACGTCCTTTATGTCAATTTTGGCCAAATCAACCTGTTTTTTAAACAATATTACTATGCAAAACCGCCAAAAATTGAGTAATTCAGCACATTAAAATGGGGGCTTACGTGCAAAATAAGATATGGTGATCGTGAACAAAATTATTTCCTTCTCTCCGGGGCATAAAATTTCATTTAAAAAAGTAAAAAAAACTCTCGGCACTGGCCCGGCTTTTTCCGGGATCACATCGGGTCTAACTTGGGGCCCTAGGCGCCCTGGGGCCCCAAGCCAACCCCAAAAGGTTCACAGAAATGTGGCATCTGGCGAGAGTTTTGGGAATATGCCCCCAAACAGTAGTATTTCTCATACTTGGTTCCCCTAGTCAAATTTGGGCTTTTTCTCTAACCCCCTTTTAGTAAACTCTTCCTTGGACACATAAAAAAAATTTTTTTTTTAGGGGCGTTTTATAGCCTCCCCAGTGACCCAGACAACACATTGTGGTTTGCGGTTTTTATAGCCGTGCCATGCCCCAGACAACCATTGTGGTTTGCGGGGGGGTTTATAGCCTCCCAGGGGACCCGCGAAAAACACAAAAGGGAAAGGCCCACTAGGGGGCAGAGAAGAGGCCAAAATTTAGATTTTTTGGAAACAAGTACAAAACCACTGCAGGCTTTTTCCCCAAACTTTACAACTTTTAGGTTTTTTAAAAATTTTAAACTGTGAAAACTGAAATTTTTTAAATTCTATGGTGTTTATGGCAAAAGGGGTTACGGTTTTTTAAAAATTTGTTTTTTTTTCAAGCAAAAAATTTTAAAGGGTTTTAAACAACAAGGTGCTTTAAAAAGGGACTTTTTATTTGCTACTTTGTACAATTTTCATTTTAAAAATTTTTTAAGCAAATTAAACACAAAAACACAACTTTTAATAACCCAATTCCCCTCTCACTGATCTATAAATAGAAAATTTTTTTCGGGGGAAAGCCCAATTACTTTTTTGCATATTAAAAGGGGAGAAAAAATTAAATTTTTTCATTATTATTGTTTTCCCTTATTTTGTTTGTTAATGTTTAACTCTGTGCGGGTGTGAACAAAAAGGGGTAGAAATCAATACGGGAAATAACTGCTGCCAGAGAGGAGAGAAAAAAATTTTTGGGGCTCAAAATAAAATTCACAGCTATTATCTTTTGGGCAGCGTCCCTTTGGAAAAGGAGCGCGTTACAGGCCCATCCCGCGGCTTTTCTTTATTTTTTAAATTGTTTTAATCGGGTTTTTTAAAAAATGAAGCCCGAAGTAGTTTACGGGCTTATTAATAAACTGTAGGGTTTGGGAAAGGGGAGGGGGAGATTGAAGAGAAGAGTTAAAGAGGGGTTTTGGGAAAAAAATTTAAATTACTAAACTTTTTAAAGAGAATAAATATCGAGAAAGCGTAAAGCGGCTATCAGAAAAATACCGTTTCCCGGGCCCCAACCGGTTAAAAAGTTGTTTGCCATTTTAGTGAAAAATTGGGCCCCGAAGATGTTAATCTACTGTTCTACCCCCCTGAAGATAGGTTTACGAGAGAAAGACTAAAAATAACAGCTAAATTTTACAATTATTTTTTTATTTTTTTTTAGTTTTTAAAAATGGCTGCCAGATCAGGAATCTGTTTTAAAAAAATTGTAATGAAAAAAAATTTTTGACGAAAAAATGAAAGTTTTTTAAACATTGATTTTAGCGTTTTTGGGGTTTTGAAAAATAAAGTAAACAATAAAATAAATGATCATGGGTAAATTTTTATTTAATGAAGCAATCAAAGTGATGAACTGATGTAGTGTTTCAGAAAAAGCTAAAATATTAGCGGGGTTTTATTGTAAGGTTAACGTACCCTTGAAGTGTTGCAACGTTTGGGGTGAAGAAAAAAAGCGCGTTTTCCCTTAAACTTTTATATTTTTTTTTTTTTTTTAATTTACGTAAAATTTTGGGTGGTTTTAAAAAAGGAGGGCCAAAGTAAATTCGGGATAAAAAAAAAAAATACGAGGGAAGAAATTTTTGGGGTAGTAAACAAAAAATTTTAAGCAATATTTTAGTAAAGTAGATGGACATCTTTAAACCCCTACAAACGTTCAAAAAAGCGGGGACCCCATGCTATCCAAATCCCAGATTTTCCCTTCAGATGGGGCCGCCATTAAAGGCTGTTGGCTGTTCTAATTTTTTAATAACCCCTGAGGGTTAAAAACATGAAAAAGTCTGGGTTTCAACAAAACAGATCGAAGTTTAGGCTATCGGCCCTTTTATTCTAAAGGGGCGGATTTAAAATTGCTTACACGGAAAAAACCATGCAAGTGAGGGGGCAAATTTAAAGGGGTTCGGTTTGGTTAAAGGGGCAGCCCTTTTAAAATCAAATTAAACAAAAAAAGTTCTACCCTTTATTTTTGGCAATTTTTAAAACCGCCCCTTTTCCCCAAAGAGTTAAAAGTTAAAAACGAGCACCCCTTAAACTTAAAAAATTCTGACGCATTTTTTTTTGTGGTTTTTTTTTAGCAAAATTTTTATCCTTTTAAAAAAATCTGCAAACAGGTTTTAAATTATAACAATATAAGCAAGAGCTGAATTTTGATAACAAAACCCTTTTCCCAAAGTATGTATAGAAAGTTTATCTCATTTAAAAGGCAAAAAAAACCAAATTCACCGAAAAAACGAAACACGGGTTTCTGTTTTAGACAATCTGGGCCCTCAAGGGTTTTTTCTCCAAACCCCTACTTTGGGGAACCACTTAAAAAACTTTTAGAATTGATTCGTTTTTTAGATGTCCCAAAGGGACCATTATGTATTAATCAAAAACAATAAGCAGATTAGGGGTTTTATACAAAAAAAAGGAAAAATTTTTAAAAACAAGGTTTTGTAGAAGGGTTTGTCTGGTCATTTCCCCAAACCCAAAAAAAAGAGCGCCCATTTCAAAGAAACATTTTTAAAAGTTTTGTAGATTAAAACCCCGAACCCCTCACAAAAAAACCAGGGTCTAAATTAGTTTTAAGAAGGAAACGCAAAATGCGATGAGCCCGAAACGGGTTTATGCTGACTTTGAATCGCTTTTAACCCCCTTACTAGGGCCCACAACAGCAAGAAAAAAAAAAAAATTTATTAACCCCCAAATCGATCTTTTCTTATGCTTTTTATTGTTTTGGGGCAATGCAAAACCCCCACACCCAGAGTTTTTACAGAGGCCCCAATTCCGCTATTGATTTTAAAAAAGGGGGAAACAACTTTGAAATTTATACAAAAAACCCAAAACAAAATCTTTCGGACTTTGTTATGATCCCTAGAGAAAAACTTTTAATAAACTTTTCTACAAAATTTTGGGATTTGCGGCTTAGAGCAAAACACCTAACCCAGTAAAGACCGCCGTGAGGCCACGATCACTTTTATGGAAAATTTAAAGGGGGGGCGCACACAACATTGAAATTTCCAGCTTAAGGTTGACCCCCAAAAAGGAAACTCCCTATCTTCTTTCTTCCCTACGAGGCAAAGATTCTCTTTTATCATGCAAGCAAAACCTTCTAAATTTTAAAAAGGGGGTTACCTGAATTGCAACTTTTCCCGGGAAAAGTACATGACTTTTACTTTTGATTTTTTTAAACCTTTTTAAATGCTCTGCCCAGCATTTAAATGGAAAGTTTGGTTAATTGGGCGGGGATCTGTACAGATTTTCCCAACCCCCCTTAAACAATTTTTTGGGCCCCATTTTTAACGTGTAAAGGCGTTACCCCTATAAATTACATAAACTGTGGGATGGGTTTTTGGTGAAGACCCCTTCCCCCAATTTTGGCTTTTTTTCTAGTCTTAGGGGCCCAATACAAAAAACTGACCCCGGGAATATGAATACGCTAAAAAACCCGGGGGCCAAAAAAATTAAAACTGCCAAACAATGGGCGATTACACATCAAAATTATTGGCTGACGTGTTTTTATTGGCAACGTCTTTCAAAATTTACAGATCAAAATGATAAAACATTACAGTTTTGGCCCAAATAAACATTACATCCCCTCCCCCTGGCCTTTTTTTGGTTCATTCTTAAAGTTACAAACATTTAAAGGGGTCTAAGGGGGGGTTTTTTAAAAGGCCTCAAATCCTTAGGAAAGCCAAAAAGGTTTTTTGACGTTTATGATTTACAAACCCAACCAACTATCAATGTACTTAGACCCCAAAAAACTGAAATGGAGGGGCCTAGTCAACCGCTTCCACTGAAAAAATTTTAAAAGGAAAAAAAGGGCCCTCTTAATGTTTTTACTTTTTTGGTTTATTTTGCCCACACTTCCGCCGGAAACCAATAGTGCAATCTAAAAGAGACTTGAATATCCTAAAAAATTTAAACCGATCTCCAAAACGTTTAAACCCCCTTAGGGGAAAAGTTTTAAAGATGACCCCCCATCGAAACCGCCTAAACTTGGCCCTAATCTTAGCATAAAACTAAATATGTTGCCATTACAGACCCTACATTTTATTTAAAAGCAGGGACTAAAGCTAAACAGCTGTTCACAGAATAATTATCTGTGATCAAGAGTTTTTAAATGGGGCCCATGCATCGAAGAATATGATTTTAAAACCCCAAAACCCCACTGATGCTTCAAAAAAAGGGACTTTTTTTCAACTGAGGAAAAACGTTTTTTGGGAAAAACCAGGGAAAACCCAAACAAAAATTTAAAGATGTAAAATTAAAGTTACAAAAAAAAACCCCAAAGAAATTTAATTGGCCCTAAAAAAACTATCAAAAACTTTAGGTTTTTTAACGACAGCTTGGTTGGCATTTTGAGGGAAAGAAAAAAAATTTTTAAAGTTGGGACAAGCCGGGGTTTTTTGGGTTCACCGTTTTTGATTTGTTAAGGGTTGGGGTTTTTTCTGACAAATTTAAACCACTTTTCCCAGAAGAAAGAGTTTCTTTCCCACAGCCACAAAGGGTTTTATTCAAAGACTCCCCACAGAAATTTTTTAAAACGACTTGAAACAAAGTAGCAAAAAGGGTTGTTTGGGGGGGGTAGGGCAAAATGGGGAATCCTAACGACAGTCCTTTTAAAAATTAAAACTTGAAAAAGAAAGTGTTTGGGGAAAGATGAAGGATGAATTTTAAATGGGACATTTTAAATACGAGAAAAGGGGGTTTTTGGGGGCCAAAGGTAAAACTTTTCAGGCCGACTTCGTAATGAAGAACTAAGGGCATAAGTGAAAAAGTCAAAAAAATATAACTCACATAACTAAAAAGGGGCTCTTTTTGAAAAAAAATATTTTAAACCAAAAAATTTTTAATTTGCGCTCTTACTCTTAAATTAAGAAAACAAAAACCTGCTTTTTAACAAAAAATTCACTAGCCTCTAAAAATAACAAAGAATTTTCGTTGTTTCCTGAGTTTTAAATATGCTGTGGGGCTTTGGGGGAATTTTTTAAAAGATTAACTTGACGGGGACATGGTTTGGTACTTAACTTAAGAATCTAATTTAGTACTTACTTAAGAACTTAAAAAGAACTTAACAATAACCTAACTAGTCCCTTAAAACTGGGAATTTAAATTTTTTTTGGAATTAACTTGTAATTTAGGGGGCACTTAATTTAAAAAATTTTTTTTTTTAAAACAAATTTTTAACTTGTACTTATCTTTTTTTTTAATTTTAGTTCTTTTAAAAAACTTTTCCCAAAAAAAAATGGTTTTTCGCGGGAGGTTGATTTTTTTTTTGCAAATTGGGTTTCCCTTTTTCTTTTTATGGGGTGGCTTGTGTTTTTTGTTGCAAAGAAAAGGTGTTGGGTATTTGAATGCAAAAAAACCCCCAAAACAACGCCTCCCAATACATAAAAATACATCTTATCTTTTAATTGTTTGGGTTGTTGTTTTTGGAAATTTTGCGAGGGGCTTTTGCTGGCGGTAAATGTTTGTATTACTATTAACAATTTTTGTTTAGCTGATTGGTTTGTTTTTTTGCAGCCCTTTTTCCATTCAGCTATTTTACCCCCCAGTCAAAAATTCCAGGACTTTTAAAAATAGTAACATTACTCCTTGTGGTCCCATTCACTTGCGGAGAAATCACGGGGTGGTACATTCTCTTGGGGAAACATTCCCCTTGGGGTACATTTGCCCTGGGGAGGGGCCCTTTTGCGGCGTTTTCTCGCTCTTTTTTTTTTATTGCTTAAATTTTTTAATATAAATAAATTTTTAAATTATGAAAAAAAGTAATCCCATGAGGGAAGGGCATAACGTCGTCCAAAATCTGAAATACTTGCCATGCAAGAGTTTCTAGTGACTTTTTTAAAAACCCGGATTTTTTTTTTTAATCTTATTTAAATTTTCTTCTGAATAAACCGGGCCCCCTTTTTAAATTAATTTTTTTGCATATAAAATAATCATTGTTTTGCCCCACGATTTTAACCATTTTGCCCCAAACTGCGCTTCGTACCTGGGTTTTGTTTTTTCTCAACTTCTGAATTTAAAAATTTTGCTGAATCTGTTCGCCACTTAGTTCAGTGTTTTAAAAAAGGGTCTAGTTTTTCCACACGGCTAAGGTATAATTTTCTTTATGGTAGGGGCTGCTGGTAGCCTACAAAAGTGTCGGCTTGCCCTCACACTTTAATAGTTCGTCACAACCCCTTTTTAAAAAACCCAATAAAAAAAAAAATTTAAATTTTTTTAAAAACCCATGAGTTTAAAAAAAGGTTTATTTAATTATGCATTTGTTTATTGTTGGTGTTATAGTTTATTCAACCATTGAAAATTTGTTTGTTGGGAAAAAAAAACCCACCCAACATGGAAAAGATAAAAAGATTCCCCAAAATAGTTCAACCTTTTTTTTTAGCTTTAACAACAAAAGATTATCGATTAAAAACACATAGACATTTTTTCGTTTTAAATGTTTTTTTTTAATTATTTTTTATTTAAATAAAAAGATGAGTGAAAAAAAAAGATTAAAATACATTTACCACTCTGCTAAAAATTTAGTGGTCTTAGTTGGGCTTTTACGGGGTTCCAAAAACATGTTAAAATGGGGCCAGTTTGCCCCTGGGAAAGGGTTTAGCATTGAGGTGTTGTTAAGGTTATATTTTGAAAATTACTGCGGGGTTTTGCCTAAAAAGACTTTTTTGTTTACCAGGGGTTTACCCCAGAAAAAAAATTTTTACTTTGAAAGTTTAAATTTCAAAAAAGAATTTAAATAATAAGATTTTGGTTTGGTTCTGATGGTGGGGGGGCCCTTTTGGTTAATGCTTTACCCTTCTCCGGCAAAATTTATACGTTTGAAAAATTGGGGGCCGTTGAAGAGAGAAAACGTCATAAAAAGGCAAAAAAGATTTGCAAAACAAGAGAGCTTATGGAAAAAGGGGAATTGCTCCTTAGACTTTACAAAATAAAAAGTAAGAGAACAGGGACTTCGGCACTCTTTTTACGGGAATTTGATGACGCAATAAAATGATTTTTACTTATTTACGGGAAAAAATTTTCTAAAAAATCCCCAAACCGCCAAAAACTGTCTAATTTTTTATAAACCTTCTGAGGAAAAAGATGCAGGTTAGTTTTTTTTGCATTTGGGAAATGACCCAGTTATTTTTTTTTGCTCACTTTCTTGAAAAAAATTTAAAATCCCTTTTAAAATTTTGGCCCAATATGAAGTACAAAATATTTTAAATTCCCCCTAAATTTTTATTGGGAAAGGAAAAGACGCTATTTAAAAAAAATTTAAACTGCTAAGTGTCTGAATCAGATGCGAAAAAAAAGGGATTTTCAAAAAGGCAATTTGGAAAATTATATTGCCTCCCCCAAAAAGAATTTTTGGGCCCCAGTTTTTAAAAACCCTCATTTCCCAATTTAAAACCCCCACCAAAATGGACTTGTGGTGTCTTCCACTTAAAAAAATTTTAGAAAAAAAAAATTTTAAGGTATGCTCTACGTTGTGAAAAATGGTTTTAAAGGTTAAAAAAGCCCGCTAAACCCCCTTTAACGGATAAAAGCTCAATTTGCTGGGGGCGGGGGTTTTACAAAAAATATACATTTTAGGACCATTAAGAAACCTGGGAAGATTAAATTTAAATTTAGGGGAAAAGATTTTAAAGGTTCTGAAAACCAGCGGGTTTTTAAAACATCATTTTTACAGTTAAGAGGGGGGATCCCGGCAACCATCGATCACACCCCCAGTAGAAAACTTTTAATTTAAGAAACTAGCTGAACTCTTTTTTACCTTTCAAAAACACAGAAAAATTTTAAGGTTTGAAAAAACCGCAAAAACAAAATGGGTTAGGAGTTGCCACATTTTTCGTGCCATGAACAATGAAAAAATTTTAAAAGGGCAAAGGCCTTAAACCAAAAACCGCGATAAAAATTAAAAAAAGATTATGAAGATGTGAGGGACTAAAAAAACTCTTGCCTTTTTTGGACTAAAAGTAAGATACTTGTATGCCCTTGGAGAGGCAAGGACGATTTTAAAATTTAAGCCAAAAGACCCCTTTAGGGAAGCGTAGATGTATTAAAGTTGAAAGAATCAGAAAAAAACCCCTCCCGTGTATTATTTAAGAGAAACTTTTTCTTCTAAAAAAACCTGCCCCTAAAAAATCGTTTTTCGTGGGAAAAATCAAAATTGTCACGCCAAACACAGTGAGTTAACAAAAAAAAAAGTATTTATTTTTTGCTAAAAATTATTTTTTTTTAAATTATTTTTTTGGTCCCATTTTGGGTTTAACTGATCATGTTTTTTGTTTTTCCAAAGTTCTGTTTAAATTTCCAGTGGTTTCGTTGTGAAGTAAAAGTCTTTTTCCCCCTTTTTGAAGTTCAATTTTTTGCCATCGTAATCTTCCCATTCAGCCCTAAGCTTCTGAAATTTTTCGTCTGTAATGTTTTCACCTGTAATTTATTTTTTATTTATTTTTAAAAGAACAAATTTTTTCTGATGTGGGCACAATGGCAGTGTTTTTTTGTAATTTAGGGGTTTTTTTTTTTTTAAGCAGCATTACAAAACATAGACATGGCGCCTAAACCCAACCCCCAAAACTTCCCCCAACTTAAGAGACTGGGCTCCGCCCCCGTACTTTAAAAAGAACACTAGAACCCCCAAATTACGCTAGCTCGCGAAGAGGGCCCGTAATTACATAAGAAAGAGTATTTTAAAACTTTTTAGAAAATTTTTTTTTTAGTTCCCTAAACCCATCCATGTACTTTCTATTTCCTTTTGAAGTTCATTATTTGCTCCAAACCAAAAATTTGAAACCCCCATTTTTAATCAAATTAATTTTTTTAAAAAAGTTTTTAATTAATCCTTTGGTAGCACTTTGCCAACAGTTAAAAACCCAAAAAAATCCCAAAATACTTAATGAAACCTTTAAAATCGAGTACTTTAGGGGTTTTGGTTTTTGTCAAAAATTCCAGAACCTTTTCCCGTTTATAAGAAAAATGTTTAATTTTATCCCCGTTTTTAGTAATAGGGAATAACAACCCAAAAAAGGGCCCCAATTTTAACGAAATTTTATTTCCCCTTTTCAACACATGTTCTGGCAAATTAGAAATTTAAACCCCCCGGGAGTAATTTAAAAAAACAAAAAACAAAGGTAGCTTTTTGGGGATTGGTGGTTTTGGGTTAAAATTTTTGGGGTTTAAAGTGTCATCCCCCCCTTCAACTAAGGGCTTCTTTCTGCCCCAGCACATATTCAACCCTTTTATTTTATAATTAAAAATCTGCCTTTTTTTTTGTTGTTTTTCCCGGAAAATACTATAAGGAAAAAGGGCCCCCTTCAAAAAACCTTTCCCAAAATTGGGTTTTTTTTCAAAGTATACATTGGGGGGTTCGCAAGGGCCCAAATTTAAAAACCCAGTTTTTTTCAAAACGCAAGACCCTTATTGTTTGGGCTAAAAACCTGTATTCATATTGCCGTAATTTTTTTGTTTCTAAAATTTCTTAATTTTTTTAGTTTTTGGATATTTCTGTCGTTTTTTTTTCTTTAAAATTTTTGTTCGTTTGTAAACCCCCTCTTTTGTGATTCAAATCCTTTAAAAAATTTTTTTATCACCCCCTTTTAGATCAAACTCCCGCTCTGCTGCTAAGGGCTTTTAGTTTTACTGCAACGCATTTAGGACTAGTGCCTTTTTTTTTCCCGGCCCCTTTAACATTTTTTTTTAATATTAAAATTAAAAAAAAACAAACTTTTTGAACGGGGGGCCCCTCCCCTAACATAGCTTAGGTTTTCTTAAAAATTTTTAACTGCTCTTTTATTTTTTTTTTGCTCAAACTGTGTCCCCCTTTTTTTTTATTAATTTTTTACTTTAAAAATTCTTCAAAAAATATCTTTTTCCCCTTTTTGAAAAAAAATACGAAAGATTTTTCCCGGGGGGATTTGAAAGTCTTTTTAAAACAATTGTATTTTTGGGGGTTTAAAAGCCCCACAGAAAATAAGGCGTTTGGGGGCACTAAAGGCTAGTTTTACAAATTTTCTTTTTTTTTAAAAATGTCTTGTTTAAACCCAACAAATCATCAATAATTTAAACGGGGTTTCATTTCCCCCCAAATTTTGTCTCAGTTTAAAATTTTAAAAAAAGTCGCTCAAATTTGGGCGCTGGATCAACTAAAAATTATTTTCCCTCCCGTCCAATTTAAAATTCCTTTTTTTGAAGACTTGTTTTTGCTTAATGGGTTTTGCAAAAATTTTTAAAAATGTGCCGTTTAAAGAAACCTGTATAAATTTTTTGTAAAAACAAGTACGGGAAGGGCGTTTTCCCACAAACCCCTTAAACCCGCGATACCTGAATGCGGATCTTTAAAGGGAAAATTCAAAATTTCCTTTTGGTTTTTTTTAGAAATTTCTTTTTTAAATTTTTTTTTAAACCACGTCTTTTTTTTTAAACCTGTTTTCTTCAATTTTTTAGCTGACCATCACAAAAACCCAAAAAAAATGCATTTTTTATTGTTCTTTCCGTCTGTTTCTTGTGAATATTTTTTTTATACCAAACTTGCCCTACCCCTTTTTCCCTTCCAAAATTTTTGTTGGCAAAATTTGATCTAAAAAAACCCGCCACAAACCCCTTTTGGGGTTTTTAAGTAGCTTCGGAAATCATACGTCATAAAGGCAAGTTTTTTACATACAAGAACAACCCGCAGGATCCTTTTCCCCCACCTCCAAACGAACAAAAATTTTTATTTTATCAAAGTGTTGGTGAGGGAAAAATCCACGACCTGAAAAACAAATGATCAGATTGCCTTTTTTTGCAAGTAACCTTCTCAATTTTTGATTAAAAAAACGCTTTTGATTCTCTATGAAAAAGGGGTTGTTTTTTCAGAAACAAAAACAAAAAAACCTTTTAAAACCCTTAGAAGACTGATTTAGAGGGATATTTCCCGAAAAGTTTTCTCGCTTGTTTCTATTTTTTTTGTAAAAGTGTATAACCCTTTATAATAAATAACCGTTTTAAAATTTCTTTCCGGGTGAAGATTGTTCGGGGCCCGTTCCCGGGGTTTGTTTAAAAACATCAAACTCAAGAGGAAAAAGTCGCTGTATTTTCTAAGGGTCTTCAGACAGGAACAAAAAAATGCTAGGGGTTAAATTCATTCTTAAGTAAGTTTTTTCTTTTTTCGCCCTTGGTAATAGGGGTTAGCCCCCCTTTAACAGCTCAAAATTTTTGGGGATGCAGAAAACTTTCCCAAAAGCTTTTTGCTAAAAGCCTCCCTCTTTAACATCATCCTTTGCATCCCCCGTTTAAGCCTGTGGGTTGAAACCCTTTGGGCCTTGTTTTTCCCCGATAAAATTTTTTCTTTTTTTTTCTTTTTTAGGGAGGGCCCTTGGGCAAAATTAGGGCAAAAATGTCTGCCTCGTTAATTCAAATTTCTTCTCTTTTCCCCCCCGTTTGATGGCCCTAAGTTAGGTTTCCCCCCCCAAAATTTGCAACAACATAGCATTAGGGGCTTTGTGGGAATATTTATTTTGAATGTAGGTTTTTTTGTGCCTGGCATTTTTAAAAATTTGCCGCGCCCAAAAACAGGGGAAATTGACTATTAAAGCCCTTTTCCGGGTTTAACTGTTGATGGGGTGTTTAAAATAATTTCAGTCTGGGCCCTTTTTCCTTTTACCCATTCGGGTTTCCCTTTTCTCTTTTTAGAAAGGGGCCAGGGCACAAAACCTATGAGTTTTATTTTTTTTTTAAAAAAAAAAAAAAAATAAAAAATATGGCGAATTTTTTTGAAAGCAATTAATCCTTTTTAAGAAAAAAGAAGGAAGAAACAGAAATGGGCCCATCATTTCCAAAAAGACTTTTAAGGGGCGGGGTTTCCCTTTTTCCCTTGACAAAAGTCCCAAAACCTATTGCGAAAAGGGAAATTTAATATTTTTATAAAAGCATAGGAAAAGGGGCTACCCGGCGTGCTTGATCCCAAAAGATTTTTGGGGGAAGTTTGGGGGGCATTTGGGTTTTAAAAAATGGGGAGGAAAACCGTGTAAAAAACAAATTCAAAAGCAAAACCCAAACCCAAATTTTTTAAAATAAGCACAAAAAAAAGGCGAAAACTCACTATTCTAAGGCAAAACAATTAAAACCTTTTTGGCTTAAGCCCAAGCCCTTAGTTTTTTACAAAAAAAATTTGGGGAAAGGGGGGGTTGGGCAAAAATTTATAAAATTTCAAATTTTCCCCCCAAAATTTTAAATTTAAGAAGCAGGATAATTAAAAAGAGCGGGAAAAACTAATAGCAAAATTGAAAAAAAAGTTTTTTAAAGGGGGAGACACAATTAAAAAAAATTTGGGTTTCTCCATTTCCTTTTTGTGAATCCAGGGGTTAAAAGCCGCTCTAAGGAAAAAAGAGGGAAATAGAAAACAATTTTGCAAAAAATTGGGGGAAACTTAAAAGGGAGGGCAAAGAAAAAAAAAAACTGGCTTTTCGTGAAAACAAATTTTGGCAAGAAAAAAGGGTTTGAAAAAGCAGAAAATGCAAAGGGTTTAAAGATAGAAAGGGCGGCCAGGGTTAAAAAACGCTGTCTACTAAAAAAGGGGCCCGCTAGCAGCGGGAAAACAGAACAGAAAAGAAAAAATATAAACAGAATCTTTATGAAAAAACTACGGCCCGAAAGAAAAAGGGGCCCCGTTCAGAGAAAAAAAGGGGTTAAATTGTTAGTATATTAACGGCTGTTGGGGTTTCTATTCTACAATCGTTTATTGCTTTAAAAAAGGTAGTCGCACAGGCCCCGTTGCACCTCCGAAACCCCGCCTGGTAAAAATTTGGATTAAAAACAAAATTTTTCAAACTAAACAAAATTACAAAGAAGTTAGGCCCAAAACGCTTGATTTTTCGCCCGGCTTTAAAAGGCATGTTGTTATTGGGTTTTGTTACTATAGGCAAAAAATTGCTGGTTATAGGGGTGACCAACCCGTGGGCGTTAGGGTTTCTAGCTTGGATTAATTTTTTGTGAAATAAAATATTTGGGTAACCGTAAAAATTAAAAAAACAACAAATGCTTTTCTTTTTGCTAGTATGAAATGTCAGTTTCAGGCAGATCCCAAAGGGTGGCGTGCTTTCTGGGCTTTTTCTGGCTTTGGGGTGCTTTCTGGGGGGTTTTTTTAAATGGGTCGCTTTTTTTCGGGCTAGGGAATTTTTTTTTAAAAAGGAAAGGAACGGGCCCTTTTGGGGTTTTAAACCCTTTATTGTCCCTAAGTTTTGGTCGTCTCCGCTTTTGGGATTTTTTTTGTTATAATTTTTGTACCAATGCCATTGTAGTTTTAAGGCCCGAGGGTAGCAGTATAATCCATTTGGCCCACACAAAGTCCAACCCTTTTTACCTGCATGTGCAAGAACGCTTGATACCCTTTGTATGCGGCAGGGAAAACAAACCCGCCAGTTTAATAGCATCTTCTAAATTTGCTTAAAAATTTGGGTTTTTTAAACATAAAAACCGTTTGACTGATCCACTATTTCCCTTAGACTGTGCTTGTGCTTTCCCAATTGACCCAAAACGTATGTCCCTTTTGGAGTCATTAAGTCTTTTTCACTCCCGGCTTTTTTAGACCCTCACTTTCATCTAAATAAATGGTTTTCCCAAGGGTTTTGGGCGTTTTTTTTCTATTGGGCCACGGAAATTGTTTTTCTGGTTTAAAAAAAGTTTTGGGCCGGCCGTATCCCAAAAATTAAAATTCTTTTTCCCTTTGCCCCCAAAACAATGGCCTAACCCCTGATTGGGTCCTTTAAATTTTGTCTAAAGCGTTTAAGGATCAAGTTAAAATTTTTTGCGATTCTTTAATAGGGATTAGTGTCCCCTTGGGGTGAAATGGTTTTTAAAAGCGTTGTTGTTTGGGAGGGGGCCCTTTTTAAATTCCTTAGGGATTCGTCTGTAATGGGAATAAACATGAAAGGTTTTAAAAACTGACCTTACTAAAAGGTTTTGGGGGGTTTTAAATTATTTGAAAATAACCCGCGCCGGGGGTTGGCGTAAATGGGAAAAATTTTAAAAAATTTTGGCAAAAAGCCATAGGGGGGGGATGACCATGCTGATGGCACCATCACTCTTTATTGGGGGATTTTTAAATTACTTATGGATTTACCAAACGCTTTGGGGCCTATGAAACCATCTACTGCAATGGTTTAAATTTCTGGGAAGGGCCAAAGATTTTAGGTTTTTAAAACGCCCCTACATCGTAATGGCACTTTTTGTTATATTTAAAAAGGTTTCCCTTTTTAAAATAGCTTTTTTTAAAAGTTATAAAAAAGAAGTACATCTAAAAAACCCAAACAAAACGACGTTTTCTTAAAAATACCCAATTGTCAATTTTCGCGGGAAGATTTTAAAGGGTTTCCCCTTAAAGAAATTGGGTTTAAAGTTTTTGGGGTTAACATATTGAAGGAAATCAAAAAAAATGGTTTAATATTAAATAACGAGGGGGCAAAACAAAAAAAAATCTGTGCAAATTCCCGTGGTTACTACAATTTTGCCCTTTTTTCAAGAAGTACTTAGCGAAAATTTTGGATATTGTTAAAAAAAACGAAGCCAAAACCCCAAAATTACTATTTCAAATTTCCCCTAGAAAAAAGAAGAGGTACACTTTTTTCCCAAAGGCCCAGCTAAAATCTTTGGGTTTTACAGTATGGGCAAGCTTAAGGGTTTAGTACAAGGGGAAAATGTTTT
>CM031625.1:36870435-36896690 GCA_018398815.1 Conus ventricosus
ACAATGTAAAGTAGAGCAAGTTTGAGTATAGAAGCATTTAAGTTATCTGGACCCATTGCTTTTTTATTTTTAAGTTTTGAAATTAAGGAACCAACTTCATTAATAGCAAGCAAGGGAATGCTAAATGAATGTCTAGTATTTAATCATTCTTGACAAAACGATTGAAGAACAGCTGGAGTCTCATAAACGATTAAAGAATGTGACACTGGCAGCCGTTTGTACTGGTTTTAGTTACCTGAAGGAAATGATTGTTGAAAGTGTTTAGCAGACCACATAGTCGCAGTATTATCTGATTTCTTTCTCGACTTGTCAGTTATTTCATTAACAGCACGCCATAATGATGCTGTAATCCCTGTTTGCGCTTATCAGTTTCCTAAAATGCTCAGATTTTGATTTTCTAACTAGATCTGATACTCTGTTTCTCTGCTTTTTATATTCATCTACAAACTGCCAACTTCATTCATACAAGCTGCCAACTGAGAAAATTACCATTGGAACCTGGAATGTTCGTACACTCCATCAGTGCGGCAAAGTAAAAGAGCTAGAGCACGAGCTGAGACGTTACCAATGGGACATTGTGGGTATGTCGGAAGTAAAGATGGACAGGCTTTGGAGAAGCAGTCACAGAGGAAGGACACAAGATGTGGTACAGTGGCGAAGAGTCACTACATGAAAAAGGCGTAGCTTTCATCGTACGCAAAGAAATCACTGGATGCATCATGAGCTGCACACCTGTTAACAGCAGAATCATCAGCATTCGTGTGTCAGCCAAACCAAAGAACATCAAATCATACAGGTGTATGCTCCAACTACCAGCCACGAAGATCAGGCGGTGGAAATTCTACGAAAAAGTAGAAGACACCATCAGAAAAGCCCCAAGAAAGACATCATCTAGTTCAGGGGGACTTCAACGCCAAAGTCGGCCCAGATGCCTACAAAGACTGGGCTGGAACAGTGGGTCAATACGGCACAGGGAAAAATAACGACAGGGGACTTCGCCTTCTGGAGTTTGCCTGCACCCAACGGCTCACCATTGCCAACACCCTTTACCCCCACAAACTGTCAAGAAGAACAACCTGGCATGCGCCGAACGGAATGACTCACAACCAGATCGACTTGTTCTCACTCCGCGGCGCTTCAAATCAAGCATCAATAAAGCAAAGACGAGGACATACCCGGAGCTGATATAGGCAGCGACCACGATCTCGTGCTGCTCACAATGAAGATCAAATTGAAAAAAAGTACCAAGCTGCGCTGCCACGCATCAAGTTTGACCTGGAGAAGTTAAAAGACCCAGAGATAGAAGAGGCATTCCAGGCACAGCTCGGGGGGCGGTTCGCGGCACTCAACCTCCTGGACAATGACATCAACGACCTCACAACAGCTTCAATGAGGCAGTCTGCGAAACAGCAGAGGAGGTACTTGGGCGACAGAGGAAGAAACACCAAGCATGGATTCAAACGACATCCTTGACCTCTGCGACAAAAGAAAATCACTGAAGAATACGAAAAATTCCAGCCCTGAACAAGCCGCACAGTATCGAAAAAACCAACCCTTGTAAAGAAGGAAATGATTGAAGCCAAAGAACAATTGATCAATAATCAGTGCGAGAACATCGAGAAAGGCATGAAAAAGGGAAACAGCAAACATGCCTTCACCACACTAAAAAACCTCACCAAGACGCAGCAAAACAGATCGTCGGTCATCGAGGATACCTCAGGCGAGCTGCTGACAGAAAGCTCCGCTGTTTTGAACAGATGGACACAGTACTGCCAAGAACTTTACAACTACCCTATACAGCCAGACGACAGTCTGTTTGAGGGGGACTAAAACACCATCAAAAAATCCTCACCACTACCAGTGATGAGAGAAGAAGTGGGAAGAAGCCATCCGCAGCCTTCCAGCAGGGAAATCACCCGGAGCAGACAATATTCCAGCAGAGCTGCTCAAACATGGAGGAAGGAATTGGTCACTCTGTAACATCGATTTGTCAGAAGATCTGGGAGACAAAACAGTGGCCCACAGAATGGACTCAATCACTCATCATCCCCTTGCCCAAAAAGGGAAATCTACGCCAATGCCAGAACTACAGAACAATAAGTCTCATTAGCCACACCAGTAAAATCATGCTCAGAGTCATCTTGAATCGACTGAAGAAAGAGGCGGAAGAACACCTGGCGGAAGAACAAGCTGGATTCAGGGCAGGCAGAAGCACAGTAGAACAGATCTTTCACCTGCCGGATACTGATGGAGAAACATCTGCAACATCAGAGAGACCTGTTCCACAACTTCATTGACTTTAGGAAAGCGTTTGACAGAGTGTGGCACAAGGGTCTGTGGCAGGTGCTCAGAAAGTTTGGCATAGAGGAGGGTCTCGTCCAAACCATCCAGGCGCTGTATAACACCGCCAGCAGCGCAGTCCTCCTCAACAACCAGATAGGGGACTACTTCAAGACCACAGTTGGAGTCCGTCAAGGCTGCCTGCTATCTCCCGTACTGTTCAATCTCTTCCTGGAAAACATCATGCGTGAAACACTCCATGACTTCCACTCCACTTCTCCATCGGAGGAAGAACCATCAATAATCTGAGGTTCGCAGATGACATCGACCTGATGGGAGGCAGCAACGAAGAACTACAAGACCTGACAAAGAGACTGGAAGAAAGGGCAGGTGCATATGGAATGGAAGTGAGCACAGAAAAAGCAAAGTCCTGTCAACAGCACAACCAACACCCATGCTGAAATCTACATGAACGGACAACAGCTTGAAGAAGTGGGCGCTTTCAAATACCTTGGCGCCACTCTCACCAAAGACGTCGCTCTACAACAGAAATCAAGACCAGACTAGCGATCGCAACAGCAGCAACGGCAAAGCTAAACAAGATCTGGAAGAGCAGGGAGATCAGCTTTCCTACAAAGATGAAGCTGTACAAGTCCCTGGTGCTGTCCATCCATGCTGTATGGCTGCGAAAGCTGGACCATGACAGCAGAGACCACCAAAAGAATCCAGACGTTTGAAACTAAATGCTTCAGGCGCTTGCTCGGGATCTCTTGGCAAGACCGGAAGACAAACGACCTTGTGAGGAGCCAAATAGCATCACTTGCAGGCCCCCAAGAACCCCTCTTGGCAACAGTCAAGAAGAGGAAGCTGTCGTGGTTCGGGCATGTCATACGCCACAATTCACTGCCCAAAACAGTCATCCAGGGGACGCTGGAGGTGGCAGACGAAGGGGACGACAAGCCAAATGCTGGATGGACAACATCAAAGAATGGACCAGGATGGATGGCCCTACGCTGATGCGACAGGTAGAGGACAGGGCCGGATGGCGGTGCCTGGCTTCGAGAGTGTCTCTCATCTCTCTCTAACGCCCATCATGGGCAAGAGAATGATGATGATGATGACTTTTTTGCGGTTTTAAGTGCATCCCTTAGTGCCATTTCTATGATAATGTTTTTTGTCAGCCAGCTGGGAAGTACTCTGTGTTTTTTACCCTTTTTCTTCTAAGTGGGGGGATGTTTATCAACGATTGAGAGAAAGATATTAACAGGTAAAAATACGTTCATTTGGATCTTGTAAATTTAGTACCTGTAGTAGGGGCTAAACTTTAATCGAGGAAAAAATTCATCCTTCTGAAATTTTTGAACACGAAATCGAATGGGTTGGGGGTGGGCCCTTTTTCTGTTGCTTTGGAAGTTTACAAAACCCAAAGGGCCCAAAAGAAAGGGTCGTTTGCTTTTTTTGCCCACTGTTAGTTTGGGTACCCTGGCTTTGTTGTTCGGTAAATGACCCGCATGTAAAATATCTTTAGTTGGATTATAAAAGCGATCAAGCCAAAAAGTGTGGTGGCGCCCCAGGGAGGCTGCCCCTTTTTAAAAGATCAATATTAAATCACCCCAGAAGAATACATTTGGGATAGCTCTTATATACACACCTCATGTGTACAAAATGTCATCCAAAAGGGAAAAAGAAGCGGATTCCTTACACATATCCAACTGGAAGAGGGGCGAATCGGGCGGTTTTGACCCCACCACAATTCAACATACAGGCTCAAGGGCACGCCGCCTTTTTGTACAGTGAGCGATGCTTTGATGAATATATATTCCAAGTCCTGTTTCACCAGAGTGATGTGCATCGCGTCGACAAAGTTATAGTTAGTTATGGATAAAGCTGTATCAGCGAAACGGAGTCAAGGCGAGTTTCACTAAGACCAAGCAGATGAATAGAAGGGGATTCGTTTAGAAGAAAACAGACATCATGAATCTTATTTGGCAGATGATAAACATTTTAGGTGATCAATGCGTAATCCAGTAATCAGTATAACCACATTACAATGGTCCATTGTATTAATTCTAGAGCAAAGTCCTGAGCAATAAAACAAAATAGATATACTGTTAAAACAACAATTAAAATATAAAATCAGCAATCATAAAATATCCAAGAACACACAAAATCCAAAAAGCAGGGGAATGAAGTTCATCCAAAGGAGAATTCAAGTATTGTATAATAACAATATTCAGGAAAGTAAAGACCAACCAAGACAAATGTCGCTTACAAGCTGTCCTGGTCACAATAGTACATTTATCCACAGTAACTAAGCAATACCGGGGGGCGGAGGGGTGGGGGGGGGGGGGGAACAAGACAAAAAAGGGTTGGGGGTGGGGGGGAGGGAGGGGGGATCAGTGGGGTGTTTTGGGTGTGTGCGCGCCCCGTGCGTATCTGATGTGTGTGGGGTGGTGTGTGGTGTGTGTTGTTTGTGTGCGTGCGTGCGGCGTGCGTGCGTGCGTGGTGCGTGCGTGCGTCGTGCGATCTGATGTGTTGTGTGTTTGTTGTGGTGTGGTGTGTGTGTTGGTGTTTTTGTGTTGTGGGCGGCGTGCGTATCTGAGGTGAGCTGTGTGAGTATGTGGTATTGTTAAAAGTGTTTTGGTAATTTTGGTTAAAAGTGGTTGTGTGTTGTGGTGGTGTGTGTGTGTGTGTGGGTTGGTGTGTGGTTGTGGGATGCAGCCTGCATGCACATTTTTTGGGTGGTGTGGTGTGTGGGGGTTGGTGTGTTTTGTGTGGTTTGTGTGTTGTGTGTGAGTGGGGGTGTGAAATGGCCATTGTGTGTGTGTGTGTGTTGTGTGTTTTGGTTTGTGGGGTGTTTTGGTGTGGTTTTGGGTTGCGTGTGTTGGGGGTGTGTGTGTGTGTGTGTGTTGGTGTGTGTGTTTTTTTTGTGTTTGTTGGTGGCAGCCCATAAATATAAATTGGTGTGTGTGTGTGTGTGTGTGTGTGTGTGGGTGGGTGTGTATAAAAGTAGTAGTAGTAGTAGTATATAGATTTTAATTTTTACGTCTTTTCACAAACTATGGATATTAACAAAAAGGAGAGATAGACGCAAGTAAGGAGATAGAAAAAATTGTTCATGTTGCTACAAGGTGTGTGTTGTGTGGTGTGTTGTGTGTGTGTGTTTGTGGTGTGTGTGGTGTTGTGTGTTGTAGGGAGGGGGGGAGATGGGAGGAGGGGAGGGGGGTTGTACATAAAATAAAAAAAACAATCAACACACAAACGAAAAAACAAACAAACCTACACACACTAAAAATATAAATTTAAAGCAAATACCTGACGGCCAAATCAACAAAAGAAACTTTCAAAGCAAAATCAATATCAGAAAAAAATATCTGTCACAGACATGCCTTTAAAAGGGGCCGAAATCCCTGGGGAGGGCACACATTCGAACAAAACAAACCCAGTCAATTTTGTTTCCCCCCGCATAGCTTTTGTGCAGAGCAAATTTTAATTTCTAAAAGAAAACCATTTTTCAATCGGGGGAAATTTTGAAACGAAGTTTCAAAAAGAGCATATCTAAATGTCAGTTTTTGGATGTTTTTTTAAAATGATCAAAACTAAAAAGAGGTTTAAAATTTTTGGTCTGAACATAAAAAACAGCGTTTTCGGGCCCATTTCTGAAATTTTCCCCAAGCGTAATTTTTAAAAATTTGTTGACTTCCTTTCAAAGTGAAGGGTATGGAAATAGTTTGAACCCCGTCCTTTTAGCGCCTTTTTTCGCACATTGTCACAATTTCTTTGCCCAAATTCCACATGTGAAGGAACCCAGGGAAATTATCTTTTTCCTTTACATACAAAAACGGGGATTAAATGTTGAATTTCCTTCAAAATAAAGTTATCGAATTTGAATTAAAAAACTGATCGTTGAAACACTGACAGCGAATCTACACAAAACAATATTTTGAAAAAAGACGCGGTAAACAATTAAAAAAGTCAACGCCTAATATCGCTACATTTCACTACGAATATGACGATATTTTCCCCTAAAATTTTTTTTGTACTTTTCAGCGTGGAATAAAAAAATGCGATCCGGCCTCTTTGTTACTCTCAACGATCCATCTGTGACCCTAAGAGGGTTGGGAAAAACTGTTTGCATTGCATCTTCGTTAAATATAAAAATTTAAGCTGTTTGCTTTTTTTTGTATCAGTGTAATAAAGATAAAAATTCCCCCTCTTTTTTCCCAGTGAATGGGATCAAAAGGGAGTTTTTGACAAAGACTTAACACAAAAATTTTTACTTCTTAAACAAATCACAGTGGGAACGATAGGGGCACAAAAGGGAAATATTTTTTTGCTTTTTTGGAAAAACACTCCTGGGTTTATAGATAATCCGTTCTTTTTACCCCTTCCATGGTTGAACATTTCATAAAAATTTTTTGCAAGGATAGTTTCCATATTCTTTTTAAAAGGAAAAACTCTATTCTCGTATGCCTCAAAGTGGGGCAAAAACCCGGGAACTCCAAGGCATAATTGAAGGCTTCAAAACCACACTTTGTAGTTTTTTAACAAATTTTTAGGGCTAAAAGAAAGCCCTTGGGCGTATAAATAATTAGAACAAATTTAAATCCAAACCAAGAGCTTTAATTTTTTTTTCCATCTTGGCACCACTTTGCTTCTCAAAATTTTCAAAAATTTAAATTTTTTCTTCCCTTTTTAAAAAAAAGGAATAAATTTGGATTTCCAGTGAGTTTCGATGGGAATGGAACCCCAAGTTTTTAAATTAAGGACTATGTAAGTGTTACCCAAACCAGCTTAAAAAGGAAATCAGAGGGATCATCCCCATTTTGAAAAAAAACCATATATTTTTTCATGGAAAGCAAAAACCATTAAAAACAAGTTTTTTGCAAAGGGTTTATCAACCCCGATAAAGTTTTTCTGGGAAAAATATTGCTCTTTGGGTGTGTTTTTTTTCTCATACAATTTATCCACATACACAATCTCGCATTTTGTAAAAACTGAAACTTTTTTATTTTACATTTTTTGGAAACATACGCAAAATATTAAATACCTGGAGAATTACAGACCGGGGAATACCCAACCAAGGTTTAAACCTGGAGAAAAGTGTTTTGTACTCGACCTGTAAACTTTTTTTGGTTAGAAATTCTTTAAATATAACGAAAAAATTTACCGAAATCCCCCAATCGCCTTTAAATTTGTAAAAACAATTTTAAAAAGCCATACCTAAAAAAAAGCTTTTCTAATATCAAAAATTTAGCCAAACACTCTTCCTTTGTGTGTGTGTGTTGTGTTGTGGTGTTGTGTGTGTGTGTGGTGTTGTGTGTTGTGGTGTGGTGTGTGTGTGTGTGTGTATGACGCACCGCACCTGAGGCGAGTGGCATGAATTGGTTTTCTTCGTTTTTAAAACGTTTTTTTTTTTCACTTTAAAGTGATATTTAACGGAAAGAGATTTTTACTTTGCTTTGTGATGATGTGTGTATGCATGCTGTTTTGGGTGTTGGGGTGTGTTGTGGGTTGTGGTGGGTGTTGGTGTGTGGGTTGGTGCGTGTGTGTGTGTGTGTGTTGTGGTTGTGTGGGGCGCCGCGCTGTTGGCGCGTTGTGGTTGCCCCTTTTGGTGTGTTTTAAAATTTTAGGAAATACACACAAGAACAATCCTTAGCAAAAAAAAACATTAACAAACAAACTGCAACGTCAAAACAAAACATCAAAAAAACGCAGAAATCAAAAAAACGAGCCGCGGGACTTAACATTAATTTTCCAAAACAAAGTTCAAAAAAAATACAGTTTTTGGAAAATTCATTTTGATTCATCGTTTTTTTTTTAATTTTTTATAGAGCAAATTTAAATTAAGGACAAAATACAAAAAATGTGTTTACAACTATCAACAGCCCTGCTACACATTGGGCGTTTTTTAGAACTTGGTTTTTTAAACGTAAAACCTAAGTCTTAAAACAGGAAAAAATTGTTTTTGCGGGTTTTGGGGGTTAAATTACTTTTTTGATAAAATGTATAATTTTTAATGAATTTTGTTTTGAAAAATTTTTTTTTTTCGACGTTTAAAAACACATTTATGAAGAAATTTTGGCTTTTGTACTTTTTAACATTACTTTATAATCTTTTTTAAAAATTTTTAAAAAACCTTTTGAAAAAGAATCCCTCTTGTAAACTTAAAAGAAGGAATACTTTGGTTTAAAAATTTTTTGCACCGCCCCAGCTAAACACACCCATTCAATTCCAATATTAACAAGAGATGGGGCCAAAAAAAAAATCAACTCGATCCCCTTTAATAAGAAAATGAATAGTACTTTAAATTCGTGAACTTTTGCTTTTTTTTTCGGATTTTTTTGATTCTAAAGCTTGGAGAACTATTTAGAGTCTACACAAAAGAGTGGGACCAAAAATTGAATGTTAAACAATGACATCCGAATACCATTTTAAAATTCAAAAATTCAGCTGTGAAAAAGGGGAAAACCTTACCCAAAGGAAAAAGATTTCTCAATTTTTTAAGTGGGAAACCAAAAACCCCAGCCTGCCCATTTTCTAAAAAAACCAACAGTGAAATTTTTAATGATGGGATAAAATCTTTTATAGGATCTAGCTTTAAACAAGAACATTTGTTTTCAAAATGGACAATTGGTAATTTTTTGTGAAACTCGCCTTTAAAAAGCTCCCCGTTTGGGATGGGCTTTTTGGAAAACCACAGCTAATTCTTTGATCGGTTTTTAATTTTTTCAAAATTTAGAAGAAATGTAAAATATTTTATTTAAACGATCGGATACGTTTTGCACTTAGAAAAAGAAAATTTGGCCTAATTTCAAGTTTCCCTTTTGGTTTAATTTTAATGAAGCATCTTAAAATTATTTAGCACAGGTTAATTCGTGATCATCAAAGGGGAAAAAACCCCCTTCATGGAAATCCCCTGAGGAACCCTAAATGAACGCCAAGGGTATTTTGCTTTAACAAAACTATGCCCCGCAGTTTTTTTTAAAGATAAATTTTTGGGGCACTAAAAAAAACCTCTGTGCATACACAAAATTAGATCTAACAAACAGAGAAAAGAATTAATGATTTTGCTTGACCCCACTTTGTTTTCTTATGACTTTTAGAAGGTTCAATGACTTTCTTTCTTATTTACAGCATGTTCTAAAGCAACCAAAAGAGCTTAGACTTTTTATAAAAACCAAGAAATTTTTATTAAGCGTAATTTAAGTGTATGTTGTTAAACTTTTAAATTTTGGGCTTGTAACATATCCCGCGCAAAAGCTCATGTAATTTTTGAGGGAAAGCTTAAAACCCTTTTCAACATCATACAAATTTTCTAGATCCATTGATATCCTTTTTTACAAAAAATTTTAAAACCTTTTGTTTTTCTTTTTAAAGTAACATTTATCCCAAAAGAAACATCGGAAATTTATAAATTACTTTTTGGGAAAAAATATGGTAAACGAATTAGGGTTAAATAAAAAGGACAATAACAAGCCTTAGGATACCCAAAACAAGGACTTTTTAAAGGGAAAAATGTGACCGATCTTGTTTGGAAACTTCGTTGGCAAGAACTTTAAAAATAGTCATAGAATGACCAAAAGCCCAATCGTTTTTTTAAATTGTAAAGTAATTTTTCATGCCAAACCTATCGTAAGCCTTATTTTAATCAAAGAAAGTGGCAAGAACCTTTTGTCTTTTGGGGAAAATTTTTGTTTATTTTAGGTTAATTTCACTAAAATCAAAGGTTGATCTGCCTTTTTTTAAACCCCTTGGTTTTTCAGGGGTACCCACGTTTTCGCAGGATAAACAATCGATTTTAAAAAAATTTTCTCCATTAATTTGCATACGGAGACGTCCGAGAGATAGGCTAAACATTCACATCGTTACTGGTTTTGCCCGTTAAAAATAGGACGTATAAAACCTCCAAGGATGGGAGTTACCTTCAACCACTTTACTAAAAATTCCGTTAAAAAAAACAAAACTTTTCTGGAAGTGTTTTATCAAATCATTTGGAATGGCATCCAACCAACAAAATTTTCTTGGGCTTTGGTAAGAAACCGATACAGCAGAAATCTTGGAAAATAATTTCAGCATCAATTTTGACAAAAATTTTTTTCCCGGGTCAGAAATTTTAGTATTTATTTTCCCTCAAAGTTCTGCATTTGTCTGAAGCCAATTGAAGACTATTCCTACAAAGGGTCAGCAAAAAACCCACTTTTTGAATCTAAGGAAATGTTTTATCACCCAAATAACTGGAAATTTTTGTAGTAATCCCATTTCCATTTCAGGGCTTTTTTCCAAATTTTTATTTTTTCTTTATGGTCATTATTTTATAAAAAAAAATGTTTACCAAAATTTTCTTTTTAGCACTTTCTATAACTCGTTTCTTTTGGTTTTTTAGCAATTTTCAGGAAAACTGCCTTTCACTTTTTTAATTTTTGCATACGATTTTAAACCCCTGGAGCGCCTTTATCATCAGCGAGCGGAAAAAAAAAGTGCTTTTCCATGCCGGGGAGTCCCCCTGACGTCATGCATTTTCTTTAATTTTCATTCTTAATTTTTTTATCAACGACTCAAATAAGTTTGCATAGAAAAGAAACAAAAAAACCAAACCGACTCCCAAAAACCCCCCCTCAACCATTTCGGGGGTTGATCGAATTTGGGATTTTAAGTTCTCTGACAAGTAAAAATTTTAAAAACGAAAAAAAATGAAAATCCATCACACATTCTCTTTTAAAACCAAAAAATAACGATTTTTTACAAGCAAACAACGTTAGATTATCCTTTTCCAAAAACAATTTTTTAAACTTTTTTGATTTAGTTTTGCTTAAACCATTTTTTTCCTGATCATTTTCAATAAACATTTTCGCGCCATCATCAAACGTCCGTCTTTTAGTGAAATAAACTACATCTTTAAATGTTCTCTAAAGTCTTTTAAAACTGAGTTTTATTTTTTACATAAAATCCACACACTTATCCCAGCATGTCTTCCACTAAAAGCTAGTTTTGATAAAGTGTTTCTCTTTTTAACTATGTCTCTTTCTGCCGAACAGTCATCTATAATAAATAGTGTCTGCGTTCCTTCAAACAGTTTATAAAACTGTTCTAAACACTCACTCAGTTTATTGCTGGGATCAACTAAAAATATGTCATCATCTGTCCATATAAACCTTCTATCATGATATGCTTTGTTCCATTTAAGTGTTGGACAGAAAATCACAATATGATAAAATTATAGCGATAAACTGTTTGTAATAAGTCTAGGACAAATATTGTTTTTCCACAACCAGTCTGTCCACAAATCAATGAACAATGAGGAGTTTTTGTCATAAAGTTTAACTGCTTCATAGTTTTATAACAGAATTTAATCTAATCCAGTTATTATATTTATCATACTCTCTGTCAGAACTTGTTCAGTATAATAAAACCCTATAAGGCCTAAATGTGTAAGATTAATCCAATTCAGTTCTGTAAGATTGTTTCTATTTAAGTCAACATTGATTTTGTTGCTTGTTGTTATAACCTTAATATCCTCACCATTGTGAAGAACGACGATGGTAACTTTAAGACGTTTAACGTCTAAGTTTTGCCAGCTAATATTAATTCCTTTTATAAGGACGTCACTAACGCCCACAACCCCATCCCTCTCCACATCTTTAAAGACAGAAATTTTAAATATCATTGTGAACGTGTCTCCTAATTTTCTGCTTGGAAAGAACTGTAATTTTGTAGAAGCTTCCTTTAAAACCGTTTCTTTTCTGTGGAGGATGTACTGTTTTTTTCCCATACGGCGTTATTTCAATCTCTTTCCGACTATTGTCCTCTGGCATAAGACTTATATGTAAAGGGCCAGAGTTGAGTGCTTTTCTGAAACTTTTTTGACGGCTAAAAAATGTAAATGGGCTTATGAATTCAATTTTATGTCCCATTCTAAATATGGTTCTAAGTGCCATTTGCTGTCAGGTTTTCGAACTATTTTATATTCATACTGGCCAGCATTATTTGCTTCTACATTGCGCAGTTGCTCTAGTTTAGGAAACTTTTTGTTGTCGCCAACCTCTTTGCGTTTATAATCACCATCTTTAGTGTACTCAAAACCATACAAAGCCCCCTTTTTCCCCCTTCTTTTCAAGTCCGCAAGTCTGCAAGGTTTTTAATTCAAAAGTTATACCCTCACAGGGCCAATGTAACTCCTTTCTTCTGGCCCACGCGTTTTTTTTTTTGTACAGCTTATTATTTTATTTCTAAAACAATGTGCAGGTTACACTTTTCACGTTTTCCCTTTTTTGGTCTGCTTTTTTTATATTAATGATCTGACCCTTCCAAAGCTAATCTTTTAAAAACTGAAAATTGGGGAATTGTATAATTTCATAATCCAATATGCAGTTTTCCCGGATGGAAGAGCTCTTAAAACGTTGAGGGTTTTCCACATATAAGTTTTCTCAGTCCCTCAGCTCATAAAAATAAACTAGGAAATGAATGTAAGAAAGTTTGAGGGATTTTCTCCCTCATAAGGTTTTTTTTGGGTGTAACTCAAAATCTATGATTTTCACTGAAAAGCCTAACATTTTAGCTAGTCTTTATCAAAAATGTAACCTGCTTTTTCTTCGGGTTTAATGTTAACATTTTTTTTTGTTTTGCATGTTAATTTGGATATTTTGAATTTACTCATGCTTCTTTTAGTGAGAAAACCGTATAACCATTAGGTATTGTTAACTGGCTAATTTTGGCCCCTGATTTGTCAACTTTTAAAAACCTTATTATTTTTCTTGGATTCCCCTTTTTTAAACATACACTTTGTAAAAATATTTCATAAAGTGCAACCTTTCTGGTTTCCGAATTTGTTATCAATCATGTTCAAAAACGAAGGACGGTTTGGGTTGTTATTGTTACAAACATTTTTTAAACAAAATAAAAATGGGTGCATTCAAATATACTGATGCAAATATTCTTTTGGGCCCCCTTACAACCCTTAAAAAAATTAAAAACAACTGATACCTTATTTTTTCTGTAACTCGTCTAACCCCTTTCAAAAAAGGTTAGTACTCCTTTAAACAGATATCTTAACCCCCTATTAAAAAAGAAAATCGCGAAAGGGGGGGGCAGTCTCCGATCAGTTTTACCAAAACCCAGTTAAACTTTGCGGTTTTGTGCATCAACGGGGTTGGGGGGTCGTTGCTGATATTTAAAATCACCCTGATCTTTGGGAGGCAGTGTACGATTTCATTTTTATTCCCTTCGCGTATTTTGACTGAACTGCGCTCCTTACAAAGACAAACCTTTAAAACCTTTAGAACAGAATAGACTAAAAGGCTTTTGAAAGGATCTGTAACGTTTTAAAAATTTTAAGGCCAAGAAAGATTTTTGACAAAATTTGGTCTTAATCTGGTCAGGCACCCTTATTTTTGGGGCGTCCCAAAAAAGTATAACTATCGGGAATCCCCCTTACAATCTTTCTCTTCAGGACACTTTTCACTAGGGTCCATAAGCAAGAGCATAAAACAAGGACAACATTTATTTTAGCGTTCTAAGGGCCTAACAAAAGCGGGAATAGAACGAAAAACGACTCTATTCGTACTACGTTTGGTGTTTGCTGGGTTTGCAACCCCAAAACGAGATCGAGCAAATGACCCTTCCTTGGTTTTGAGCACAAAAACAATACAGCAAATTTAGAGGACGCCATTAATTTTTCAGTTGATTACCTTAAATTTTAAAAGGGAAAAAAAAATTTTTTACAAACGCAAGATCAAAGTAGACTTTGCGGGCAGGTTTATACATGCGCCCTTTGACTCAGGCTCCAGAAGGAAAAATAATAAACTCCACAATGAAAACCTTGGGGCAGGGAAGACGAAGGTCGGAAAAAAAGAAATAAATTCTGAGCCAGTAAAATTTCAAGCGTAACAAAAAAAGTCGACCCCCAAAAAAAATCATCCCAAACCCCCCGGCCAAAGCCAAAAACCCCTTGAAGTAAAAAAAAATTTGACATAATTGAAAAAACAGCGCTTGTTATTAGTTAACCGGGGTTTTGGGTTCTTGGCTTTATTTTTCTAAAAATTTTAACCCGATATTAAGAGAACTAATCCCCTAAGTCTCGGCCATAAAGCCAACTACTTTGCCCGCAGTAGACCCCAAAGCCAGCTAAAAAAAACCCCCCAATATACCTGGGAAACTCCCGGCTTTACCCGGGTAATTTTTTTAATAAACCCCGCAAAATATCAAGCTGTTTTTTTTACCCCTATTTATCAGGCGGTGATGGGGCGATGGCGGTGGAGGCACTGACCCGGACCACCACCGCCCGTAAAAGCCATCACCAGTGTACTTTTGCAAAAAACCCAAAGGCCCTTATAACGCTTTCTAAAGTACTCCTTGCCTTCTAAACTGTTTTGTATTTGTTCTGTAGTGTTGTGTCTTCATATAATTTTTCGAAAAGTTTTTCTTTTTCTGGCCCCTTGGATCGTATTTGTTCTTGGTAAGTAACACCACTTTTTTGTTTGCCGATTTTTTTATTTTAAGTTCTTTTTTTTTTTGGTTTTTTTCTTTTTTACCCCACGCCCTAAGTTGGCGCTCGGCTCAGCGGTTTTTTTTTCTCTTTTTTTATATGCTCATCTTTTTCATCCACTTTTTTTCTAAATAAATTTTTTTAATTTTTTCTTGGGGACTCTCAAAGAATGACATGGCCACAGGTCTTGTTGGGTACGGCCCGGTCGTGTATGTTTTTTGCTGTTTCTTTGAAAAAAAACGGGTTTTTGCTTCATTGCATTATTATTTTTCCGCTGTCTGACTTTAATCTTAAGTTCCATGTTTTGTATTGGCTATCGTTGGGGTTTTTTTGTTGTTTTGAAATTTTCAACTGCCCCCTATCTAATTTTTGGGTTTAGCAATGCCAAAGGGGATTTTGTACGCTCAAGGGAAATCTTTCCTATTGTACCTATGGCATAAAACTTTGATGGGTTTTGTTTAGCGTAAATGACAGGTTTTCCTTTTATCGTTTTTTTAAAACAAAGGCCACACTTTTACTTCAAAATCATTTGGGGGCTTTTAAATTCGGGGGGGTTTAAACCTAAACTTTTTGTAAAATGCTCCGACCGTACTTTTTGTTAATTCACGCCGCAATGAGAGCGTTGAGCGATGCTGTATCAAAGGAGTCATTTCACTCATGTCGTCTCCAGGATCAAAAACATCATAATCTTCTTCACCTTCAATGCCTGCCATGTTTCTTTAATAATTAACTTTTTATTTGTTTTATAAAAAATGTCGCAAACATATGGTTCAATTCTTGACCCGACATAGAAGACTGAAAGAGCCCTTTGGCGTGAAGGGAATAAGCGGAATATTACTGTTCCAAATAATCCGTCTACTATTGATGCGGATCAAATTCTTACTGTCAAATTTCCAGACCTAGGAGCGGATGAAGTGATTGTGCCAGGCTCTGCGCGACTTACTTTCAAAATAGATCTTGAATCAACTACAGACACAGACAGGACAGTTGTACAGAATTTGGGGCGGGCAATCGTTAAGAAAATTTCTATAAAACTTGAGGGGCAAGAAATATTTTCTTTACACAATGCAGACATATTTTTAACCTATTCTGATCTATGGCTAACCGGGAATGAAAGGGCTGATCTTGCGTTTCAAGGATCGAAAATGAAGAAGCACTAAAACATAGAATAGGCGCCGCAGATCCTAAAGACGGCAAAAAGTATGTAGCTGTAAGTTATGCGTATGGAAATCGCTTTTCCATCCCCTTGGATTTTGAGTTGTTATAGTGCGCATGCGCCATACTTTCAAGGAGCATTAAAAGACAGATTGTCATATGAACTAACTTTTAATGAATACAAACGTGTTATCAGATCATCAGACACCGAAGCAAAGTACAGCATTTCTGACATCTCGTTAGAGTTTGACGTTGTTAGCAACCCTAACTTGCGAGGCTGATTGAGCAACAATATCAGTCAAAATTAGCAATATATTACGAAAGAGGTGATTCATCATACAACATATCCTAGAAGCAGGGCAGACACTATATGGATTTTAGTTTTAGTGCCGCGGCAAGATCGCTTAAAGGTATTTTATTGCTGTGTGAAGATGAAGAACCATTTAAAAGAGGAAGTGAAAAGTTTATTAATCCTAAATACGAAAGTACAATGTTCGATTGAGGGTAGTCCTAACCAAATCTACGCTAGCGGGCTTAGACCTTATCAGCATTTTGACGAAATAAGAAAATTGTTTGGGGGTGGGAGGTGTAGAAGTCCAACAGTAGCCTTGTGTCTAAAGATCTACACCTTCACAAAGATCTACCCCTTTACAATGTTAGGCTGATGATTTTTTAACAACAAAATAGGGCTTATGGTTGCCCTAGATCAAAGAGGATAATCTTTGAGGGAAGGGGGAGAAAACTGTTAAAAGGGAAATAACATTCAAATTGATAAAAAAAAAGTTGGCGATAAACCATTTAAATGTACATTTGTTTTTAATATATGATGCGCGCGAATTTCAAGATAACGTTTAAAAATTTCAATATAAATTTTTTTTTATTTTAAAAAAGCATGTCTGTTCGGTTTATCAAATGTGCTACGCCCCGGCCCCCAAACGAAGGGAAGTAAAACCCCTAACATAAAACTTTAGATTAAAAAACTTACGCAAAGCAAAAAAAAAACTAGGCAGCCTTTCAAAATACAGAAAAACCAAACGAAGGTATTCTGCTGCCTTTAAAATGCTTTTACATATGTTAATACGGGGCATCGACTGTTGGCTCTTCAGCAGGAACGGTGTAGGTCTCTTAGCAAGGGGCGTGGTGCGCCTGCACTTTACCTCTAGGCGGTTTTTTTTGGCTCTTGGCCTGTGTTCATTAGGTAAAGTCTGCTGGAAAAATTAAAAAAATAAACCCCAAAAAAGCACACAGCTATGGTTCAACAATTCAGCAAAATTTGCTCGTTCAAACTGACAAAAAAAAAGGTATTTGACTCAAACATCAGGTGAGATTTAGTCTTTTTACACGCCGTTTCGTGCTACAAAAGAAAAAAGTTTGATCTTCAAAAAAGGCGAGGGCAAGTTTTTCTCAACAGCAGACCCCGAGCAAAAAAAAAAGGGAAATGTTTAAAAAAAGTAAACGAGACTTTAAAAATCGTTCAAACGCTCACTTAACAACATAAAGGGCGTTTATACTTTAGTTTAGGTCAAACCCAAAAAAAGCCCGTGTATTGTTTCTGATTAATTATTTTTTTTTAATTTAAATAAATATTTTGAGTTAGAAAAAAAAACTCGCATGGAAAAGATATTGAAGGCCCCGACGAATTGTTGAAGGAATGTTGGGAGGCGTTGTCAAAGTTTTTAAACATTTGATCTAGAAGTCATTGACCCAACAAACGACAGGCAAGTGTTGTTCTGCTTTTCTCAATTTCCAGGAAAATGAAATAGACCCGCAGTTAAAGTTGTTGCTGTTTAATGACTATAACATTAAATGAAAAAAATCTTAGAAGTTGGGTTCAACAAAACAAAAGGTTTTCTTTCTCTAATGTTAAACACCTGGTTGGGCGACCAACTGCTCACCAGTTGATGTGGCCGTGAAAAAAGCCAAAATGGGGGCTTGGTTGGTAGAGGGCAAAAATCCTAGAGATCAGTTAAAAAAGGCTAAGTATGACCCGATTGTAGGCAGGTTTACTTCGCTACCCCGCATTGGCAAAAAAAAGCAGTTTAACATAAAAAATACGACAAAAAATGTTTTATGGGTGGTTTCGAAAGGTTGCATCAGCCCCGAAAAAAACGAGAGAGAGTGTCTAACTATTGTTCTTACAAAAGATCTTAACTTTAGGGTTCCTTTCCTGTTGGTGGATTCCATTGATCGTTTGAAGAAAAAAACAACCAAAAACGTTAATTTACACAGGGGATGAGGAAAACAAATCTATGCCTATTAGAGTGTTAAAAACACCCAAAAAATTTGGCGAACCGAAAAAAATCATGTTGACTTACTATGATTTTTTCCCCAGCGGGCTACCCATTACATTTTGTTGCACAATGAGTAAACTAATGCAGCTACTTAAAAGAGGGGCAAAAAAAAGAATTCTGTAGAAAAGTTTAACAGGTTTCCCATCTTTTCAAGCCGCGAGTGAACATATAAAACATTGTATCAGCCCATTTAAAACTTAATACAGAATAATTACGCCGGGAAAAGGGAGTAAAGTTAGTTTTAATAATGGAAAAAAACCGCAAACTAGTATACGTAGTTTACGCAGCTTTGAGTCCTTATTGTTCCTTATGAAGGGCCCGTCACCACAAAAAACCCCAAAAAAAACAGTCTTAATGAGTAATCACAGATCTGTTCTTTTGTTTTTTGTTTTGTCAGGTGGGATGGCGCCCTTTCGGCCCAGAATTATATAGAGGCCCAGATGCTGCAGAACTTTCTTAAAAGCGCTGCGCAATTGCGTAAGCTGTTTAAAAATCTAAATTTTATCTGAAATCTAATGACGCCTGAAGACAAAAACAGTAGGGATCAGCCAACATTGTTGGATTTGCGGTTTAGAATAATGCTAACAGTGGGGGAAGCCAATCCGACAGTAAGAGACCATATACATTAGCGGAAAGTTCAGAGGAGCAGCACACAGAAAATCCCAATCTTCAACTAAAGTTTGACCCTAAGACTGGAAGCTGCCCTTCTTTCATAATTTGCGAGGTTACGACTCTCTCTTAAAAAAAAGCAGTGACGACGCCTTGGGTGTCATGCATTGCACAGTCATCAGAAAAGTCATGTGTTTCACTTTAAAAAAACATGTTTTTATGACTTATGCAACACCGAGGGGTCATTGAGTCACTGGCTATGTCCTTAAGGCCTCCCCAAATAACAAAAAGAAATTTTGCCCCAACTTTTGTTAAAAAGGGGCGTTTCCCCTTATGGAAAATGAACAGTTGGGAAAATTTTGACGAAGATACACTTCCCCCTAAAAAAGCGTTCTTTTTAGTCTTAGAGAAAAGGGCTTTATGATTCTGATTACGCATGCTCAAGAAGCATGGCGAAGTTGATTGTAAAACGAGGGGGGGTTTTTGATTCTATTTAATGGCGTACATTTTTGTTGGCGGACGTCTTTAAAAAATTCAAAAAGACCTGCATAAAAACATTTGTGGCCCGCGCATTAATTTCTGCCCCGGGATGATTTGGGGATGCTTTTTTAAAAAGTTTATGGAGTACGGATTGATTTATTGTCAGATTTCCCAAGTTTCAGATGATTGAAAACGGATTGGGGGGGGTTGTATGGCGTCGCATCATTAGAAAAGAAAAACAAAAAATACCTAGATGTTTATGACCAGAAAAAGGTTAACTATCTCATGTATTTAGATGCAAAAAATTTGTAGGTTGGGCTTTGGCGCAACATTCCTTACGTAATTTTAAAAATGTACACGGCGGCGGTACGAAAATATTCAAAGGCTTTAAAAGTGTTGAACAGTTTAACGCCTGATCCCCATCGGGGTTTTTCTAAAAGTTGTTAGAATTCCTATGAACTCCATAACCTACATAATGACTACCCATTAGCAGCAAAAAATTTAAAAGTGAACCAAGAGGCCCCCAAACTTGTGCAATCTTCGAGAAAAAAAAAAAATTATGTCGTATTACGACTTCTAAATTTTATTTAAGCAGGTTTTAAAAGTGAAGCTGTTCTCGTATTTTTTTTGCTTTGATCAAAAACAGTTCATGAAACCATCTCATAAAGACACTGATTCAGAATAAACCCCACAGTGCTCAGAAAAAGCTTTTTCAGTGATGAACAACAGCTTTTTGGGAAAAAGGACTATGGAGAATCGCAAAGCGAAAAGTGTTAGATTGGTCCCCAGGAAAAACGAAGAAAATTAAAGCTGACTTAAAAACCAAATTATGGTTTTGAAGTTTTCTGATCGTTTTTGGCATAATGATGAAAAAAAAGAAAGTCAAATTAGAAAAGCCTGTATTTATTGGGTTTATGTTTTAAAATTATCAAAGCTTTTGATTTTTAGAATTCTTTTGACTATTTTAAACCCCCTGTACCCAGAGTTAGAGTACTTTACACAGATCAGATGTTTTGTTTTTGTACCCCTATGAAGAATCTAAAAAGCATGGAATTAAGTAGCAAAAGGGTTGGGGATGGTATGCAATCTGATTACCCTAAAGTTTCGCCTTTGCTTCAACTGAAACAAAAGGGTTTTTGGGAAAAGATGAGGCGAATTTTTTGGAGGGGTGTTAGGAGTTTTTTGGTTTTTAAGGCGAAAAGTACAGTCTTTGGGAGCCAGAAGAAAAATTAAGAAAGAAAAGGGAATATTCGCAGTGTTCTGGTAAAAACATATCCTGACAACTACAAAGAAGCATTGTTAAATAAACAATTTTCATCATGACCGTAAAATACGATCAAATCTACATGAGATCAACAAACGTTGTAACAAAGAATCATTAGAAGAAAAAACCCCTAAACGAGATTTGTTATCCAGATTTTTCATATGCATTGGGCATGGGAACGCATAATTACATATCTTCCTCAAGTTTTGTTAAAAAATCCATTTTTAAATTTTTTTCCCTAAAATTTTTGAAAAAGTCAATCTATCATTATCCATTAACCCAAAATTTTTTTCATTTTGTTGATGTGCTCGAATTTTTTTTTATTATTTCAAAAATTCTTTTCCCTTTTTGATATAAAAATTGGGTTTTGGGGTTGTAGGCGTCTGGTGTTTTGCTGTCCCGATGAACCCACGTAAATTTTCCTTAAAAATAAAAACTGTATCATATGCCCCCGTACCCAATTCCACGGTTCTTCCTTTTTTATTCTTTTTCTTTCGCGTTTCCCTTTGGCTTCCATTTTGATAAAATATATTTATGAAAATTAAAAAATTTTAAATTAAGCAACTGGAACTGTTTTGGGAATTATCTGCATTTTCTTTTTTTCACAAAGTCTTTTTAGGGGGCTGGTTGTTTGTTGTGCCCGTTTTTCGTAAATAAAACCGGGCGGATTCTCTTTTTCAATTCTTTTTTTTCAATGGATCAACATCCCAAAATGGATCGGTTGCCCCGATCGGGCACCCTTTTGCTTCCCCCGGTAAATAAAAGTACCTTTTTTTAAAAACCCAAAAGGTAATAGTTTGCTGGTTTTACTGGGTCTTCAGCCATTTATTGTTTTTTTTTTGATTGCTTGTACTGGTTTTACCCTTTAAATTTTCATTTTCATTGCGCGCAAAATGGGGCGCTTCTAACCCTTCTGTGTTGCGGAATTTTAATCAGCTCTCTGGATACTGGTAGGAAAAAATCTTTCGTAACTGCTTTTTAAAGTTTTCAACTAAAGCCTGGATTGTGAACCTGGGGCCCCTTTTAAAGGTAACTCTTGCTTTAACAATAATGATTCACTGCCCTTTAAATTTTTTTCCCTCATCGATTGAATCATCGGGTAAATTAAGGGGCCCCCGTTGGATATAGTTGTATGGAAAAGCAACAGCAGAAAGATCTTTTGTGTTAATGGTTTGATCTTTTTTATCTTGAAGTATGTCAATGACTGTGGTGCGTCTTAAATCTTTTTGTCTAATGTTCAGGGGTAAATATGAAGATCCCTTTGAGGGGGGGTTTGGTATTGTGTTCAAAAGTGTGGTCTCTGTATTGTCTAGGCGCAGGTAAATAAATTTGCCCAAAAGTTGTTTGATAGCCCTTCTTTGCGTTTGCCCCCCAATCCCCCTGCTTGGTTAGCTTTTTTTTTGCCCTGATTCCCTTCCAATATCCTTTGGCGAATAATAGATTTTGTTTATTTTTTTCAGCCCTATTATGCGCAAAAAAATACACGACGGTATGCCAAAAACAAAAACACGTTTCTTGATCTTTTTTTTTTTCTGATGGTTGATAAAAAATCCTGAATTTTTGGGGGGGGCAAGTCTCGATTGGTTTGCTGTTACAGTAATATTCTTTTATTTTCCTGGTAACATTTTTTAAAATGTAAGCTGTGCCCCCTTTTTTTTTGTTTGTTGTTAATAAAATCTAACTGCCCCAATTTTTCTGCTTTTTAGTGATTTTGAGCTGCTAGTTGCTCCTGCTTTGTTATGTCTTTTTCTTCGCCGTCATCCCCAGTTTATAACGCGTAAATTTCTTCCGCTAAAAACAAGCGCATTTAAACCCCGCGCTGCCTATCATCATTACGAAAAGAAGCCCTTTTTTTAAATGTATTTTTTTAAAATTTTTTATTTTACTCGGATTATTCCTTGTTAAATAGAAAAAACTTTCGTAGCGAAAGAAGCTGCAAAATAGCAATTAGCTTTGCTGAAACCCCAAAGTTAGTTTGCCCGATCTGTGTTTTATTTTTAACAGGTTTTACCCAAACATTGTGGATCCCATATTTTGGCCTCCAATAACAGCAGGGAAAGGTTACAAGTGGTTTCGTCTTTCGGCGCTCATTTTTAAAAATAAAAAAAATTATAAAAAATAAAAACTGACGGCGGATCTCTACAGCTACAGAGCGACCTAAACCCTCTTTGGACTTCAAATGAAAAGTTGATGACCAAACTGTTATGCCCAAAAGGAGAAGTTTTTTCTTTTGGGGCATGGGAAAAAAAAAAAACGTTCCTCGGCAATGAATTCGCATTGAACAGATTAAAGATGTCCCAAGAATTATAAAATTATAACAGGTATGAAGCGCAACTGGGATCAAAAATGGAAAAATGTAGGACAAACGGTTCTTAGTTTGTCACTAAACTTAGTAGATTGTCCCCTCGATTTGAAAAGACTTTTGTATGATTTAAAGCAGGATCCGTTTTAAAAAAGTCATTAAAGTCTCTAGGAGTGATCTAATTACAGATTTGGAAATTTTGTCGCCCCTAATCATGGGGTTAATTCTTTTAATCATATGATTTTATTTTTCCCTTTAAAATGACCCCAGCCAGAAAAACCGAGAATCAGACAGAAACTTGAAAGGGGGAAAGTGGTCTGTAAAATCCTGGACGCGTTTTTTTCAGGTAAAAAATTTTGAGGTGGAAAAAGAAGAAAATTACAGTTCAATCAAGAAAAATTTTTCCCCTAATGAAAAGGCCCAAACCCCAGCCCGTTGTTTAAGCCAGATATAAAAACGCCGAACAAGTTGATTTGAGGCCTACAAAAAACGGGGTTGCCTACCGCCAAAAGTCTTAATTTTTTTAAAACAATTGTATTTTGGCGCATTTCTGTTGGGGGCGGTTATTACGGTTTAAAAATATTAAACAAAGACAACAAAACCCAAAAAAAACCAAACAAATTTAACACTAAAAAAAAAAAATCGAACACAACGCATGCCAGAACCGCCAACAACAAAAGATCATTTTGATCCTTTCGAGCAATAATATTTTTGAACTTAAAAAATAATTTAAGTTGATTTAATAAGAATTTGGTTGTACTTAGGGATGACTTTGTTTTGAATTGAGGTGACTTAAGTTAAGAACTTGGGTGACTTGTCAGAACTTTTTAAGAAATTGATGTGATTAAATAGAAAATTAAAAGGGAACTTAAGTAGAACTTAAAAAGGGGACTTGATTTAAAAACTTAATTTTGAATTGATTTAAAAAAATTAATTAAAAACTTGGGGGGATTAATTAAGGACTTGGGGTGATTTGGGGGGCTTAGTTAAGAAATTAGGTTTTACTTGAGTTGTGCATGCGTGGGTTTGGGGGTGGGGGGGGTGGGGGGGGTAGGGTGGGGGGGGGGTGGCTATCCGCGCCCACCTTTAATAAATAGGCCAAGTGTCACATAGGGTCTTTGGCCTAGTTTGCCGTAAGCTTTTTAGGTCAAACGACCCATGTGATCCTTGACCTAGTTTTCTGCTGTGGGTTTGCAGGCAAGTATCACATGGGGGTTGACCTGTTTTATGCTGTGCTCCTTTTTTCAACAGGCTTGCAACGGCTTTTTGGCAGAGTTACGCGTTACTGCTGTAGCCCAGTTTTATGGCGGCTCTAATGCCAGTGTTGTAAAAACCCTTGTATATTTGGAGCATTTTAGGAGATAGTGTGGCTACACATATCCTCTCCTACTGGTAGAGTACTTAGGTTGCTACCCATCTGTTTGTTTGCCAGAACCCCGAAAAAACGCTATTCAGTTGCATAAGTCAGTAGTTTGACGTTTTTACCATTCATTTATGATTCCCAGCTTTGAAAATTTTGGATGTTTTAAAAACACAGAAAGTTGAAAAGTTTTTAGCATACGAATCAGCCTGTTCACCTGCGCCCTTAAAAAATGAAAACCCCCTGTTTGCGGTTTTTGTTTTTTTAAAAAATGACTTGAGCTGTCTCAAACCGTGCCCCAAAAATCAATGCATGATGGGTTGTTTTTCTTTTGGCCCCACTTTTAACAATGCAGCGCCCTTTTTTAGATAAGGAACCCTCTCATCAATAGTCAAAGTATTGAAACAGCTATATCGTTTAAATTTTTTCAAGTTTTTTATTTCCTTGAACCAACAAACTTTTAAAATTGTCGTGCATTTTCCAAAAAAGTCGGTTCACTTTTTTTCCTTTTTTTTTTCCTTCTAGAAAACAATGTTTTTTTGGGTTTTGTGGGAGAGAAAAGGTTCGCCCGTTCTTTTTTTTTCAAATCTTAACATGTAGTGAGTAAACCCTTTTGATCTTTAATGCGCATCTGTTTTCGGTAAACCTGTTGCCCTTTTTAAAAAAACCAAACAATAAAAATGTAGTCACGCCGGAGCCAAATCAAAAAAAACCTTCTTGTGGGCGTCGGGAAAGAATGGCGTGGTCTTCGCATTCAAGAATGTTGTTTGTGTTGCACACAAAGTTGGGGTTAACCGGGGGGCAGGTGATCGCCGCCCGCCCGCCTTATGGTGGTTAAGTTTTAATTAAGGCTGAGAGCCACCCCGGACCGCCTTATGGGACTCCTTTCCACAATGCCCAAGCCCCCCCAATTGGGTTGTTTTAAAAGTGTCCCCGGGAATTTTCATGGGTTTAAAATTTTTGGGGGGGTTTTCCACTCTAGTGTTTTGCTGATGTATGGGTTTAAATTATGTTATTGAAAACAAAAGGTTAGCAAAAACTAAGTTTTTTAAAATTTGTATTGAAAACGGAACCTCACAGTATGTTTGCTTGTAAAAAATCGTTATTTTTTGGGGGTTAAAAGGAAGTGTGATGGTTATCATTTTTTAAATTTGTTGTTAAAATCTTACTTGTCAGAGAACTATTAAAATACCAATTTTTTTATCAAATCACCCCAAATGGTTGAGGGTGTTTGATCAGGATTGGTTTTTATGTTCTTGAAGCCTTATATGTTGTTGTTTAAAATAAAATGTAAATGACACAGTGAGGGGGAAAGCCCTTTATTCTCTACTGACTGGAGGGCCCCGCCGCACTTCGTCTCGCTTGCAAAAAATGGCGGCGCAACCCTTTGACAAACCCCGCGACCAAATCAACGTATTTACACAGCTGAGCAGGCTCTGTGTGATTTTTGACAAAAACAAAAATCTTTTTCAACGCTCACCGAGCATGAGGTGAGATGATGATAGTGGGGGAATTTCCCCACCATATTCGTCAGTTATTGAGTGGGGTCTGTGACCTAGTGTGTGTTCAGCTGACAGCGTCGAACGGCTAGCCTAGTGTGTTTCTCTGCCCGCCGTGGTGTCCGTGATGTGAAGTCAGCGCGAGGGGGAGCGTGGCCCGCTCGCGGGTGACCGGTGCAGCGGAAAGGTGGGGAGAGAGGGGTGAAAGGGAGGGTTGGTCCAGCAAGGGGGGCGGGGGGGAGGGGGGGCGGGTGGGATGGTCGTCTGATCGGTGTGGCGTTTTGATAGACTTCCAAAAATATTTTAATTTTATTTTAAGGTGTGGTGACCAAAATTTTTTTCTGGTGTTCTTGTTTGGGTGTGAAGATGTGGGAAATACATATTTTTTTAGTGCAAAAAAAAACTATCAAAATTAAAAGGGCCCAAAAACTTTTTTATTATAAAATTTAAAAAAAAGAAACCCCATTCAAAATCTTTTTAAAATTCCCTTTTTTTTTTCCCCTTTTTTTTTTTTTTTTCCATTTTATGGGG
>CM031625.1:36897690-36911587 GCA_018398815.1 Conus ventricosus
GATTAATCACATGTAACCGCCCGTTGGACGTGTTATTTTGTCAGAATGTAACCGCCTGTTCTAAATATAAAAAAAAAACAACAACAACTGCAGAACGTCAAGATCAGTGCACACTGAGAATTGAAAAATGGACTGACAGGGAACCATTACTGCAGGGAAGCAACACTAACTATCCAGGGACAATCCTACGGGCGAGACTTTCAACAGACGTCACGTTACGAACACATTAATTCAAAACAAACCAATATGTATGCATGCACGCTTAATCTAATTCATTTCTTCATAAAAGAGTAGGCAATTTTGCGCTGGTTGAACGGATAACGAAAACAAACAAACAACAACAAAGTAAACCACAACAACAACAGTTGCGGTGTGTTCAAACATCATCCCGGAAGATGAAATGTGGCTGCCTTCACAAAGGGATAAAAAAAAAAAACTCGCTCACATACCTCTTTTCCCTCGAAAAAAAAAAGAAGGAAAAAATAAAAAAATAAAAAGAGAAACGAAAGTCTCCCCACAATCGAGGAACGAAGCCGTAGTTTGGAGAGCAAACCACATCCCCTCCTGTCTCCCGCACACCTTGTCCCCTCCTGTCTCCCCGCACACCTTGTCCCCTCCTGTCTCCCCGCCACACCTTGTCCCCTCCTGTCTCCCCGCACACCTTGTCCCCTCCTGTCTCCCCGCACACCTTGTCCCCTCCTGTCTCCCCGCACACCTTGTCATCCTTGTCTCTCTCCGTTTCCATCTGGCTGTGTGTGTGTGTGTGTGTGTGTGTGTGTGTGTGTGTGTGTGTCTGTGTGTCTGTGTGTGTGTGTGTGTGTGTGTGTGTGTGTGTGTGTGTGTGTGTGTGTGAGATAGAGAGAGATGAAATGCAATTTATTTAGGATAGGCCACAGCTCCTTCTGAAGGGTACACAGCCTAGTAGTATAACAGCAGCAGCATGGTGCACAAAATGCCTGAAGTACAATCTACTACACAGGTGCACGAGTGCAATCTAATGAGTCGGATATCTAATATCACCAAGTGTGAACAGACTATAAATCAACTACAACATATTAACTTCATACTAGGATGGCATTGGCGTTTCAATATATTCATTAAATAAACACAACAGCCTAGTTCTTAAAGGCACTACACAAATAATTGCACAAATTCCTCACGAACACAATAATTTGATTTTTATTAGTAAATCGTAGGGTCCTGTGAAACTGACCAAGATTTGCATAGTATTTAAATGGAATTGATCACTGAAAGCATGGCATAAGAACAAAAGTGTATTTTGTCATCGCTTGTCTTTCACATATTCAGCACATCAGACTAACGTCAGAAACTATATCTTACCTGAGAGAGAGAGAGAGAGTAGAGAGAGAGAGAGAGAGAGAGAGAGAGAGAGAGAGTATATAAGCGCGTCTATGTGTGCGTATGCGCATGTGTGCATTTTTAGCTTCCACGCGCACATGGGATGTAAGCGTGGGAGTTGTTGGCAAGGGTCAGCCTCATGACGCCATGTTTGTTTAGGAGGAAGCATTGTAAATGTAAGACCCCTGCTGTGCCAACTCTTGTCGTATGGTATTGTTTCCTGTCACGTCATCCAAGACACCCTGCTGTGCTAACTCTTGTCATAAGGTCTTGTTTCCTGTCACGTCATCCAACAGTTTCCTGTCACATCATACTACAGTTTCCTGTCACATCATCCAAGACACCCTGCTGTGCTAACTCTTGTCATAAGGTCTTGTTTCCTGTCACATCATCCAACAGTTTCCTGTCACATCATACTATTTCCTGTCACATCATCCAACAGTTTCCTGTCACATCATACTGCAGTTCCCTGTCACATCATCCAACAGTTTCCTGTCACATCATCCAACAGTTTCCTGTCACATCATCCAACAGTTTCCTGTCACATCACAAAAACATTATCCTGTCACATCATAAAACAGTATCCTGTCACATCATACTACAGTTTCCTGTCACATCATACTACAGTTTCCTGTCACATCATACTACAGTTTCCTGTCACATCATACTACAGTTTCCCATCACATCATCCAACAGTATCCTATCACCATCGTCCAACAGTATCCTATCACATCATCCAACAGTATCCTATCACATCATGCTACATTTTTCCTGTCACATCATCCAACAGTTTCCTGTAACATCATCCTATAGTTTCCTGTCACATCATCCAACAGTTTCCTGTCACATCATCCAACAGTATCCTGTCACATCATGCTACAGTTTCCTGTCCATCATCCAACAGTATCCTGTCACATCTGCTACAGTTTCCTGTCCCCATCATCCAACAGTATCCTATCACATCATACTATTTCTTGTCAAATCATCCAACAGTTTCCTGTCACATCATCCTATAGTTTCCTGTCACATCATCCAACAGTTTCCCTGTCACATCATCCAACATCCTGTCACATCATGCTACAGTTCCCCTTCACATCATCCAACAGTTTCCTGTCACATCATTCAACAGTCCTGTCACATCATGCTACAGTTTCCTGTCACATCATACTACAGTTTCCTGTCACATCATCCAACAGTATCCTGTCACATCATGCTACAGTTTCCTGTCACATCATCCAACAGTTTTCCTGTCACATCATCCTATAGTTTCCTGTCACATCATCCAACAGTTTCCTGTCACATCATCCAACAGTATCCTGTCACATCATGCTACAGTTTCCTGTCACATCATCCAACAGTTTCCTGTCACATCATCCTACAGTTTCCTGTCACATCATCCAACAGGTTCCTGTCACATCATACTTTTTCCTGTCACATCATACTTTTTCCTGTCACATCATCCAACAGTTTCCTGTCACATCATCCAACAGTATCCTGTCACATCATGCTACATTTTTCCTGTCATATCATCCAACAGTTCCTGTCACATCATCCTACAGTATCCTGTCACATCATCCAACAGTTTCCTGTCACATCATACTTTTTCCTGTCACATCATACTACAGTTTCCTGTCACATCATCCAACAGTTTCCTGTCACATCATACGTTTTCCTGTCACATCATACCACAGTTCCCTGTCATATCATACTACAGTATCTTGTCACACCATCCAACAGTTTTCTGTCACATCATCCTACAGTTTTCCTGTCACATCATCCAACATTTTTCCGGTCACATCATCCAACAGTATCCTGTCACATCAAACTACAGTTTTCTGTCAATCATCCAACAGTATCCTGTCACATCATCCTACAGTTTCCTATCACATCATCCAACAGTTCCTGTCACATCATCCAACAGTATCCTGTCACATCATACTACAGTTTCCTGTCACATCATCCAACAGTTTCCTGTCAATCATACTTTTTCCTGTCACATCATACTACAGTTCCCTGTCATATCATACTACAGTATCTTGTCACACCATCCAACAGTTTTCTGTCACATCATCCAACAGTTTCCTGTCACATCATCCAACAGTTTCCTGTCTTATCATCCAACAGTTTCCCATCACATCATCCAACAGTTTCCTGTCACATCATCCAACAGTTTTCTGTCACATCATCCTACAGTTTCCTGTCACATCATACCACAGTTTCCTGTCACATCATCCAACAGTTTCCTGTCATATCATCCAACAGTTTCCTGTCATATCATCCAACAGTTTCCTGTCATTATCATCCAACAGTTTCCTGTCACATCATCCTATAGTATCCTGTCACATTATCCTACAGTTTCCTGTCACATCATCCAACAGTTTCCTGTCACATCATACTACAGTTTCCTGTCACACCATCCAACAGTTTCCTGTCACATCATACTACAGTTTCCTGTCATACTACAGTTTCCTGTCACATCATTCAACAGTTTCCTGTCACATCATACTACAGTTTCCTGTCACATCATCCAACAGTTTCCTGTCACATCATACTACAGTTTCCTGTAACATCATACTACAGTTTCCTGTCACATCATACTACAGTTTCCTGTCACATCATACTACAGTTTCCTGTCACATCATACTACAGTTTCCTGTCACATCATCTTACAGTGGGCTGAACAGACTGCATCTGGATCAAGCCCAAACTGTACGGATTATCCTAGAACAACGAGAGTAGCGCATATGTCAAAGAATGCATCTAGGACATGTCATACTGACACCCACACACTCTGCCGTCATTCCTCCCTTCTGTTCCCTCCCCCCTCCTCTTGCCTCCCCCCCCCTTCCCAACCATCGGTGAGGTCTGTCTTTATATTACTGCACTAGACACACAAAAACTTGCTTCACTACCCCTCCCCTCCCTTCCCTTATCTGAACGTGTGTTCTCTCTCTACTTGATCAGAGAGAAGCCGACACCTCACTCCCTCTCCCCCTCCTCCCGCTCTTTTTCCTTCCCTTCCCCTGCCACGTGCCATGGCAATCGTCCATGACTGTGTTCTGCCTGGGCATGATGCAATTATGTTAAACAGCACTTTATCAATAAGCATGAATGCACACTAAACGCAATCCCAACTGCCAAGAAAGAGCGTTATCAAATCTGCTACCCCTTGCCTATCACTGTAAATGGTGGGGGATGACCCCTCCCCCCTCACTGTAAATGGTGGGGGATGACCCCTCCCCTCACTGTAAATGGTGGGGGATGACCCCTCCCCCCCCTCACTGTAAATGGTGGGGGATGACCCCTCCCCCCTCCCCTCACTGTAAATGGTGGGGGATGACCCCTCCCCTCTCCCCTAGAGAATGTAAATATGTTTGTTCAAGCTCACCTATCTTATTTTGCACGAAAACCTCCCTTTTCACATACATATCACGACCTTCTCATGTCAGTTTTGGCCAAAATTAACACCTTTTCACAAATAAAATTAACACCTCAAAACTGCCAAAATTGACGTAATCAGTACATTAAAACGGGGGTTTCTGTGCAGAATAATATGGGTGATCGTGAACAAACATATTTACATTCTCTACCAGGAATATAAATTAGAGAAGGCGCTGTCAATTGTTCCCAACTGTGAACAGCAACAATCTCAGTAAAAATGGTGGAACTGATCAAGCATGTCAGTCAGTTCACTCACCACCACACGCAGTGGCTGCCCCGCTGGCTTGTGTATTGATCTCTGAAAGGAACAACTTGCATTCAATGACACTAATAGCAGACCACCACCACCCGTTTATCCCCCGCCCCCTTGCCTCCTCCACCGCAAAATCAATAAATTGTCATTACTGTCCCGACAGCGGCGTTGCATTGCAACACAAGCCTGCGGTATTAATCATCGCGCGCGCACATTCAACCAATCGACAGGGGGTATGACATCATTTTTCACCGGGGCAGTTATTCTAGAACATTCGATGTATGACGCATAACACAGTTCTGTATTAACTGCCTTGTCATTTTACTTGGTGGCGTTGTGCTGTGCGGGTGTGTGGTGCTTTTTCTGTGAGAGAGAAGTGTTTGCCTGTAAAGATTTTGTTTAAACGAAATATTATCTATGTTGCAAGATAGTATTTCTTCAGAATTAGAGAGAGAACTTTTAGAAAATCAAATTGCACATCAAGAACTTTTAAATTATTTACAACAGCCAACAACTTTAATTCTTCCTTCTCCGACTATGGAAGGTCAGATGCCTGTGTGGAACGATGAACAATCTTTAACTATTAAAGAGAATCTCAGCTACCACAGCGATTTTGTTCAAGTGTTAACCCAAATGAAAGCTGAAGGGCCGTCTCAGAATGGAAAACTACCTAAATTTCCCACTCTTCCAAAAAGAAAACTGACATCGTTGTATGGGGTGCCTGAAGCGAAGAAACGAAAGACGAGGTCATCAGAAGAACTTCACCGGTACTTACAATCAAAAGAGGCTGATGTGAGTAAGAAAGTGAGAAAAGAAGTCTTTGATTTTGCTCCAGAAGAAATAGTGACTTCAGACATTGCTATTAGAAAGCTGAAGGAAGGATATAGGCAAATTAAAAGGCAGGAGGCGACTAGCATGTGTTTTAATCTGCAATATGGCAATCTTTTACATGTTACTTTTGGCATCTTTGAAGAAGAGAAGAAAAGTGGAAAGCACAAGGAAAAATGGGATGAGTGGCTGAGAGAACATATTGGAATCCCTCCTAAATAAAGTACTTGATTTATGTTACTGTAATATACCATCTGCATACAGGTCTGTTCAGCTCCCCCCTGTTGGTCAGTCTGATCACAATGCCATTCATCTCTTGCCAGCTTACAGACCAAAAGTGAAAACACAACCTGTCACTAAAAAGCAAGTTCAGTGTTGGACACAAGAAAGTATTGATGAATTACAGGCTTGTTTTGAATGTACAGATTGGAATTTGTTTTTAATTCTAGTTTTGACATTAACGAAGCCACTGATGTTATTTCCAACTACATTTCTTTCTGTGAACACATGATTGTACCTACTAAAACTATCAAAATATTTCCCAACAACAAACCTTGGGTTACAAAATCTCTGAAAGTAACTCTAAATGAGAAAAAAAAAAGCTTTTCAATCAGGCAATAAAAGCGATCGTAAGGTTGTACAAAAGAAACTGCAAACAGAGATTGAAGAATCAAAGAGAGCTTACAAGAGAAAAGTAGAAAACATGTTCCAGACTGGAAATATGCGAGATGCATGGAAAGGAATAAAGGTTTTATCAGGTTCAGAAAAATATTCAAATCAACATATTAGTAACAAAAAAACAGCTAAAGAACAGAAGCAATTTGCAGAAAAGCTAAACGATTTTTACTGTAGATTTGATGATAAAGATTTCAGTAGAGAATTAAAGGAAGTGAAGGAAGAACTCCAAAGCAATGTTAAAAAAGACGTTGATGAAAGTGATTCTGTTGTGATTGAGGAAAATGATGTTCAGTCTTTTTTCAAACGTTTAAATGTGAGAAAGGCAATGGGCCCAGATAATATCTGTGGAAAATTGTTGAAGGTGTGTGCTTCTCAGCTCTCCTATGTTTACAGTCGTTTGTTTACCTGGTCACTAAGAGAATGTATCATTCCTGTTTTATGGGAAAATGCCACTGTATGTCCTGTTCCCAAGAAACGCAACCCAAGCTGTTTAAATGATTACCGACCAGTTGCCCTCACATCTGTTGCAATGAAATGTCTTGAACGAATTGTCCTCTGTTCTGTTTTAAAAGATACCACACAGTACCAAGACCGTTTCAGTTCGCATACAAACAGAACAGATCAACAGATGATGCCACACTCACACTTCTCCATCATGCGTTTTCACACCTCGAAAAACCTGCCTCCTTTGTACGCATTCTTTACATCGATTTCTCATCAGCATTCAACACCATACAACCACATCTGATGGCAAAGAAACTCATTAACATGAATGTGTGTAACAAGCTCATTCTTTGGATAATAGATTTTCTAACAAAGAGGACACAGTCTGTGCGATATCAGAGTGTTGTTTCGTCTTCCAGAGTCATTTCAACTGGCGCACCTCAGGGTACTGTTTTATCTCCAGTGCTTTTTACTCTGTACACAAATGATTGTTCAGGAAGTGATTCAACTTTGTACATTAAATATTCAGATGACTCAGCACTTGAGGATCTTTTCAACTCTGACTCTGTTTACTTCAAGGAGGTTCAAAGATTTGTTGACTGGTGCGATTACAACTATCTTGATCTGAATGTAACAAAACGAAAGAAATGTTGATTGATTTTAGAAAGAATCCAAAAGTTGTACCACCGCTTTTTATCAAAGGTGCTGAAGTAGAACGTGTTGAATCATACAAATATTTAGGAACTTTTATAGATAATAAGCTGAATTTTAAATCCCATGTTGATTATGTCCACAAAAAATGTCAAACCAGATTATATTGTCTTCGCAAGCTGCGATCATTTCATGTGAATACTGACATTCTTCGGACATTTTATTCATGCTTCTTGGAATCTGTTTTAACTTTCTCATTTATGTGTTGGTATGGTGGGCTGACTGTGAAGAGTAGGAATGTGCTTGAGAAAGTGGTGAACGTGGGAGGAAAAATTGTTGGTGGGAGACAAAAAAGTCTGAGTGAGCTGTACAGGTGCCGTGTTGTTTGTAAAGCGAAGAAGATTGCGTGTGACCAGACCCACGTTCTTGCAAGTCAGTATGACCTTCTTCAGTCAGGACGAAGATATCAATCAGTTAAATGCAGAAGTGTCAGATTTAAACAAAGTTTTATTCCCCTGTCCATTGATTTTCTTAACAGAGGTGATGTTTAATTGCTTTTTAGGTATGGATTATTGTTACATTTTGTTGTATAAAGATACATAATTTAAGCTCAGATTGAGCATACTGTTGCATTTAGATAACAAATAGTTGTTATTTTAGTTTAAAATCTCATCTTAGAATTTATTGTCAAATGCGTTGTAGGAATGCAATTTTTATAGTATTATTCTTATATTATTTAGTCACCTTGAAATCCAAATTCTTTTATATGAATGTATGCATATGTGACAAAATGGGTGATGTGACAAAATCATTGTTTATTTGCTGTGAATGTGTGTGACCACAAACTAATTTCTCGAACTGAGATAATAAAGTTTACTTGACTTGACTTGACTTGACTTCATACTCTCGCAAACTGAGGGAGATAGCCTCTTTGTTGAAACCATATTTTCAAAGGTTTTCTACCGTTGGTCTATCTTTCTTTGAAATCTACTCAATGAGAAAAGAATTAAAGGCAATGTTTTTGAGTAGTGAGGAGATAAGAAACTATTGGGCTACCCCCACACAACAACCAATGGTGTCTTGATCCGCAATCCTCACAAGACCAACCAAGCGTGTCTACAAGCTAAAGAGGCGCCAAGCGCTCCAGCCATGGTCGGTCAAAGGTCATGATAGAAACCTCCCAGCTCGCGCGCCGTCTAAATCATCGATTGGTCGGTCGGTTGGTTTGATGCGGGCGTTTCCCTGTGCGTTTACTAACCAAGCGCTTCTACCAGCGCTCCAGCCATGGTCGGTCAAAGGTCATGAGAGGGAAAAAAACCCTGTCAGCGCTCCAGCCATGGTCGGTCAAAGGTTACCTGCTGACACTTCGATTCTATGACTTTGTATATAATGAAAATGACTTTTTTTGCTGTTGTAGCTTCGCTGCTTTGCTGCTGTGGTTACCTGCTTCATCTTCATCCGCTTCGCCGTTTTGCTGCTTTAAGGCTGTCTATCAGACGGCCGCTGACAGAACTTTGAAGAGATCTTGTGATTATTGATTCAGGACTCTGATAAGCGCTTTTGGCGGCTGTCTTGAATTTACGTCGCTCAAGTGTAAACCACAAAAGCCCCCCTTCACATTCTCCCTGCAAGCGCCTCCCTGTTTATTGTGTGAATGATTCTCGTGTATGTATGTATGTATGTATGTATGTATGTATGTATGTTTATGTATGTATGTATGTGTGTCTGTGTGTCGCGCTGTGTGTGTCTGTGTGCGCGTGTGTGAGAGAGTGACAGGCACGACAGACTGACAGACAGACTGACAGACAGACAGAGATGTGGGAGTGAATGAGGGGAAGAGAAACTGATTAATTAATTTTTTTAATTTATAATTTTATTCTGGTTTAAAAATGAAGCCCGAAGTAGTTATTAGAGAGCTTACTAATATACTTTACGAGTTGGATTGGAAGGCTGATAGAGAAGAGTTAAAGAGTAGGTTTGAAGAATCAATTACTGATCTTTTTAATCACATAAAAATATGAGAAAGCGTGAAGCAGGCCATCAGTGAAAATACCAGTTTCTTGGCCCCCACTGGCAAAAAAGTTGCTTACTATTTTACTTGATTATATGACTCATGAAGATGTTGATCTGACTTTTTCTCACAGCCCTGAAGAAGTAACTATTTACTTTAATGAAGATTAGGTTTTACGATTAGAAAAGACTATGAATTTACAATTATTTTTTATTTATTTTAGATTTAAAAATGGCTGCTGAACTCAGTGAATCTGATTTAAAGAATTGTAATGAACTATTTGACGAAACAATGAAAGTACTAAACATTGATTTTAGTGAATTTGGGTTTGAGAATGACATAGACAATATAATAATAAAAGATAATAGTGAACTATTTAATGAAGCAATCAAAGTGATAAACATTGACTGTAGTGATGTAGAAAAAGCTAAAATATTAGCAGGCGTTATTGTAAGGTTAACATGTCTGAAGTGTTGCGGCACTTGGGCGAAGAATAAAAAGCTTGTTTTACTTACTTTTATATACATTTATTTTTTTAATCTACGTAAATATTTGAGTTAAAAAATGAGCCTCACAAGTAAATTCGAGGATGGAAAACTATATACGATGGAAGAAATATTTGACAGCAGTGAACAATTAAGCAATATGTTTAGTGAAGTAGACATGGATATTATTAACCCCACAAACGTTCATGAAAGTGTGGCACATGCTATCTCTAAAATCCCAGAGTTTCTTCAGATGGAGCCGCCAGTAAAAGTGCTGTTGACCGTTCTGATTGATTATATAACGCCTGACTATAGTAGCCTGGAAGTCTGGGTTTCAACTAAACAGAAAGAAGTAATCAGCTATCACGACTTTAACTCTAACTGGGCTGACTACATGCTTACACAGTTTAACAATGCAAGTGAGGAAGCAAAGTTAAGGGGTTCTGGGTCGTCTGAAGGAACAGTCCTTGAAATCAAATTGAGACAAACAAAGTTCTATCCTATAGTTGGCAATTCTTACCTTCCTCTTCCAAAAGAGTTAGTTTTAAAACGAGCAGTCTTAAACATAAAAAATTCTGACAACATGTGTTTTATGTGGTGTGTTTTAGCACATTTACATCCTGTTAAAAAGAACGCAGAAAGAGTTTCCAATTATGAACAATATAAGCAAGAGCTGAACTTTGATAACATAAACTTTCCAGTAAGCATAGAAAGCATATCTCAGTTTGAAGAGCAAAACAAACCAATCACTGTAAACGTATACACATGGTGTGTAGAAGCTGATCTAGTGCCTCTAAGGGTTTCTCCCAACGCCCCTACTTTAGGCGAACCACTTGACAAGCATGTAGACTTGATCCTGTTTGAAGATAGTACAAAGAGTCATTATGTATTAATCAGAACAATAAGCAGACTGTTAGCCTATACTACAAAGCATCCAGCTAAACAAGAGCTTTGTAGAAGGTGTTTGGTCAGAATCCCTACTATAGAAGCAGCTGCCAGTCATAGAACTCATGTAAAAGTTTTGTAGACTGTGAAACCAAACTCCTCACACCTAAACCCGGGTCTAAAGTTAGTTTTAAGAATGTACACAAAATGCAGATGAGCCCGTACGTGGTTTATGCCGACTTTGAATCGCTCTTACCGCAGTACTACGGCCCACAACAGCAAGAACAAAAAACAACGCTATTAACCCCCATCAGATCTGTTCTTATGCGTTTATTGTTGTTAGGTCAGACGGTCAACACACGACACCAAGATTTACAGAGGCCCTAACGCAGCTAGTAGATTTTTAGATCAGATGAAACAACTTCGCAATCAGTTATCCAACCAACTAAATCTTTCAGACATTGTTATGACTCCTGAAGACAAGAACGTTATGACTCAGCCACTCTCTGTTGGATTTGCAATAAAGAATTATTAGGCAACGCAGTAAGAGACCACGATCACATTACTGGAAAGTTTAGAGGGGCCGCGCACAGCAATTGTAATCTTCAACTTAAGGTTGACCCTAAGACATGGAAACTGCCTATCTTCTTTCATAACTTACGAGGCTACGATTCTCATTTTATCATGCAAGCAGTGACTTCTGAATATAAGAGGGTTACCTGCATTGCACAGTCTTCAGAAAAGTACATGACTTTTACTCTTGACTCTTTATCCTTTTATGACTCAGCCCAACATCTGATGGCTAGTTTAGATAAATTAGCGGGATCGCTACAAGACTTTCCAATCACTAAACAATATTTTGACCCATCTTTAGTGCGTAAAGGCGTCTATCCTTATGAATACATGAACTCGTGGGAAAGGTTTGACGAAGACTTACTTCCTCCTAAAGGTGCTTTCTTTTCTAGTCTTAGAGGCAAAGACATAACTGACTCTGACTATGAATACGCACAGAAAGCCTGGACAGAATTACACTGTGAAACGATGGGCGACTATCACGATCAATATTTATTGGCTGACGTGTGTTTATTGGCAGACGTTTTTCAGAATTACAGATTACATGCATGAAACATTACAACTTAGACTCGTCACATTACATCTCTGCCCCAGGTCTTTCTGGGACGCATTCTTAAAGTCTACAAACATTCATATTGACTTAATTTCTGATCTACCTACACTCCAGATGATTGAAGACGGCCTAAGGGAGGTATTAGCATGGCCTCACATCCTTACTGCAAAGCTAACAACAAATATTTAGACGATTATGACCCAACTAAACCATCTAACTATTTAATGTACTTAGACGCCAACAATCTGTATGGATGGGCCATGAGTCAACCGCTCCCACTGAGAAACTTTAAAATGATAAAAAGGACCTCACGATGTTAACACTGTGTTAGGCATGTTGTCACAGCTTACGCCTGATAATCCAGCAGGACTAATCTTGGAAGTAGATTTAGAATATCCTAAAGAATTACACAATCTCCACAACGATTACCCCCTAGCCGCAGAAAGATTAAAGATGAGCCCCATCGAACCGCCTAAACTCGTTCCCAATCTTAGACATAAAACTAAATATGTGTGCCATTACAGACTCCTACAGTTTTACTTAAGACACGGGTTGAAACTGACAGCTGTTCATAGAATCATTGCTTTTGATCAAGAGCCTTTTATGAGGCCATACATCAAGAAGAATACTGATCTTAGAACTCAAGCCACTGACGCTTCAGAAAAAGACTTCTTTAAACTGATGAACAACAGCTGTTTTGGTAAAACCATGGAGAACGTACACAATCGCAAAGATGTTAAATTAGTTACAAAAGAAAACCAAGCAATTAAGTTTGCCTCTAAACCTAACTATCAAGACTTTAGAAGATTTAACGACAGCTTGGTTGGCATTATGATGAAGAAAAAGGATGTTAAGTTGGACAAGCCGGTGTTTTATCGGCTTCACCGTATTAGAGTTGTCAAAGCTATTGATGCTAGAATTTCTGTACGACTACCGCTGTACCCAAAAGCAAGAGTCCTTTACACAGACACTGACTCTTTTATTCTAGACGTCCCTACAGAAGACTTCTATAAGGATTTAGAAACAGAAGTAGCTAAAGGAGCTGATGGATGGTACGACACATGCGACTATCCTAAAGACAGTCCTTTACATTCAACTGTGAACAAGAAAGTAATTGGAAAGATGAAGGATGAACTTAAATGGGACAGTTATAAAAGAATATGTTGGTTTGCGGTCAAAGATGTACAGCGTTGCCAGCCAGACTTCTGTAATGAAGAAAGCTAAAGGCATAAGTAAAGAAGTTGTCAAAAAAATATAACTCACGATAACTACAGGCAGACCATAAGAAAGCATGGAAAAGGGAAACAGCAAACATTGCCTATCACCACACTGAAAAACTCACCAAGACGCAGCAAAACAGATCGCAGTCATCGAGATACCTCAGGCGAGCTGCGACAGAAGCTCCGCTGTTTTGAACATATGGACACAGTACTGCAAGAACTTTACAACTACCTATACAGCCAGACTGACAGTCTGTTTGAGGGGGACTCAACCCTATCAAGGAATCCTCACCACTACCTGATGAGAGAAGAATGGAAAAGCCTCGGCAGCCTTCCGGCAGGGAAATCACCTGGAGCAGACAATATTCCACGAGCTGCTCAAACATTGGAGGGAAGGAATTGGTCACTCTAGTAAACATCGATTAGTCAAAATCTGGGAGACAAAACAGTGCCCACAGAATGGGCTCAATCACTCATCATCCCCCTGCCCAAAAAGGGAAATCTACGCCAATGCCA
>CM031625.1:36914271-36921771 GCA_018398815.1 Conus ventricosus
CCCTCGCGGCTGAATGGTGGTACCAGATATGATTCATCTCGTTTTAAATACGCAGAACATTCCGGAAAAGAACACTGCCTGCATTTTGGTTTTGAAGCATGGTCATCGTTTACCTGTCTTAGGTAGAACGCACTGTCTGATGTCGTTACGCCTGGACAGAAGCGCGGTGTCTGGAATAGTGTTTGTAGGTTGATAGGAAATACGTCCCGGTTGCGCTAATGTAGCAAGATTCACTTTCATGTAATCCCAGTAGATTCTTACAGAATTTTGTGGATACGGAGGTGCTTCAGAAGGCCCTTATGGAAAGCATTCATGCAATGCTAATACGTTCTCCACTCAGGTGGGCAGGACATGTACACCATATGGATGAAAATCGTCTCCTAAAGAGACTGTTCTATGGCGAGCTGCTGGAAGGCAAGCGTTCCAATGGAGAACAAAAAGAAGGACAAAAAGAGGACAACAAAGACACACGAAGGCCTCACTGAAGTGCTGTAGCATCGCTCTGGCCTCTGGGACGAAGCTGCTCAAGTCGCTCAACCTGGGGCACCCATGATCAAATCCGGAGTGAAAGACTTTGAAACGAGGCGAGTGGAGGCACAGGAGCAAAAAACGTCAGTTTCGTAAAAACAGAACAAGCACCACTTTCACCTGGATCACGTCCAAGTCTGCCTGTCCTCTCTGCTACAGACTATTCCGTACAAACAGATCGGCCTGATCAGCCATCTTCGTACACACACCACCACCACCCTGTAATAGCAGAAGTCGTGGTCATCTTCGCCTGCGAAGGACAATCAACAACACTGAATTTTGAATGCATTCTTTCAGGGGGCAGGGGTGGCGTGGGGATACTTGTGATGTGTTCTGTTTGAAAAAGGTGAAAACATGAGCTGTTCCCATGATGATCTGAGAATGGAAACCTTACTTCAGTCCCGTACGTTGATATTAGTGGGGCTAGCGTATTGTTTTGAGGAGCTTTTCTCTCTGCTTTCAGCTCTGAATCTTTGTTCTGACCGTTTACGTGTGTGTAGGGTTTTGTTCCTTTGTTTTGTACAATATTTTTGTCTGTTTTGTGATTTTTCGTTTTTATGGAAAATTACCTTGAGATCTTTGTACTGGTTTGTGGACTGTATATTAATTACTGGGCCCGTACTTAAAATGTGTGTGTGTGTGTGTGTGTGTGTGTGTGTGTGTGTGTGTGTGTGGTGTGTGTGTGTGTGTGTGTGTGTGTGTGTGTGTGCGTGTCTGTGGATGCGCGCGCGTGCGTGTGTGTGTGTGTGTGTCGTGTGTGCAACCAACAGCTCTTAGTTTCAGCCATGAAAAAAAGTGCCCCCCTCTCTCCCTCCTCCCTTATTTTCTCCTCCCCGCCCTCCTCTTGGGAAAAAAAGACATTGTATTTTGCAATCCGCTCCCCCCCCCCCCCCCCCCCCCCGTCCTCACTCTTCTTTCCACACACACCAACTATCCCCTCCCACACTCTTAGTCAGACAACCTCGTTTCCAATGGTCGGGTGCACGTGCGCCGCTTGGTGGCGCTGTCTGGGGGCTCCCCTGAGCGGAAATCACTGACGTGACCTGCGCGCGCTGACATTTCCCGGCATGCTCAGCGTCTGTAACGCCTTATTTGGTTAGAGACAGGCGGGGATTAGCTATCGACAAGGTTCACTCTGTGTTCGATCTGCTTCGCCACATCGTCTGACAGGACCCCCCAGCCCCCTCCCGGCCCCTATCCTCCCCCCCCCCCACCCGTTCCTTTTCCTTCCCCATCCTTCCTCCATTTCCGAGCGCCTCTCTCTCTCTTTCTCTCTCATTGTGACTCTGTGTGTGTGTGTGTGTGTGTGTGTGTGTGTGTGTGTGTGTGTGTGTGTGTGTGTGTGTGTGTGTGTGTCGCGTAGTGCGTGCGTGCGTGCGTGCGTGCGTGCGTGCGTGCGTGTGTGTGTGTGTGTGTGTGTGTGTGTGTGTGTGTGTGTGTGTGTGTGGTGCGTGTGTGTGTGTGTGTGCCTGTCTGTCTGTCTGTCTGTCTGTCTGTCTGTGAAATCATTAAAATCAAAGCAAAAAGAAACCTAGACAAAAGCGCGTTCATTGATTTTTAAAACGCTTTCAATTCAGTTTGGAAAAACGGATGGTGGGATCACCTTTTACCAAGTATAAGTGCACAACTTAATGTGTTAATGTGAATATGTGCTATGTAATTACCTCATGCCTCTTCCTTGGCGGAAAGATATGATTATTTTCATTGCGTTATGGGTGTGACACAAGGTGAGAATCTTTCTGACGGTTTATTTTGATCAGATCTAAATAAGAGTTGCTATTATCCAAATGGCGAAATAAATCATTTTCAATTATGTAATTTTCTTAATTCATTGGATCTTTTGTACGCAGATGGTAAACATTCATCAGCAGATTTAATAAACTGCTTTCAGAAAACCCTCTATGTTTTTCATTAGCGTTGTTGAATGTGGACACTCGAGATTTATCGCGAAAAACACTTAGAAAGCAAACAAGCAAACAAACAACCTTGATTTTCAATTTGAATAAACCAAAGAACAACTTCAGTTGAAAAGATGTATTACAGTTATATGTTCTTTCAAGTATTTAGGATAATATACATTCCAAAACATTTTTCCAAAGATAAAACTCTTATGTGTGCACAGAGTTAAGCTTTTTTTTTTTTTAGTTCAGACACCTAAAACCAAATTTACCCGCGATGTTGTCCTTTATCTTTATCAACCAACGGTTGTTCTGGTTTATTGAACACTATGAACTACAGGGTATGAAGATACTAATATGCTGAGAAATGAACAACCAGAATCACTTAAATAATTACGTCGACTGAAAAAAAAACTGGAATGAATCATTCTACATAAAGTGAAATATACTCATTTCAGCCTGTCTAAAAACCAGAAGTTTTCGATTCTGACCGGTGCTATATCTAAATGTCGCAGTAAAACGCAATACAAAAACCTGTATGGTTGTTGTGTTGTTCATTTACAAAAGGACTGTTTTAGTCAGAGTGGATGGCTGACAGTCATTACAAAAGACTGTTGTAAGTCAAGTGATGGCTGACAGTCATTTCAAAAGACTGTTTAGTCAGAGTGGATGGCTGACAGTCATTTACAAAAAGGATGTTTTAGTCAGAGTGGATGGCTGAAAAGTCATTTACAAAAGGACTGTTTTAGTCAGAGTGATGCTGACATCATTTACAAAAGGACTGTTTTAGTCAGAGTGGATGGCTGACAGTCATCAAATTATAGATGAAAGAAAATTTGGTTGTGTTTGGGAATCGCAAATGTCCATATTGTACATCTGCGATTTCCAAACGCAACCAAATCATGCATGCAGTAGTACCTGTGCACGATATCAGGGGCATGTTCTACCCATATGTATGCAGTAGTACCTGTGCACGATATCAGGTGCAAATCATGTATGCAGTAGTACCTGTGCGCGATATCAGGGGCATGTTCTATCCATATGTATGCAGTAGTACCTGTGCACGATATCAGGGCATGTTCTACCCATATGTATGCAGTAGTACGTCACGATATCAGGGCATCTACCCATATGTATGCAGTAGTACCTGGCACGATATCAGGGGCATGTTCTACCCGTATGTATGCAGTAGTACCTGTGCACGATATCAGGGGCATGTTCTACCCATATGTATGCAGTAGTACCTGTGCACGATATCAGGTGTAGTACCTGTGCACGATATCAGGTGTAGTACCTGTGCACAATATCAGGTGTAGTACCTGTGCACGATATCAGGGGCATGTTCTATCCATGAAAGGAAGCAAAAGGATCTGTCTCCTACATTAGTGGTATAACTGCACAGCATCAATCCATTATTCATTATCTACCAATCTGAATTTGTAGATGATAATGATGATGATAATTATGCTCCTGCTTCTGCTGCTGCTGCTGCTGCTGCTGCTGCTGATGCTGATGATGATGATCATGATGACGACGACGACGACAACGACGACGACGATGAGGAGGAGGAGGAGGAGGAAGAGTTTTTATACTGTGGCCAGCCTCGGTTAGAGACAGAGCTCTTTACAATCCACGCTCTCGTTTACACAACGGGTAGGGCCGACTGAAGAACTGCCTGCTGGCGCTAAGCTCGTTTTCCGCGTTATTCAGTCTGTCAGCCATTCTTCTTTTTTTTTTCATGCATAGTTTCATTCCTTTAGGGGTGGGGTGGGGTGGGGAATAGTACTGATAAAACACAGAGCCTGAGAATCCCAACTTCACGCAAGTCGAGAACCATCCCCGGTCTGTTTCAATCTAGACGAGAGCTGGTAGTGTGGTGGTGGTGGTGATGGTGGTGGTGGTGCTTTTGCTGTTGCTGCTGCTTCAGCTGAAGGTGCTACTGCAGATGGTGCTACTTTCATAATGAATGGTGGTGGTGGTGGTGGTGGTGTGGTGGTGGTGATGGTGGTGGTGGTGGTGGTGGTGGTAATGGTAGTAGGGGTAGTGCGGCTGCTGCTGCTGCTGCTGCTACGTACTGCCACTACTCCAAATGCTGCCACTACTGGCAGCTATTGATAGTGCTGGAGCTCGTACTACTGCTGCTGCTACTGCTGCTTTTATACCGGCTGACACATGATTGTTGTTGCTGCTGCTGTGGCTTCTTTAGCTGCTGCTGTTTCAACTACTACTAGTTCGAGTACGATATGCTGCTGCTGCTGCCCAGCTGTGTATTACTACCATCACCACTACTGCTACTACTGCTCCGCTTGCTACTACTACTACTACTGCTACTATCTACTACACTACTATACTACTACTATTACTACTACTACTACTACTACATACTACTACTACTACACTACTACTACTACTACTCCCACCACCACTTCTTCTTCTTCTTCCTCGTTCGCCATCTCGTTAGATGAGCAGCCCAGTGTCCTCGATGAAGGCTGCCGTCCGTCGCAGCTCCTCCAGGGTGCCGTACAGCTTGGCTTCCACTGCTGTCGGTGTTGGCCAGTACTTTTCCCTGGATGCTGCATACGTCGTACAGCCTTGAAGGATGTGGTCAGTTGTCATTGGTCCCTCACCAATGTCCAATGCCAAATTTTGTGTGCATGTGCTGGAGCTCATAGGCTATTGTGTCCAGTCCTCAGGCGGAAGATCTTGACCTGTTCCCGTCGTCCCAGCAAATGGTATGTGGCATAAAGCCTCTTCCAAGATGGGTGGGTAGCATTTGCCGGGATAGGCTTTGCTTCGTGTTCCATCAAGACTGGGCTTTGTCTTTCAAGGCGTCTTGACTGGTGGATGAAGCTGCCTCTTTTCAACCGGCTCTTGGTGGTTTGCTCATTCTGTTGTTCATTGGATGGTTTTCAAGGCGTTTGAATTTTGCTGCCTGGATGAGGATCTTTGTGTCCCTTCTGTCCTCCAATGACTGTAGCCCAGTGGTCTCCTCCATCTTCAGGATTGGGGTGGATCTCATGGCGCCAGTTATGACACGCTGAGCTTGGTTCTGTATCTTATTGAGATGGTCGAGGTTAGACTTTGCAGCTGATGCCCATGCTGACGTCCCGTACTCAACTACAGGTCGGACTCTCCCTGTATAGAGTCTCTTCAGGATACGTTCGTCAGCCTCCCAGTCCGTCCCCGCAAGTTTCCTCATGATCGCCAGTCTCAACTTGGCCTTGCTACAGCATCTGGTGATCTGCTGTTTCCAAGTGAGCCTGCGGTCAAAGGTCACTCCCATGTAGGTAGGTGTGGGTTCCTCTGCAAGCCTTTGGCTGTTCAGAGTCAGCTTCGCCTCTTGCTTCTTGCTGGATAGGCTGAAGACTGTGTAGGTTGTTTTGCTTGAGTTGACAGAGACAAGCCATTCCTGGGTCCAGTCGCTGATCTTGTTGAGCGCAGTTTGGAGGCGTACCTGTGCTGTAGTGGTGTACTCTTCAGAGCACCAGAGCACCAGGTCATCTGCGTAGATCGCTCCTCTGACCCCTTTTGGCAGTTCTCTGACGATGCCATCTATGAAGATGAGGAACAGCGTTGGCGAAAGGACTCCTCCTTGTTCCACCACCACTACTACTACTACTACCATTACTACTATTACTGTAGCTGCTGCTGCTGTTGCACTACTGTTTATTACCACCATCACCACCACTGTTAATACTACCGCAACTACAGCAATTGTGTGTGTGTGTGTGTGTGTGTGTGTGTGTGTGTGTGTGTGTGTGTGTGTGTTGTGTGTGTGTGTGTGTGTGTGTGAGGAGAGAGAGAGAGAGAGAGAGAGAGAGAGAGAGAGAGAGACAGACAGACAGACAGACAGACAGACAGACAGAGACAGAGAGACAGAGATAGAGACAGACAGACAGACAAAGACAGACAGACATAGACAGAGGCAGATAGACAGACAGACAGACAGATAGAAAGGTGGACGAATGGACAGACAGACGGACAGACAGACGGACACATGCACACACACACACACACACACACACACACACACACACACACACACAACACACACACACACACACACAGACAGACACACACACACACACAGACACACACACACACACACACACACACACACACACACACACACACACACCGCGCGCGCGCGCGCGCGCGCGCGGAGACAAGAGACAGAGACAGACAGACAGAGGGAGGTGCAGACATTCAACCCTCTTCACTTTCCAACACCCGTGTTTGGACCATCTGACACCCCGCATAAAGCGGCACCCCCACCCCCACTCCCTCCCCCACCACCACCCCAACCCTCCCACCCAAACCCCCACACCCCAACTATTCCCTCTCCTCCCTTATCTCTCCATCCCCCTAACCTCCCAAACACCCCGCACATCCCCCCCCCCCCTCCACCCCATCCCTTTACTTCCTCCTCCAATCCGACCTCTGCTTGCTCGCTCCACCCACCCGCCCACTCCCCCCCCCCCCCCCCCCGCGCCTCCCCACCCCCTACCCACCCCACTCCTGCCCCGCCCTACCCGGGGAACACGAAGAGCTGGGACCCCGGCCCGCGGGTGGACGGCAGGGAGTCGGGTGCCGTCCCACCCCCACCCCGGGCTCTAAGGGAAAAGGGCAGAACCAGACTTGTGCGTCTGTTGAACCCTAGTGTGCGCTGGGAGGTAGGGGGGGGGGGTAGGGATAGGGGTAGGGGTGAAGAGCGGGGGTTGGAGGGGTGCTGGGTGTTGAAAGGGGCTGGGAAGGGAAGGGTGGAATGAGCGGAGGGGGTGGGAAGGGGGAAGCGGTGTGAACAAGAACAAGAACAGGAACAAGAACAATTCTTTATTGCCGTCACCTTTGAAAGATATTTGGCACAAAACATCATAAACAACAACAACAAGAACAACAACAAAAGTGCTTCTATTATCAATTTTTCCTGGCTTTGAATGCCTCAAAAACAAAGCTGGCTAATATTTCTGGGTGTTCCCTGGAGTTTAATAGAGTACTTGGTTTGAAGTCGTTGGCACACAATATTCTTTTTCCTGGGTCATCTGTTAGATCTTGCATCTGTTCTACTTGTGTA
>CM031625.1:36939746-36957246 GCA_018398815.1 Conus ventricosus
CCTTCCCCCGTCTGTGTGTGTGTGTGTGTGGTGTGTGTGTGTGTGTGGTGTGTGTGTGTGTGTGTGTGTGTGAGTGAGTGCGTGTGTGTGTGTGTGCGTGTGTGTGTGAGTGCGTGTGTGTGTGTGTGTGTGTGTGTGTGTGTGTGTGTGTGGTGTGTGTGTGTGTGTGTAGGTGAGTGGGTGGGTGTGAGTGTGCGTGTGTGTGTGTGTGTGTGTGTGTGTGTGTGTGTGTGTGTGTGTGGTGTGTGTGTAGGTGGGTGGGTGTGGGGGTGCGTGTTGTGTGTGTGTGGTGTGTGTGTGTGGTGTGTGTGTGTGTGTGTGTGTGTGTGCGTGGTGTGTGTGTTGTGGTGTGTTGTGTGTGTGTTGTGTGTTGTGTGTATGTGTGTGTGTGTGTGTGTGTGTGTTGTGTGTGTGTGTGTGGTGTGTGTTGTGTGTGTAAATGTGTGTGTGTGTGTGTGTGCGCGCGCGCGCGCACGCGCCGGCGCGCGTGCGTGTGTGTAAAAAGCCCATATACAACATAATTGGAAACCGCGCATGCCTTCTCACAGCACAAACATACTTGAAAAAAAAACCAGCACGACAGCGCACAACACACCCCAAAAAAAAAAAAAAAAAAAAAAAAAAAAAAAAATTTCCTTTCCCCATGACAACCCTTTGGGGTTTCGGGATTTTCCTCCGTGGAACAAACCTTTTTGCTTTTACCTTCGCCAACTAAACATTTCTTTTGGGTCTCCGGAGAACCGTCAGTAACCCGGGGTTTTCAGCACTTGTGATGGTCCCTTTAGGGAACGACCGGGGGGAGGCCCTTAACTATCAATTTCTATTGAACTCATTTTTGTTTTTACTTTTGTTTTTGGGCGGGTTTTTGGGGGTATATTAGTAGTAGAGTATATAGTAGTATAGAGTACCCGTATTTCGTATCTTTATGCGTTTTATTGTAATTGCTTATATTATTATCACATTTTAATTATTTTTATTAAAAATATTATTTAAATTATTATTTTTTTAAATTTTTATTTTTATTATTTATATTTTTATTATGTTGTTTTTTGGTTTTGTTGTTATAAATTTTTCACTTTTACTTTTACCATTGTTGTCTTAAAGCATTACATTTTTGCGGTTTTGCCCGGTTGGTGGGGGGGCATATTTTTTTTGTTAGCTTTAAACTTTTATAAATAAATCACCATTATTTTATTTTGTTTTAAATTATTATTTTTATTTAAAATTTCCATTATTTTTTTTAAAAAATCCCTTGCATAGCGCCACCCCCTTTGTTTACCAATTTCTAAAACTTTTTCACAACCATGCTTTCGTCACACAAGGGCTGCCTCCTAGGTGAGCCGACCTTCGAAACCCGTCGGCAGGGGGTTTCGCCCGGGAACCCTGACTGAAAATTTGGTGCCCAACCCACGACCCCCCCCGAAAGGGGAAGGAAGTAGGGAAAAAACCCCTTTGGACATTCCAGGTGCCGACCTTTCAGGATCCGGTAAAAGGCCGGGATCCCAAACTTTTTGGCTTTTACGGAAGGTCATCTCACTCATCCGTTTCCCTCCCTCTTTCCTCCTTTTTTTTTCTTCAAATTTTTAAAAAAAAAAAACTTTTTCTTCATTTTTTTTTTGTTTGTTTTTTATTTATCTATCTTTTTATTTATTTATATTCATGAAAAAAATTTTTTTTGGTCTTTCCAGAACTTTCCCGGCCACGGAAAAAACTGTTTGAGGGGCCTCTTTTGGATTTTCCTTACCTCCTCCCCCCCCCCTCCCCTCCCCCCCCCCTCCTTTTTTTTTCGGGGGGCCCCTTTGGGGGGTGTTGTGGGTGGTTTTGGTGTGTTGGGGTGTGTGGGGGGGGTTTTTCATCTCCTCCAAAATCTTTGTATTTTTCCCTTTTTCTTTTTGGGGGGGTTTTTTCCCCTCTCCATTTTTTTTCTTTCCAAATTTCTCTTTTTTTTTGTTTTTTTAAAACATTGTTGCGTAATCCCAGCTCACGGTACCCAAAACGTAAAAGAAAAATTTAAAAAGCCGTTACAATTTTTTTTTGGAAATCTCTCCCCTCTCTCCTCTCTCCCCTCTCCTCCCCTCAAAATCGTCAAAAACAAAAAACATATTTCCTTAAAAATCGCCCCTTTCCCCACCCCGACCCCTGTCAAACCAGCCCTTTTCTCCTCCCTCAAACCTCCCAATTCTCTCTTCCCCACCCCCCCTCTAAACCCTCCCGGGTTTTTTGGGGGGGGGGGTTTGCAAGTTTCCTTCTCTTTTCCCATCCCCTACTCTTTAGTACTTAATAAATTTGGGGCTTTCTTGTAAAAATTAAAATGACTATTTTAAATTTTGGCAGAGAAGGTAACGTTAAAAATAAGGATGCATAAAAGACAGATTTAAGACAGGTTTTGGGCCAAAACTTCTTTCTTGGTTTTAAGTTTAAATTCAATCAATCAATCATCAACCCTTTTCTCTCTCTCTCTCTCTCCCTCTCTCTCTTCTCCCTCTCTTTTTACCACAGGGACACTATTTTTTTCCCCCCATTTCGCAAGTTTATTTATGTATTTGGTCTTTTGATGTCTTTTTTTTTTTAAAGGGACTTTTAAAAAACCCAAAAATTGCACTGTTAAATTCCCCCTCTCCTCGCTCTCTCTTTTCCCCCCTCTCTCTCTCTCTCTCTCTTGGACCCGGAAACCCGCGGGGGAACCCCCGGGACTCGTAATCTTGGGGGATGGGGGGGTTGGGGGTTTAAACCTCCCCCCGGGGGGGTTTCCCGGTAGGGGATTTTCCCCGGGGGTTAGCGGGGGCTCGCCAATTCCCTTTCAGTCCTTCTTTAAAACTAAAAAACCGGGGGTTCCGGGGGTAAACGAAACCGCATAACCTTGCACAAAACTAAAATCCCATCACCAACTTTCGAAAGTAGGCCATTGGCCGGGGGGAGGGGATGACCCCTTTCACTTTACATGCACCCTGTGAAAAAGGGGGAAAAATTGAAAATAAAGGGAAAAGAGGTGAATTTTGGAACGATACTGAAATACAGGGGAAAACGACTGAGGAAGCGAAAGGGGGGGCACTCGCAGTCCACTACCCGGGTGGGCCACCCGTGAAAACGATGTTGATTGTAAAGCGTTTAGAGCCCCCACCGAAATGGGCGCGATAAAAGTTTTTCCATTATTTTTATTATTATTCCCTCTCCTCCTCTCCTCTCTCTTTCTCTCTCTCTTGTTGACGACGGGGACCCCATTTTTTTCTGCCCTTTTTTTTCGCAAGAAATTTTTCATTCCTTTTCTTTTTAAAGGTTTTTGGGGTTTTTTTTTTTGGGTGGGGGTTTAATGGCCCAATAAAAAACTCGAGGGGCACGTCCCTTTTCCCCCGCCTACCGGCCCTCTGTCCCGGGGGGGCCTGGCGGGGGGCTGGTCGCCAGTCCCCCCTCCCCTCTCGCTCCCCTCTCCTCTCCCCGCCTTCTCTCTCTCTCTCTCTCTCTCCTCTCCATCTCCCCCTCTCTCCTCCTCTCCCCTCTCCTCTCTCCCCTTTTTTGGACGACAGGGACACTTTATTTTCTGCCCTTTTTGGGCCAAGATAAAAAGGCTCTTTTCATTTTAGTTTTTGTTGTTGTTTTGTTGTTTTTTAAAGGGACATATAAGAAACTCAAATTTGCACTGCCCCTTTCCCCTATCTCTGTCTCCCTCTGTCCGTCTGTCTGTTTTGCCTTCGGTGGGGCCTGCCAGCTCTCCTCCCTCGCTCTCTCTCTCCTCTCCCCTCTCTTCCCCCTTCTCTCTTCTCCCCCTTCCTCTCCTCGCCCCTCTCTCTTTTGGGGACGACGGGGACACTAGTTTTTCTGACCTTTTCGCCAAGTTAGTCTTTACCCATTCATTTTAGTTTGTTTTTTTTAAAAATTGACTTATACAAACCCAAAATTGCCCGGCCCCATTCCCCCTGTTCATCCGGCCCCTGCCCTGTCTTGGCCCCTCTCCTCCTTTTCTCCCTCTCTCTCTCTCTCTCTCCCCTCTCTCTCCCCCTGGGGGTCCTCCCCTTTTGGTGCCCCCTCTCTCCTCCCTCCTCTCTCTTCTCTCTTTTCCCTCTCTCTCTCTCTTCCTCTCTCCTCCTTCCTTTTTCAATTTTCCCCTTTTTCAACTTCCCCCCTTCACCCAACGTAAGTTTTGCCCCAAAACGGCGCCCCTGGGGGCGGCAAAACCTTTACCCAAAACGTAACTTTTCATAGGGGGACGAACTAACAGACAGGGGGGAGGGGGGGGGGGCGGGGGGGGCCCGGGGGGTTGGGGGGGGGGAGGGAGGGGGGAGGGGCACGGCGGGGGGGCTAAAGTGGGTCGGGCCCCCCCCAACCCCGGTTTCAGTCAAAATTTTTGAAGGGTCAACCCCCCCCCAGAGCCCATCTAAAAGGGTTCCCCAGGGGGCCCTACCCACGAATGATTGTCTTTCGGCGCCCCACTAGGCCCCCTAAAACCCCCTTCCCCCCAGCCCCCCCCCCCCCCCCCCCCCTTTTTTAAAACTCACGGTCCACGGATCCGGACCCCCGGGGGCCTCCCGGATCTGCAAGACGGATGTACAAAAAATAAGTGCCCCGCCCCTAACCACAAGCCCATCCCCTTTTTAAAACCCGGGTGTAAAAAAAGTTTTAACTCCCCAAAATGGTTTAACTCCCAGGGGGAAAACCCTATTCATTTGTAAATTTTTTAACCCCCTGGGATTTTAAAACAGAATATACAAAACTAACTCCCTCTTGTTTTTTTGGGCTCCGGGATTTATTCTGACATACCACCAAAAAGACCCCCCACGCCCCAAACCCACTCCCCGTACCCGCACCACCCTTGCATCTGATATAATATTTTCGAATTGTGTGGGGTTTGGTGGGTGGGGGGGGTGTTTGTACTCTAACTTGCCAGATAAACCCACTTGGCAGAAATTTGGGCCCTTTTCGATTTTTGGGGTTTCTGTGAATTATCCGGTCGTAAATTTTTTTTTTAAAAAATTTTTGGGGTTTTTTCTGAGGGCTGGCCGATTTTCATTTTTACTGGCACCCACACCACCACCCCTGTGACGGCCCTTGGACAACTTTATCAGATGGGTCCAAGCAGCCACCCCGGAAAAAAATTTGAAACAAAAAAAAGCCCCCCCCCCCCCCCCCCCCCCCCCCCCCCCCCCCGCCCTCCCCCCCTTTTCTCTATCCCATTGCCCCCACACACAAAATTTCTAACCCTATCCCAAACCCCTTTTTTCCCCTTTCCCCTTCTCTCCCAGAGGTACGACAAAAATAAAAACAAGGAAAAACGCACTCGCGAAACTCGTCTTTTCTCTCCCCCCCTTTCCCTTCCCCCTCTCACCCCCCCCCCCCCCCCCCCCCCACCCCAATTTGGGGGCATCACAATGAAAAAGGGAACTTTTTCCCCATTTCTACACCTTTTGGATGAATGGCCAAAATTATGGGTGACTTTTTAAATAGCCCGCATAATTCCATGTGGAGAAGAAGGGAAGAGAGAGAGAGAGGGGAACGCCAAAGACTGAAGTGCAGAAATTTCTCCAAAAAGGCAAAAAACCTTTAAATTTCATGATAACAGAGGGTTACATACAGTTTATAAAAAAAAGGGCAAGTAAAATATAAAGGGACATCCCATAGATGACAAAATGAATATTCAGGGCCCGGCCTTTTTCCCAAAGGATGATAAATGACATAAACAAAAAATGAATCATGAACTTTAATCCCCTTCTCCGAAAACACAGGGGAATAGGGGGGTGGGAGGCATTTTAGTCATACAAAATTAAACCCCCCCCTCGTTACAAGTAACTCCCGGGAGTCAGAAAAAACTGTCCCACATTTACTCCCGGGGAAAGTTATTCTAAACTGTGAAAAACTGACCCCCTTTGGGGGGGGCTGGGTTAAACTTTTCCCCGGGGGGAAAACCCCCGGGGAGTTAATGTGTCCCAAACCCCCGGGGGGGGGGGGGGGGGGGGGGGGTTCATTGTTACGGGGTGGGAGTTAACCCGATATATGTACAAAATGACCCCCCCTTTAAATGTTTCAAAATTTTTTTAACTTTTTTAAAAAAAAAGTTTTTAGAACAGGGGAATTTTTACGGGTGGATTTATTTGGCACAGGTGGGGGGCCATTCATTTTTAACTCCCAGGATTAAAATTTTTGCATAGAACATTTAAACTCCCTGGGATTTGAACCTTTGGGGAGATTTAAAAATTTTTGGGTTACCCCGGGAAAAAAAGGGTTTTAACCCCCCCGAATTTTTTAAAACCCCCGGGATTTAAAACCCTGTTTTTGAAATTTTTAACTCCCTGGATTTAAAACAAAGAAATAAAAAACTAACCCCTCTTTTTTTCAGTTTGACCCCCGGGGGAGTTTTTCGGAAAACCCACCAGAATACTCCCCCCACCACCCACCACCCACTCCCCGCACCCGCTATCACCCTTTCATCTATATATATTTCTATTGTTTGGTCAATCATGGGAGATTGCATCTCTTAAGAGTTCCAATTTAAAGGTGTTTCGGTACAATTCTTACCACTCACAATGTTTTTGGGTTTTTGGGAACACCAAGAGCTGACCATTTTCAGACTGTTCCATTCTTTTGACCCCCCTTTTGAAACCCTTTGAATGGACCCCTCAAGCAAGGCTCAAAGAGGGCCCCACATTTTTACGTTTGAATAATGTTTTTAATTTTTTCAGAAATTTTTTCCCCTTTTCCCCCCCTTTTTTTGGGGTTCCATTTTCCCTACCCTTCGCGGCCCGTTTTGGGGGGTGCTTTTTTGGTTTTTTTTTTGGGAACCCCTTGGGGTGAGAAAACCCCCGGGAAATAACTGTGGGGGGCCCCCTATTGAAAAACCAAAGAGCACAAAACCACAATCAGCCGTGTCCCCCCTGATGAGTCACCAAACGACAAACCCCAGGAGCGGCAATCAAAAAAGGGGGCCCCTTTCGAGAGAGATTATGTTTTTTTTCCCCAGGCGCTAGTAAGGGGTTTCCTCAAGGGATAAAAATTCCCCCCATTTTTTCATTTTCCAATTTGGGGGGGTTGGGGGTTTTCAAATCTTTCCCCAAGTAAATTACAATAACGCTGAAGAATTGTTAACCTTACTTTTTTTCCCCCCAAACTTAATTGTTCAGAAATTTTTATATAAAAGATTTTATATATATAAAATTTTTTTTTTTTTTTTTTTTTTTCAAAATGGGGGGTGGGGGGGGTTTCTTACCTAACTTGCCAAAATCAAACGGGTGGGGGAGAATTTTTTCCTCGATATTTTTGGGTTTTCTGTAAATTTTAGTCACGGGGCCTAAATTTTTTACTAAAAAATTTGGTTTTTTCCCTGATTGGTTTGGCCAAACTTTCATTTTTAGCTTGGCAAAAACGCACACCACCACACCTGGGACGGGGCCATGACAATTTCTCAGATGGGGCCCCCAAGCACCACCTTTTTGGACAAATTTACAAAAACACCCCCCCCCCCCCCCCCCCCCCCCCCTTTCTCCATCCCATTTTCCCTCCCCAAAACAAAATTCTAATCTACCCAACCCTTTTTTCTCCCTTTCCCTTCTCTCCCAATGTACAAACTAAACAAACAATTTTCCAGGGCGCGACTACTCGTCTTCTCTCCCCCCTTTCCTTCCCCCTCGCACTCCCCCCCCCCCCCCCCCCCCCCCCACTCACTCCTAATTTGAGGGCATGACACAAAAAAAATTGAAAACTTTCCATTTCTACACCATTTGAGGGGAAGGGCCACCTTATGGGGACTGTTTGATAGCGAAAGGAAAAGGAGGGGAGAGAGAGAAGAAAAAAGAAGAGAAAAACGCAAACACTGAAGAACAGTATTTTACCAAAGGCAAAAACCATTAATTCATGTAAAAACCATACTTTACTTACAGATTATATACAAAAAGCATATAAAATATAAAGGGACATCCCATAAAAGCACGAATAGGGACAGGGCCCTTTTCCCTTTCCCTATGATGATGATATCAGAACTTTAAATATCCCCTTTCCCTTTTACCGAAAGACACCGGGGAATGGGTGGGTGGGGTCATCTTAGTAAATGTTTAAAGTTTAACCCCCCCGTTCCAAAGTAACCCCCCGGGTTCAAAAACAGGGTACACATTAACCCCCAGGAGTTTTTCTAAACGGTGAAAAACTGCCCCCTTTAAATTGGGGGGGATTTAAAACCCGGGTTACAAAACGCCTGGATTACCCCCGGATTAATCGGTACTAACTCCCCAGGGGAGTCTTTCCCTGTTACGGGGGGGTTAAAGGGTCGGGAATAATGTAAAAAAGACCCCCCCCTTAAGGGTTTCATGAATTTTTTTGAGACTTGTACAAAAAAATTAAAAACATTTTGAAGTTTACTGAGGGGTTTTTTTTTGGCACAGGGTGGGAGTCTTTCCCTTTTTTTAACTCCCAGAAGAAAAATTTTACATATGAACATTTAACCCCCGGGGATTTAAAACCCTTTTTCGGGGATTTTTAAAATTTTTTTGGGTTACCCCGGGCATCCCCTTTGGCCTTTCCCCAAGTAAAGACCGGGAAATTCCCCTTTTCCCTCACTGGTAAAAAACCCAGGTTCCCTCTCTTCCCCTTCCCCCAGTGAAGACCAAGAGTCACCCCCTCCTCTAAGGGAAATTTTCCTGTTGTTTGGGGTTTTTTGGTTGGTTTTTTTTCCCGGGTGTTTTGGGTTTCCGCTCCCCGGGTTGAAAGTTTTTTACCCCCCAAAAATTTTCCTTTTTTCCCCCTTTAGGGGTTTTAGGGTTTGTTTATTGATTTACCCACTAATTTTTATTTACTTTTTTTTGCTTTTTAGCAGACACAAAACACCAAGCCCCTCCTTCCTCCATGCCCTACCCCGGCGTTACTGCCTCCCCCCTTCCCCCTCTGTCAGGGGTGGGTGTGGGTGTGTTGTTGTTGTTGTGTGGGGGGGGTGGGGGTGTAGGTGGGGGTGGGGTGGGGTGGGGCGTGTCGTGTGTGTGGGTGGGGGGGTTTGGGGGTGGGGTTTTGTGTGGGTTTTGTAGGGGGGGGGGGGTGGGGGGGTGCGGCCCGGGTGTGTGTGGTGGGGGTGTGGGGGTTGGGGGTGTTTTTTGGGGGTTGTGGGGGGTGGGGGGGGGGGGGGGTGTGTGTTTTGTGTGTGTGGGGTGGGGGTGTGGGGGTGTGTGGTTGTGCGTGGGTTTTTAAAATGTGTTGGGGTGGTGTGGGGGGGTGGGTGGTGGGGGGTGTGTGGTTTGGGCCCCGCCACGCCCCGGGCCCCGCGGGCGGTGGGGAAAAAGGGCCCATATAAAACCCAAAATTTTCGAAACCGCCATCCCCTTCCAAAAGGAACAAACATACACACTTTCTTTAAAAAACCGAAAAATTTGGAAAGGCTTTTTTTCCGGGTAAAAAGGGGGTGAATTAAAATTATTGAACCACGCGGAAAAGTTTTTGGGAGCCCAGCCCTCATTGAAGTGAAAAAAAAGGGGGCAACACACATTCCCGCATTGGGGGGGCCAAAAAAAATGGCAAACGGGTTCTGCAGGGGGGCACGGGCACACCAGGCAGAGCAAATTTAAACCACAAACAATTCGCACATGCAGCCCTTTATAAAACCCGCGCTAAAAAGGTTTCCCGAAAAAGGGCTTCCGCTGAGCGCTCCCAGAATCCCCCAAGATACGACCGGAGGAACGCAATCGGGGCCCAGGCCCTCTGGAGGCGGTGTGGATGCCGGGCAGGTCGCCAACATCAAAACGCCCCACATCTAAACCCAAAATTTCCTATCGCCCTGCAGCACCGCAGCAGTCACGGTACCACTGATACCTTCCCCCAGGCCGCCCTGGGGTCCCCCCACACCAAGAGAGGATCGCCAGGGGGGGCGAACCCCGCGGACAGGGCCAAACACCCCGCTAACCCCTGCCCCGCGGGGCCCGGGGAATTTCTCCAGAAAACGAACAGCCCCACCACTGGGGGCGGCATCTTAAAGGAGAACGGGCTGGCATGTAGGCGCCCTTTCCAGGGGTCCGAACGGCCCACCAAAAAACCGGGGGAAAAGGCTGCAGGGGCAAAAAGCCCGAATCAAACTGGCGCAGGCAGCAGTGGGGACGCATACTGTTCTCAGATGAGAGCCGTTTTTGTATTGACATGGCTGACGGTCGTGTCAGAATATGGCTCGACCTGGTGAACGCTATGCTGACTCCTGTGTGGTAGAGCGGAACCCCTGGGGAGGCCCGAACGTTATGATATGGGGTGCAATTGGCATTAACCACGCCATAGGACCAGTCATCTTTCAGAACATTGGTCCTGGTCGCGGACAGGGTGTCAATGCACAGCGCTACATCCACCAGGTGCTCAGACCCCATGTCGTTCCTTTTTTGCGCAACACCCAAACTGGACATTCCAACGGGACAATGCAAGACCACACACAGCCAGGGCCACCCAGCAATTTCTTCAGCACAACAACGTCAATGTGCTGCCCTGGCCAGCCCCCAGTCCCGATTTAAACCCAATAGAACATTTTTGGATGAACTTGGCAGACGGTTGGACCTCCTGCGTCACGACCAGCAACAGTGGCTCAACTTCACCAGGCCATCGTCCATGGTGGGGCTGGTGTTTCCAAGGGACGCATCAACCACCTGGTCCACTCAATGAGCCGCAGGTGTCAAGCAGTTTTTCAACGCAAATGGTGGCCACACACGGGATTAGGACTTCAAGCTGGTTTTGTCACGTGACCTTGGATTTTCCACACAAAAGACATATTGCTGATGACATTTTCACACATTACCGGTGTAATGAATCAAATCACGTTGAATTCTCGCTTCCACTCTGTACAATTGTGACCAATAAAATTCGCCCTTAACCTTCAGCTTGTTTTGCTTTCGCGTTTTTTATGGAAGTCAGTATACTTAAACACACACACGCACACACACACACACACCACACACACAAAGCACGTACCCATAGAAGCACAACACACATCCACCAACAAAACTCACGAGAAGGGAAAAAAAAAATAGTACTTGTTCAGGAAACACATGACAGACAGACAGACAGACACGGAACAAATATCCAAAGAAAAGGGGCATTGCAGACCAAATGACAGAAGAAAAGAAAGTAAAAGAAAAGAAATTAAGATGAAAGCAAGAAAAGAAACTTGCCGATGACGCAGATTCAAAAAAAAAGAAGAAGAAAAAAAAAACCCTTCAAGTCTAACACAAAGCCACAGAGTTTGAGAGACAACAGGAGAAGACATTGAAAGGTAACACAAAGCCACAGAGTTTGAGAGACAACAGGAGAAGACATTGAAAGGTAACACAAAGCCACAGAGTTGAGAGACAACAGGAGAAGACATTGAAAGGTAACACAAAGCCACAGAGTTTGAGAGACAACAGGAGAAGACATTGAAGCGAAACTTCTTTTCTTTCCCCTCCTCCACTTTCTTCTACCCTCTCCCCCCACCTCTCACCCCCCCCCCCCCCACCCCAATATCCCCCTCCCACTCCCCCTCTCGCCACCGTCGGCCTCTCTCTCTCTCTCGTTGGGAGAACAAAAACTAGATGGAGAAAAAACACACACCACCTAACAGCCTAAGGTGACAATCATTTCTTGTTTGCCAACTGCAAAGAGACAGGGGAAGAAAAAGGAGCTGGGAAAGGCAGAAATGGGGGGGGGGGGGGGGGGGGGGGGGGCGGAAAGAAGGTGTGTGTGTGTGGGGGGGGGGGGGTGAAGGGGCGAGGCAGATGGAGGCGAAGGGGGGTCGGTGGACGGTAAAGGGTGTACAGTGTAGAAGGACTGTACAAGAAAAGCAGAGAAAGGCAGGATCTTCTCTCTCTCTCTCTCTCTCTCTCTCTCTCTCTGAGTGAAAACTGTGTGTGTGTGTGTGTGTGTGTGTGTGTGGTGTTGTGTGTGTGTGACGCAAGAGAGAGAGAGAGAGAGAGAGAGAGAGAGAGAAGAGAGAGAGAGGGGAGAGAGGCAGAGAGAGAGAGACAGAGACAGAAGCGTCACAAAGAAACAGAAACCAAACGTCACACAGTACATAACATGGATGCGCGAACATGTCAACGCACAGCATGACGACGTAATGTTATACAGATACATACAAATGCGCGTGCTCACAGGCGCGTGGCGAGCGCGCGCACACAAACACACACACACACACACACACACACACACACACACAACACACGAACACGAACACGAACACGATTACGTAGCATACATGCACACCACGCATGCACAACGAACACACCACACACACACACACACACACACACACACACACACACACATACACACAAAAACACAATACAAACACAACACACACACACACACAGTGCGTCCGCTTTGCCGAACTCGATCGAAACATTTTTCCTGTTAAAAACTAACCAGAAAAAAAAAAAAGAAAGAAAATACAGCCCCATCCGCCCCCGACTCCCAAAACAAACAAACAACAATATACCAAACACACTCCCTACCGACTCAAACTCGGCTTCCAACTCAACAGCCAGAACGTTCCCAGGGAAGGGGGAAAGGATTGAGGTGGGGGGGGGGAGTCAAGGTGTGGAGGGGGTGGTAACAGAAATAACCGACGAGGGACGGACAGTTAAGGGGTCGCCAATGCCTGGCGCCACTAAAATGGCCGACAGCGATGAGTCCAAAGCCTTGTGGCCCAGTCGGTCAAAACGGTACCTGTCCGCTAGCTCGCACCGATACCTTTCTCCCCGACCAAACAAACACGTCCTCGACCTCCGGGAGGTTTTGGGACAATCCCCCCTTGCATGGGCCTCCCCATTGGCTGTTCCATCAGTAACTGACACCACCCTGTCGGAAACTGACGAGGGCACAACAACCAATCGATGTTCCTCCAAACCCCGCCTCTCTTCTCCCCTCCCCGCCTCCCCCGAACTCATCCCTCCTCAGCGGGTCGCTGGCTTGCCAAATCTAGCCCCCTTGACAGCGCGGGCGAGTCTCACGGCAGCGCGGGCCCAAGAAAGGGGGCGGGGCTTGAGGGCCATTCTCGTCGAGGGCAGCCGACGTAAGCCCCGCCCCTTCGTTTTAGTGCCAAGGCGGAGAGAGAGGGAAGAAAAAGTCTGCGAAAGACAAGCCAGGGAAGAAGATGCACGCGCAGTAGCCAGCCGACAGTGCCGGAGGGAGCCGAGCTGGATCAGTCCCCCGTCTGCAGTGATCGTGGGCAGCGCTAGCCAGACAGCTGGAGGGAGGGGGGTGACCAAGAAATTGACACCACTGTCTGCCGTGTTGTCGAGCCTCTCTCTCCTTCCTTCAGTGGGACTGATCATGGCGGTGTCAGTCAGTGATCGACAATCCCCTGTGCCAGTTTCTCCGTCTCGGCGGCTGGAGTGAGTTTAGTAGTGGGCGATTTTCTGCGCCGGAGAGTTTGTGTGTGTGCTGTGAAGAGTTTTGTTTTGGCTGGGTAATAGGGGGAGGCTGTTTACATGGCATGCGACTGGCTTCCGTTTTGGTTTCACTTGTGCGGCGTTAGGGTTTTTTTCCTCCAGGAAAATTGAGGAATTTGGTGTGTTCTTTTCTTTTACGGTGTTTACGGTGATTTTCTTTGGATGAGCCTGTCTTTACCCCCGGATAGAAAGTGTGAGAGCATCAGCTGTGTCTGTTAGTTTTCCGGACCACGGACCATCTTCAAAGGACGACATCTTGTGTCTCAGCTGTAGCCAAAAGACATGTGAAGTGATGGTCAATACCATTTGATAGTTTTTACTTGTGTTTTCATTCTCGGCGCCCCTCAGATACGTGAAATCATCTGGTGCATCACATTTTTTTGTGGGTGTTTTTTTTTCTATGTTAACCAGTTTCTGGTGGCGAAAGAGAAGAAAGAAAGAAAAGGAAGACAGACAAGAAAGACAGACAGAGAGATACCTGAAGGGTCAAGGATTGTTGTTCTCCGCAAAGAAACTCGCCCCGAGTTCTTAAACAACAGGGCAAAAGAACAAGAACATCAAAAGAACGAGGTGAAAAAAATAAAATACAGAAAAGGGACAAGACAAAAACAAAAAGAACCTCGGAAATTCGGACCAGTTTGCTAGAAGAAAGAGAGAGAGAGAGAGAGGGAGGGACAGAGAGAGAGAGAGAGAGAGAGAAGAAAAACTTGAAGAGGAAGGATTCGAACTGCCAACCCCTCCGCCGGCCTACACTCCATGGGACTGGAAACGGGCGCTGTGGCCACGCACCATCCCCACCCCCACCCGGGCTTCCACCATCACCACCACCACCACCACCCACCACCACCACTCCCCCCACCACCCCCACCACCCCCACCCCCACCTCACCCCCCACCACCCCCTGCCCCACCACCCCCACCACCTGCACCCCCAGGACCTCCAGGCCCCCTCCCACCCCCCATGCCTGGCGCCCGCCGCCGAGGGCCCCGGCGGTCAGCTCGGCGGGGACGATCTGGGCGGTCGGGAGCACCCGTACCGGGCCGACGAGCGGAGCATCAAGCTGGAAGTGCAGGAGCCGCCCGTCTTTAACCCCCACCACCACCACCACCACCACCACCACCACCACCCTCCTCCTCCCTCCCCCACCACCTCCCAACTTCTACCCGTCCCCGCACGACGGCCTCCGCCCCACCTCCTCCTCCTCCTCCCCCTCGCCCTCCTCCTCCTCCCCCTTCCCCGCTTGCCCCCCTTCTACCCCTCCCACCTCCCGCACGGGCCCCTTCCTCCCCCTGCCCCCCACCAACAGCCCGGGCCCTACGACGACTTTCCCCCGCCTCCCCCTCCCCCCTCCTCCTCCTCCCCCTGCGGACCGCTACGGCAAGGACCAAGGGGCTCAGGACTTGTCGCGGGGAAGCGAACCCTCGAGGTACAACAACAACAACAACAACACTATCCTCAACAACAACAACAACAGTACCGGTAGTACCGACGTAGTCCCGTACAACGACAGCCACCACCTCAACGGCGAAAGAGACGATGACAGCAACAGCAACGGTAGCAGCACCCACAACAACCACAACAACAATAACAAACAAACAACAACAACAACAACAAACTTGTGAACGGATACCACGTCCACGAACCGAACACCCCCCACCCCCACCACCCACACCACCATCACCACCACCCGGACGCTTTCCCTTTCCCCCTCCTCCCCCCACCTCCTCTTCCTCCTCCTCCTCCTCCGACCCCGACAGTCGTAGCGGCGGTCAACCCCACCACCGGCGCCACCACTACAGCCACCACCACCACCACCACCACCGTCGGCTTCACGCCTCCTACCCCCGGTCCCCCCTCCGGAAGCTCGGAGCCCCCCGAGTTTAGGTCCAGGGGGATCGTCGCCCCCCTCCTCCTCCTCCCCCTTCCGCCCCCGTCCCGACCCCCGGGGGTTATTTGGTAGGCCCCCACCCCGCCCATGTCCCCGCGGGGACGTCACTGTGAAAGAGGAGGACTCGGGGAGGACGCCTCCGGGGGCTTGGGAGGCCCTCCACCCCCAGGGGGCCCCGAGGAGGCCGAGATGGGGACCACGGGATGGGCCCCGAGGGCGGAGGGTTCGAACCTCCGTGCAGCGTCAGCCCAGGGTGAGTTGACCCAAGCTTGTGATGTGGGGGAGTTGTTGAAGGAGTGACTGTGACTCTGTGTGTTGTGTGTGTGTGCAGTTATTTTCTTGTTTATTATATATATATATATAAGACATCCCGAAACGCCTCCCCCCTTCCCCCCCCCCCCCCCCCCCCCCCCCCCCCCCCCCCCCCCCCCCCCCCCCCCCCCCCCTCAAGTCACCCTTTCCTAATTTGCCCCGTTGTAATTTTGCCCTGTTCCATGTCACCCAAACCGGTTTTTTTGTTTGTTTGTTTGTTTTTTTAATTTGTTTTTGTGTGTTTGTTTGGTCTGGGTTTTTTTTTTTTTTCATGGCACTAAAAATAGCGTCTAAAGGCAATATTAACTGTTTTCCTCAGTCAAACAAGAGATAACCGTTATTATCGCTATTATTCCCTGATGAGGTTTTGCAACTGCTTTCTGTACGATCACTAACAAGTGTCTTTGAAGATAACGATAATAATCATAATCACCGTTTTCCCTTCGAATCACAACTGGGTGTCTTATTTTCCTTGGGAAAATTACGATTATCATCCCAATTTTCTCAAAGAAAACAGGACCCTTTTTTTTCTTTCTCTCTTCTTTTTTTTTTTTTTTTTTTTTTTTTTTTTTTTTAAGGAAAACGGCGATTATCATGAAAATCAGTTATGATCGCTCTTTTCTCTGATATTCGCAGGCGCGCAAGTATTACTTGAAATTACGCACGGACTGCCGGCTTGATAGAGGAGGGGGAGGGGGGGGGGGGAGTCTTATAATCACATCTATTTTTTCCCCCCATTTTCGTAGTTTTCGTTCAGGAGAATTACTGTTTTCCCCGCGAAAATACGAGTGGAAAACCAAGGATTGACAACGGTGAAGATCTTTTCCTCGGGTGGGTGTGGGTGTGGGGGGAGGGGGATGTTAACAGTTGTAATCCTCAGGAAAATAGGGGGGGGGGGGGGGGCGGTTATAATCGTAGAGAAAACAGCTGTGGTACTGAGGGGAGAACAGTATAATATTGTTTTTCGTGAAAGGTAAGAACAAACCATTTTCGATTTGTAAAAAAGCCAGAAGGCATTGTCCGGGGAATCTCGTTTCGTTGCAGATCGGGCCCTCTACCCGATCCTCAACACACAGTCCCAATGATGGATGTTCCATGGAGGCGTAAACCTACTCATAACTCGATACACATGGGGGGAAAGACAGATTAACAGCAGCAACAACAACAAAAACAGCAACAGAAAACCCGAAGTAGACCGAACGTAGTCTCGAGTCAAGTTACAGATTTAGGCGTTGATCCACTCAACAGATGCATGTTGTCTTTGAATAAAAGTTACTCTGTGCTAGGTTTTCTTATGGGAGCAAACGTTACCCCACTTGTTTACCGTTTCTAGTCTAGGTCATTTTTACCTCCTATGTACTGCCATTTCCGTTGCTCTGTTTGGTTTGGTTTGAAAAAGATTTTTTCATTCATTTAAGGAATTGTTAGCGAGTTCGCCAAACAACAGGGACAAAGTACAAGACAGAACACGACGCGTTTCGACCCCGAAGGTCTTCTTCAGGGAAGATAAACAAACAACATTTCAGGGCAATGAAAACGAAGAACGAGCAAATCGATGACCTGAAACGAAACTGAAAACAACGAAGGGTAGTAGTCAGCGTGAAGAAAAGTTAGTTTCAAAGCGAAGTGACGGTTTTTTTTGTTGTGTTGTTGTTTGTTGTTGTTGTTGTTGTTTTTCCCTATTCACACCACGCGGAAATAACATGGTCGAAGTGAAAGGCGTCAGAACAAAGATTGACATGAAACTGTCAGGTTTTTTTTTTTTTTTTTTTTTTTTTTTTTTTTAAACTACGGGCAATGTCAGTTTTGTCCTGGAAGGGCGAATGGTGTACAAGCGTATGTATTATATATATATAATATATATAGACAATGGTAGTAAATACCAGCAAAGATTTTTAAAAAATGCTCAACCGGACTGGGAGCAACATTTGTT
>CM031625.1:36962246-36964746 GCA_018398815.1 Conus ventricosus
GGAACATAAAATTAAGAAAATATATTTCAAATATGAAAACTCTTCACTAGCTGCATGAGGGAACCATCATAATCCCTCTCGAAGGCAGATCTGCTTGTATTGCCTGCTCCTAGGCCTTTCGTCCGCTGGATCGGAACTCATCAGGGAGACACGGCTGATTGTGTCTGCGCTCCTGGCGTCAAACAGAGACACACCACAGTCCATAATACCGTGGTGTGCTCACCACCAAGGCTGTGCCAGTCTTGAATAAAAGTTACTCTGAGTTAGGTTTTCTTATGAGGGGAGCAAACGTTACCCCACTTGTTTATTGCTTAACCTTTCTCTGATATCATAGTGTATTAATTTTAAACAGAATTTATCGTGAATCCTCCTGGCAACTCGCTCAACGGGCACAAACAAATTACAAGACAAATTTTCTCCCCGTGCACATTGTTTGTTCCAGTTGTCTGGCGCGGATTTACTACAATTAAATTATTGTTTCAAATTTATTTCAGTTTCCGCCTGCAGTTGCCACGCTTTGAAACTAACATAGTATCATATTACATTACATTATGTTATATTACATTATTTTATATATTACGTTACATTATATTATGATTTATTGTAATGTATTATATTGTGTAATGTTAGGTTATAGAACAGTATCTTGTGTATCATATCATTATACTACACCATATACTATATTACGTTGTATTCGAATCTGTTCTATTCGATTCTATTCTGTTATTCAATACCGTATTCGATTCTGTTCTGTTGTGTTCTATTCTGCCGCATGTTAGCAGATCGTGGGGGGGGGGGGGGGGGGGGGGGGTAGCGGGGGAGCACAGATAGAGAGACAGAAGAGAAGGGGATGGAGAGGGGTGGGGGTGGGTGGGTGGTGGGGTGGAATGGCATGAAGAGAGGAGGAGAAAACGTTGGGGGGGGGGGGGGGGGCCGAGGAGGGGGAAGGGAGGGGGGGGGGGGGACTGGGGAGAGTAGCAGTACTGACATGGACAACTCACTTCGTGCAGTTCAAAGCCCGGCTGACCGCCAGGGTCCCACCCGGATCTCGAGTTGATGGACACGCACAGACTCGAGAACTAACTGCCATAAGCGGATTAATGATGAAAACAACCTAAAACACACACACACACACACACACACACACACACACACACACACACACACAAAACCGTTCACATGTGCTGGCATAACTTGAATCGCTCAGGGTGAGTTTTTTTTTTTTTTTTTTTTTTTTGCAAGAGTGTGGCTCAGCGGGAAAGCACCCGAGTGCAAAGCACACTCTCTCAGGTTAAGAGTTCGAATCTCAGTGTTGCTGCTCATCTTGAAAGTGATGTCTTGTCTACTATGGGTGTTGGTGTAGTGGTAGATGGGTTCCTCCCCCCCCCTCCTTCTCCTTCCTCCCCTTTGCTGTCCTGGGACAATTATTATTCCTGACTGTCAGGTTGTCTGTGGGGAAATGTGGACGTTAGACTGGAATGGACAGACTAGTCTGTCTGTCTGTCTGTCTGTCTCTGTCTGTCTCTCAGTCTCTCTCTCTCTCTCTCTCTCTCTCTCTCTCTCTCTCTCTCTCTCTCTCTCTCTCTTCTCTCTCTCTCTCTCTGTCTTCATTTTGAGAACGATTATCTCTTACAGTTCGTTACACGATCAACAAAATAAAAGTTGAAAACCGAGTCAGCAAGCAGGATGACGATTCCTCGCAAGGACTATAATACTGTAGATTGATGGAAACCAAATCTCTTTAATGACCTCGTCGGAATCACTTCAGGAGTCAACGCCAAGTCAACTGCACTGCTGGGAACATCATTGGCAATAAACAACAAACAAACATCGGGAAGAGATGGTGACGTTTATTGTTGCAGTAGGAAAAAAAGATATAAACCAAAAATACACGAAAAGAAAAGCGCCGACGATGAACCAAGAGTTCCTAAAGTCGGTTGATTGCTGTTGTAAACAAGCACTGCTGAAGGTGTTTTGTTTGGTTGGGTTTTCAACTTTTATTTTCTTGATCGTGTGACGAACTGCCAAGAGATATTGTTCTCAAAATGAAGTTGCCAAGTATGTGGAAGTGTTCAGAACCTCTTCTTGTTTTTTTCTTCTTCTTCTTCTTCTTCTAGAATGTTGACGATTTTAGCCGCCTTCTTTTTCTCTGGAGGAGAGAGAGAGAGAGAGAGAGAGAGAGAGAGAGAGAGAGAGAGAGAGAGAGAGGTGTGTGTGTGTGTGTGTGTGTGTGTGTGTGTGTGTGTGTGTGTGTGTGTGTGTGTGGTGTGCGCGCGCGCGCTCGCGTGTTGGGTTTTCTTTTCTATACTTGTTGCATATTTCACGTTTCCATATCATATATTTTTCAGCATGTTCTGCTATTTCATCTTGTAGCTCTCCCCCTCGCACCCCCCCCCCCCCCCCCTCTCTCTCTCTCTCTCCCTCTCCGTCCCCTCTGTCTCTGTCTTTCTTTGTCTGTCAGTCGTTCGGTCGATCGCTCTCTCTCTCTCTCTCTCTCTCT
>CM031625.1:36969746-36977246 GCA_018398815.1 Conus ventricosus
AAACACTTTGAATAAAGTTTTTCACACGTGGGTAAAGCTCCCTTTAATCAACATTTTTAAAAAAACCAAATATGAATTATCTTCCCCTTCTCTCCCCCAGGGCTTAATTTTTCCCTTTCCCTTTGGAAATAAATAACACAGCGCCCAAATCGCTTAATAAACTCCCCCAAAACTTTTGCAAAAAATTAATTAAAGGGCCAACTGTCACATTTTAAAAAACACTTTTTCAAAATAAAACAAAATCCCCAACCCACGCACCCCGAACGAAAAATCTTGCCCCACGCCCCGGGGAACATAAAACTCGTTTTCCTTGCACACAAAAACGGGAGGGGGGCCCGGGAAGGTTAAAAGTCCGGCAAATTTGTGACAGGGGGGGGACAAAGCGAGCCAACCCTTTTAAAAAACCCTGAATCCCCAGGTTTTTTCCCTTTTTTTTTTTCCCCACCGACTACCGCTTCCCCGGGATACAAAAAACGGGAAAGAAGAATTTGGAAATTTTTTTAAAATGGCCAGGTTAAAGATGGAATTAACCAGAGAAAAAAGGTTCACACAATATTTCTCTTACAATTTAAAAAACCCAAAAAAAAAATTTCCCCAAAAGCAAAGACTAAGCCGGTAAAAACAACAAAATTCAAAAAAAAACAGCCCCACAAAAAGATGTTTCCCGTTTCCCCTTGGGTGCCCCCGAAGAGGCGGGGTAAAAGGCTCTTCTCCCCTCTGCCCAGTCGAGAGGAAGGGGCCCCTTCCCCGGCCCGAAGAAGGGAGGGTCCCTTTTTTTTACGGCCGACCCGGGAATTAAAATTCAGACTGTACTTCGAGGGGATTGGAAAAGGAACCGGGAGGGGAGCAGGCCCCCCCAGAGAAAATCTTCCGCTCGAGCCCAGAGCAAACCCCTCCTCAGAAAATGGGGGGCCAAAACATCCCATGCTGCGTCACAGAGGGGCATACTTCAAACAAAAAAGAAACAAAGCACTTTGGGACGGGGTTTAAAAAGACAGGCGGGGGCCAAAAGCCCGAAGTTCGAGGAAAAGGTCCCGGGGCCACCCGGGGAACTTGCAGGAAAAAATAGCAGGGGCGGGGGAAATTAGAGAGAGGGGGGAAAAGAAAGAAAACCCAAAAGTTGAGCTGAACTATCCCAAAGGTGAAACCGCACCACAAGCCAACTAAGGGAGGGGTTTACCGCCCCCCCCCCGGGCCAATAAAAAAATTTAATTAATTCCGCCACCCTGGGTGGGTCGAACGCCCGGGGGGCCCTTTCGCGACAAACTCGGGGAAAAACCCCCCTTCAAAAAAGCATCTTTTTTCTCTTGTTTACAGTGTCCTTTGAACCTTTTTTGGATGTGAAATTCCCCAACAAGGGGACCAAACCCCAAACTCTCTGTGATCGACAGGTACGATGAACCCAATAAAAAACATTCCACGTTTAAAATCCCACGGGAAAATTAAAAAAATTACTACATTTTTTCAAACAATAAGAAAACCTTAAACCATGAATGGTAACAACCCGAACAATTGGTGTTTCACTACCGTTAACCCCCATGAAGGGCAACTGTCACTTAACCCTGTTTACAGAGACCAAAAAGGGATATAACCCGGGTTGAGGGGAGGTGTCCCTCGACTGATTTTCCAATATGCTAATACGGAGCTGGGGTAAGATAGCCAGCATCCGTATTAAGGAAAACCTTGTTATGACGGAAAGTGAAGAATGACTCTGCGGGTTTCATGCCTAACTCAGGGAGTCGACGACTGACGGGCCCGGACCCGGTCCAAGAAATGGAGAGGAGGATGTTCGCTCTCCAGTACAAACTTGGGCCCCGAAATTTCTTTTTGGGGCCCCCCCCAGTGCGGCCCAAAAATTCCCTGGAGATTCAGCAACGTAGGGGCATCGATAGCCTAGCGGGACACCCTCCTCGGGTATGGGACTGCTTTTTTCTCCCCACTACCGAAGTTTTGCGGTGACCGCGATGGGGAAGGAGGTTTAAAATGGGTCCCCCAGGTCGACCCAACCTTGCTGAAGGGTCCCCCCCCGGGGGCATGACCCTGGGGGGGGAAACACGTTTAAAGCGCCCCTTAGGCGTTGTCCGTTGGCAGGTATCGCAACTGGGGCCATTTACTGCCAAACCCTTTTGAGTTACCCCGGGGCCAAAAAAGAATTTCCGTTTTTATTTCGTCGAGAGCCCGTTTGGGAAACCCCAATTTTGGAATTGCCCAGGGGGGAAATCGGGGGCCCTCCCGGGGGAAAACGGGTCTCTCGCTTTGGGGAAAAAAACAAGCTTTTTTGGCCCCCCCGTTTTCTGCCTGGGGGGAAACCCTAAGGGGAAATCCCTTGTGGAGTTGAAGCTCCCTTGGCGTGTCGGGGGGGGACCGAGGGGGACGACCCAAAAAAGTTGGTAGGCTTTTGGGACACCCAATTCCCTGGCCGGGAAGCCGGAAAATGTAGCATTTTTGGGCCCCTTGCCAAAACCCCTCGTTTAGAGACCCGGCTGAAAAAAACGGGGGAAATTTTCCTTTTCCCTGCTTCTTAGTTTTGGCGCGTGTGGGGGACCCCCAAAAACGCCTGTAGGGGCAGACCCGTAGACACGGACTGATTTGCGCCCGTTGCGAAGGTGTTTAGTTTTCCCCTTTATGAAAAATGGGAAATTCAGAGGCCCGCTCCCCCCGCGTTTGCCCATACTTCGCCACAAAAATTTGGGGGTGGGGTTAGGAAAAAAGAAAGGGAAGGACGGGTGGGGGAAAAAAACCGGGCCCCCAACCCGCAAACCCAATCAAAAATAGCGCCCCCCCGGGCCCTCGGGGGAAAAAAAAATTTCCTTTTCAACAAAGAGCTTTGGGAGTCCCGAACCCCTGAGGGTGTCGCCCAAGGAGGCCAACAACAGGGGGAAAACACTGGGAACTCTGAATCCCCAAAAAAAAAAGCTGGGAGGGAAAAACCCCACTTTTACCCGGGAGGCAGGGAGGTGCGGGGAAAGGACTCCCCCCTTGACTACCAGCGGCTTGGGGGAAAATCTTTCCGGGATGTGGCCGGGACGACCACAAAGAAAAAAAAATCGAGGTGCTGAGGCCCCCGATGGACTGCCTCCCTTTTTGCCCCCGGCTACGGGTTGTGGGTTTTGCCTTATTCCCTTAAATCCTGTGGAGGGCTTCCCTCCGTTTCTGGGCGATGCCATAACCCCTGCGAGCTTCAGAAAAACACTAAAGCGGTGTGAATCCCCCCGCCGCAAAAATTCCTGGGGGTGCGTCTGCCTATGGGGGATCCTAAATTTGGGGGGCACAGTTTTGGGTTTTGAGCTGTTCAATGGGATAAAAATCCCAGCTCCAATTTAAGTAACTGGCGCCCATTTTCCCTAGCTTTTTTGCGAGCCAAATCCCCAAAACTGCACGAAGGTCTCGTCTTTTATTTTCTTTTTGGACCTGAATTTTCCCCCCTGTGGGTCTCTGGGGTAAGGGGGAAAAACGTTACCCCGAGCCAACTCCCATGTCTGCAAAAGACGCACCTTCATTTAGAGAGGACAAAACCCCCTTCGAAACCGTTAACCCAAAAAAAAAGGTTTTTGAATGGGCCTTTTGTTCCTAAGAAAATTTGGTATAACAAGAAACCTTGTCAAAATTTGCTCTAAGAACATATCAATGCCCTCACTAGGTGGGAAAACTCGGGAAAAGCTTTAACTTTGGGCCTTTTAACTCTTTCCTCCCCTGGTGTTTTAACCCCCGGGGTTTACAGAAGCGGGAGGCCGCAAAAGAAGTTGTTCCATCTCCCCCTACGCAGACCCTCCCCCTGTCTAGTTCTTCCCTAGGGAAAGGGCTTCCTGCCTGTCAGCCTTTTCCCCTAGACCGATTCCGTCTGGCAGCCCCTCTCTACGCTGGGGCGGGCTCCTTTAAAGCTGACAGCCTTTTCCCCTTACGAAGGGCCTCCTTTTCGGGAAAAGCCTTTTCCCTCTGCGCAGCAAGCCCCCTTCCCTATGCATAATCTCCTGTCTGTCAGTCTCCTCTCTGGGGGGGGCCTCCATCCATTTTGTTTTCCCCCAAACGGAGGGTTTCCCCTCCCTAGGGGCCCCTCTTCCCCTAGGGAGGGTTTCCCGGCCTAGGGGCCCTTCACTACGTTTGCCCCCCCAAAAACCCATAAGGAAAAGGGGGGTGATATCCTGAGCGGGGTTCCCCACTCCCAACACGGGGGTTTGCCCCTTTCTGACCCGCCCCTTGGGTTCGACTTTCCAAAAGGGAAAAGGGTCTTCTGGAGAAAGGGCTCCTTTAAAGAGGGGAAGCCCCGGGAGAGGGGAAGGTTTTTGGTCTCTGCGACTCAAAAGAAGCCCCCCAATTGCTTCGCTATCTCTGCGCTTCCGAGCGGAAAATGCCAGTCGGGGTCTCGCCCCGGGGGGACCCCCAGCGAAGGGTAGTTTAAAAAATACTCCTGGGGGCTTCCCCCGCTACAGCACTGGAATAAAGGGGGAAGTTACCGTAGTCGAAGTATAGTAATTAAAAGGGAGGGATACAGTAACATTTTGAATACCCTTCTTCCCTTTGACGCCCGCCCCGCCCCATTTCCCCCCAGCCCCCCCCCCGGACCCTGCCCCCTGACAACAATATCCTACGGTTTTCAAATACAGGGGGGAAAAAACAATTCCACTAGCAAAAAAAAAAAAAAAAAATATTTTAGGGGGGGTTTGGTTTTATGGTGTATGTGTGGGTTGGGTTTTGTGGGGACAGTTCCCGGGTGCCCCCCCACTTTTGGGGAACACCGCGCTCTACAGCACGAGCAACAGTGCGGTGGGGTAAAACCCGGGAAAAAAAAAAAAAACAAAAAAATATGTCCGGTGCCCCCCCTCTGGCAACACCGCGCTCTACAGCAAAGGAACGTGGGGGTGGGGTGGCCGAAAAAAAAAAAAAACCCAAAAAAACCCCAGCAGACGGAATCCGGGGAGGGAAAAAAAAAAAAAAAGGTTTTCCCAATTTCAACCCCTGTACTCAACAACCCGGGTTAGAGAAAAAAAAAAAAAAAGAACTGGCTAAAAACAAAAAGGAAAGGGACTGAGCGGCAACCGAAGGGGGAAGACTTACGGCCCCTTCCTGCGTGAGGTTCCCCCGGGGGGGAGGTTTTGGGGGGGTTTGCTCCCCCTTTTCTCCCCCTCGACCCCCCGAGTAAAACCGGATGTTCCCCCAGGCCCCAAAAAGAATCCCTTCACACTAGGGGTCACCCCGCCAAACCCCCCGGGAAAAAAACACGCAAAATGACTAAACATATACAAAAACAAAATAAAAAGGTCTCTGCGAACGAAGGGGGGAGAGACAGCCCCGAAACCCTTCAAAACCCGGGCGGCCCCACAATTGTCAAGACCGACCCTGGGGTCTGCCCCGACAGGTCGGGCTAGGTGGGAGGGGAAGGGAAATGACGACCTCACACCCCCCGCCCGAGACCCCCAATAAAGTTTTCGATTTCAACACCCCTTTTTTTCCCCCCGGGAAAATAAACATTTCCCCATTCACAAATGCACCAAAAACAAACAAGCACTCCAACGTAACAACAGGGACAATCCAATTTAGCACTCCCAAGTACAAAAACATGCACAATCACGATCAAGCACTCCAACCACCCCAACATGCCAATCGCCCAAACAAGCACTTCCCCAAAACCCCAAACATGCACGATTATAAAAATTTTTCACCCTTCGCGTCCCCAATTACAAATTTCAGCATTCCAGCACATATGGCATGTACACAAATTTTAAAGAAATATTTCCAGTTTTGACCCTTTTTTCCCCCCAAAACCCGGGTGCGTCCACTTCCCCGCCCTGTCAAAATCCGCAGGGAGAAACCCCGTGCATAGGTGCTCCCAGCCGGGTTGGTTCTCGCAGGGGGGTCGCCCAAAGCCCACACCCCCGACTTCCAAGCGGGCAGTGAAGAGGTTTTTCCCGGGGGGGGGGGGGGGGGCAGTAGCTGTTTTCTGGAGGGCCTGGGGCGGGGGTCCAGGGCCGGGCCCGTTTAAGGCGGCGGGCCCGTTTTCTACCAAACCTCGGTCCCCACCCAAAGGGGGTTTGGGTCGTCGCGGGGGTGGCCCTTTCCCCTCCCTGGTCTCAGCCCGGAAAGTGGGCCTGCCCGTACGTGGCCCATCCCGATCTGCTCAGGTGAAACCCCCGGGGGGGGGGAAGAAGGCGAGCTGGGGGGAGTTTGAAGAGGAGGGAAAGAAGAAGGAAGGAGGAAGGAAGAAGGGTTCTGGAACCCTTTCCCCTTTAGTACCGTCTGCCATTGCTGTCAAGTCTTTGCCATCGAAAGATGGGCGAGGGGAAGGTATTCAAAAGCACACGTAAAAACATTTAATCAAGGGCTTCTCACACGATTTCGGTAAAAGACTGCCTTAAAACAAAAAGGTTATTAAAAAAAAATATGGAAAATCTTCACCCCTTTTTTCACTCACGCTTTTAAAGTTTTTTTTCCTTAGGAAAAAAATTCAACACAGGACCCTCGCTTAAAAAAACTGCCACCACCTTTTCAATTTAAAAAATTCAAGGGGACCCTGTCCCCTTTTATAAAAAAATTTCCAAAAAAAAACAAATTTTCCAACCCCGCATCGAACGAAAATCTTTCCAAAGCACGCTCGGGAAAATAAAACTCCTCTCCTTGCCACACAAACAGGAAAGGTGGGCCCAAAGGGTAAAGTCCGGGGGAATGTGACAGGGGGGCGGAAAGAGCGAGACCCAAACAAGTTCCAAAACCCCGAATTTCCCCGGTTCTCTCCCTTCCCCCCGGGTACCGCATCACCAGATAAAAAAAACCCGGAGAAAGAATTTTTGGGAAAAAATTTAGAAGGGGCCCGGGTTTTAAGTTGGGAATTTAAACCCGAGAAATGTTCTTTTCCAAAAAATATTTCTCTTTTCAATTTCGAAAAAAAAAAAAAATTGCGCAAAAGCCCAAAGGGCAAAACCGGTTTTCAAAAAACAAATCAAAACAAACAGACCACGAAATGAGCTTACCGTACCGTGGGGGAAACCCCCAAAAGGCGGGTCAAAGGACTCCTTTACCCTTGTTTCCCGTCGAGAGGAAGAGGGGGAGATGCGGAAAAAGAAGCGTTGTCCCTCCTACAGGCCCCACTGCAGGGGGAAATTGGGAAAAAACAGACTGTTTCTCTCGGGTGACTTGGTAAAGAACCCGGGGCTGGGAAAGGGGCCCCCGAGAAATCTTCCCCCGAGTCCCAAAAATAACCTCTCGCAATTTGGGGGCCAACATGCCTTTCCCCGGCCCTCACAGATTTAGTTTCTTCAAAAATTTAAAAAAAAACGAAGCACGGCGCCCGGTTTTTAAAAAACAGGGGAAGAGGGCCCTAGGCAAGAAAGTTGAGGGGAAAGGGACCCGGCCCCCCGTGAAATTGCGGTTTTAAAAGCAGGGCGGGGAATTAGAGAGAGGGGGGAGGAAAAAAAAAAACCGAAATTTAGCGAAACTTTACCCAAGGGGCAACCCCCACCCCAGCCACACTTAAAGGGGGGGTACCGACAAAAAGCCAAAAGACAA
>CM031625.1:36984746-36986599 GCA_018398815.1 Conus ventricosus
ATTACCCCGCCACGTGGGCAGCCACACTCCGACTTCGGGGGATTTGGGAGACTGATGAGCTTGTCACAACTGAAGACAATCCCCCGCATAACAACGCAGAGCATAACAACATTTTGGTGTAGCCTTGGTGTTCTAGCCTATGTCGGTTGGCCTGATACAGCATAACAACATTTTGGTGTAGCCTTGGTGTTCTAGCCTATGTCGGTTGGCCTGATACAGCATAACAACATTTTGGTGTAGCCTTGGTGTTCTAGCCTATGTCGGTTGGCCTGACACAGCCTAACAACATTTTGGTGTAGCCTTGGTGTTCTAGCCTATGTCGGTTGGCCTGATACAGCATAACAACATTTTGGTGTAGCCTTGGTGTTCTAGCCTATGTCGGTTGGCCTGATACAGCCTTAAACCAAGGTGGGGGGCCGCTGAACCGATTCAGCTTCATTTATTACACCCCCCTCCCCCCCCCCCCCCCCACCCCCCCCCCTCCCCCAACCCCTCCACCCCCCCCTCCGCCACCCCCCTCCGCCACCACCCCTCCCCCCCCCTCCGCCACCCCCCCTCCCCCCAACCCCTCCCCCCCACCCCCCTCCTCAAGATTTAAAATGGAAAGGTATTTGCAGTTAAGCCAAGGCATTTATGACTTAAAACATACTGAATTGCGACTAAGATTACTCGCTATACTGTTAATTGATTTAACGACTTAATAGTGATCAGCGTGGTTTTTTGTGGAAGCTTTGGCTGACGTGCGTTTCGTCAGGATGGCGGATTAGTGTGGGATTGTGACCGACACTTTAGTACTAATGAGTGGGCGGGTGTGGGTGTGTGCATGTGTGGAGGGGGTGGAGAGGGGGTGGGGTGGGGGGTCGGGTGGTGGTGGTGGTGAGGACCAAGACCCGGAACCAGTCGCAGAGAAATCTGAGTTGCAGGGTGCGATGCTAATGTTCTGTGACGGACTTGGTGACTTCACGAGACTGTGATTGTGACTCTGTGTGTGTGTGTGTGTGTGTGTGTGTGTGTGTGTTACTGTGTTACTGTGTGTGTGTGTGTGTGTGTGTGTGTGTGTGTGTGTGTGTGTGTGTGTGTGTGTGTGATAAGGCCTCAAGGAATGAACATGATCTGTACGCTTTTTTTTTTATTTAAGAGTTCCGGCTTTGCCGGATATTCTCTCTCTCTCTCTCTCTCTCTCTCTCTCTCTCTCTCTCTCTCTCTCTCTCTCTCTCTCTCCTCTCTCTCCCTCTCTCTCTCTCTCAAACTAGGTCACATGACACACCAAGCACGCACGCTCGCACGTGCGCGAGCATATACACAAGCACACACGCACACATACAGACGCACACGCACGCACGCGCGCGTACACACACAAACACACGCGCACACACACACACACACACACACACACACACACACACACACACACACACACACACACACACACACACACACACTCATACACTCACACACTCGCACACGCAGGCGCACGCATGACGCGAGCACGCACGCACGCACACATACACACGCGCGCGCACACATTCGCACATTCACATGCACGCATGCACACACACTCGTACGCACGCATGCACGTACACACACACTCACTCGCTCATTCACTCACTCACTCGCACACACTCACACACACACACACACACACACACACACACACACACACACACACACACACACACACACACACCCATGCATACATACATCCATGCATGCATACTTACTCATTTACCTACACACGCACGCATATCACAAATACACTAACAATCTCCTACATAGATAGATTGAAAACACACACACACACACACAACACACACACACACCACTACACACTACAAAAGGTTTATCACGATTTG
>CM031625.1:36997599-37004963 GCA_018398815.1 Conus ventricosus
AAGAACACAGAGCTGAATGGATGAAAGCTACAAGAACACAGAGCTGTGTAAAAGCTACAGGAAAAAAAAAACAGAGCAAAAGGAAAGCTACAGGCAAAAAGGAGGCTGGATAAACAAGAGAAGCAACTCCTGAAAGCCGAAAGATGCCAAAACCAACTGTCACATACAACTTGACGCGCCGCATGTAGAAACTCCACAGAGATGCAGAGGATGTGGGGAAGAGGAGGGGGAGGGAAGGCAGTATATAAAGGGAGGAGGAGGAGGAGAAGAAGAAGAAGAAGAAGAAGAAGAAGAAAAGAGAGAAGAGGAGGAGAAGGAAAAAGAGAAGAAAAGGAAAGAAAAAAAAAGAGGAAGATGATGGTGATGATGATGATTGTGATGATGATGGTGATGATGATGATGATGATGATGATGATGATGAACAGCAGCAACAACAACAACAACAGCGACGACGACGAAGACGAAGATAGAAAGAAAGAAAGAAAGAAGAACAGGAGGAAACAAGAAGAAGACGAACAACAACAAAGAACGCGAAGAAAAAAAAGGAGAAGAGACATTGAGCAGAAGAAGAAGAAGAACGAAGAGGAAAGGAAGAACAAAGAGGAAAGGAAGAACAAAGAGGATAGGAAGAACAAAGAGGACAGGAAGAACAAAGAGGACAGGAAGAACAAAGAGGACAGGAAGAACAAAGAGGACAGGAAGAACGAAGAGGACAGGAAGAACGAAGAGGACAGGAAGAACAAAGAGGAAAGGAAGAACAAAGAGGAAAGGAAGAACGAAGAGGAAAGGAAGAACGAAGAGGACAGGAAGAACAAAGAGGACAGGAAGAACAAAGAGGACAGGAAGAACAAAGAGGACAGGAAGAACGAAGAGGACAGGAAGAACGAAGAGGACAGGAAGAACGAAGAGGACAGGAAGAACGAAGAGGAAAGGAAGAACGAAGAGGAAAGGAAGAACAAAGAGGAAAGGAAGAACAAAGAGGACAGGAAGAACAAGAGGACAGGAAGAACAAAGAGGAAAGGAAGAACGAAGAGGAAAGGAAGAACAAAGAGGAAAGGAAGAACAAAGAGGGCACGTGGTAGAAGAAGGAGAGAAGGAGAATAAGAAAGAAGAAAAAGCAGAAGAGGAATGGATCAGAAGAAGAAAAGACAAAAAAGAGAAGAAGGAGGAGAGGATGTGGAAGAAAATAAAGAAGAAGAAGATGATGATGATGATAAGGAGAGAGAGAGAGAGAGAGAGAGAGAGAGAGAGAGAGACAGACAGACAGACAGACAGAGACAGACAGACAGACAGACAGACAGAGGGGGGGAGGGGGAGGGGGAAAGAGAGATGACAACTGCCAGGGCTAAATTGATGGTGAAAACAGGGGCTGTGCAATATTCACCGGCACAATAAACACGTCGCTGACAGCTCGCCAGCAAACGGCCGGAATGGAAAGACGGGTATTATTTGGGGCAGTAGCTTGCATTACATGTGCGAGAGGCCTGTGGCCGATCCAACAGTCTTGGTGTTTATCGCCCGGCCGACCGCCGGAGTACAAGACGCCTGAGGGTGGGTGAAGGGCCACAGAGAGAGAGAGGGAGGGAAGGGTGGGGGGGGAGAGGGGGAGGGAAAGGGGAGATAGAGAGAGAAATAGAGAGAGAGGGAGGAAGAGACACAGAGAGGGAGAGAAGGATAGAGAGAGAGAGGGGGGGAGGGAAAGAGACAGAGACGGAGAGAAAAAAAAGGGGGGGTAGATAGATGGAGGGAGGAAGAGAGAGAGACCGAGAGAGAGAGAGAGAGAGAGAGAGAGAAGAGAGAGAGAGAGAGAGGGAGGGAGAGAGGCACAGAGAGAGAGAGGGAGGGAGAGAGGCACACAGAGAGAGAGGGAGGAGAGAGGCACAGAGAGAGGAGAGGGAGGGAGGAGAGAGAGAGCCAGGAGGGGAGGGAATGAAGGAGGAAGGGGGAGGGAGGGGAAGGAGAGAGAGAGGTAAGAGAGAGAAACTCACAAAGGGGAGGGGGAGAGAGAGAGAGAGGCGAGAGAGAGAGAGAGAGAGAGAGACGAAGGGGGAGAATGAAGGGATGAGGGGGGATGGAGAGAGCGTAAGGGAGGGACAGCGAGGGGGGAGGGGAGGGAGAAGAGAGAGAGACGGAGACAGAGAGAGAGAGAGAGAGAGAGAGAGAGAGAGAGAGAGAGAAGCTTGTCAAAGTAGGTGACACTTACCGAGGTGGCAGAGCAACAATGCTGCTGGCTTTTATTCCTTGTGGAAGTAGAGTTAGTCTGCCGGCCCTGTTTTAGGGCAAGAGAAGGGATGGAGAGAAGAGGATGGGTGGGTGTTGAGTGGGGTCCTGGGGTAAGGGGGTGAAAGCGGGGGGGGGGGGGGGGGGCTGAAGAAGCAAGGGGGTGGAGGGGGGGGGGAGTCACCAGCTCTAACATTAACAGAGAAAAGGCCTATTATAAAAAAGATCCCCCCCCCCCCCCCCCCCCCCCCCGATTTGCTTTCTCGTCGAAAAGAGGATGTTTCTAGCTCGGGGTTTTGCAGTTTCAGTTTCAGTTTATATCAAGGAGGCGTCACTGCGTGCGGACTACCAGTCCATATACGCTACAAACCACATCCCGCTAAGTTTTGAGGCCACACAACGCATGATTTGAAGCTGATGGATATAACTGAATTAACAACCAAGATGAGAGAATTGAAGAATTGAAGAGGGTCTCGTAGGCTACGACTTAGCAGATCTATGCATTGGCCCAATGCTCTGGTCAGACCTTGAGTGCCTGTACCTAACACTGGTTGTCTTTCTTTTTTTTCTTTTTTTTTTTCTTTTTTTTTGTATTTTTGTATGTGTGTTTTATAGTGAATGTACACATGTGTGTGTATGGATGTGTGGGCACGGGCCCATGTTTGTGCGCGTGCGCATCTGTGTGTGTGTGTGTGTGTGTGTGTGTGTGTGTGTGTGTGTGTGTGTGTGTGTGTGTGTGCGTGCGCGCGCGCGTGTGCGCGCGCGCTGAGGTTTTGCAAAAGTTGGAGATGCAGTCCACACTGAAAAAGTACCTGGTTTTCCACGGGAAAAAGAGTGGGGGGGGGGGGGGTGTTGGGGATGGCGATCGGAATGGGGGTGTGGTGTGGGGGTGGGGGTAGGGGGTGGGCAGGGAGAGTAGAGGGCAAGGGTACGGGGGGGGGGGGGGGGGGGGGCACCGTGACGTAATCATGGCGCATAACGTGACGAGCCAACCACACTTTCCTTCCGAAACCCTGCGCCGTTCAACCTTCCCAACATCTGTTTGTGTGAACAAAACGGTTTGGAAGAAAAAGCACTAGCTTTAAAAAAGAAGGGTGGAAAAAAGGAGGATGCAGCCGGGGGGGTGGGTGGGGTGGGGGTGGGGTGGGTGGGGGGTATGATGGGGGTGGGCATGGGTGTAAGAGTCGGGGGGGGGGGGGGGGGCGGGGGGGGGGTGAAACTAGCAAGCCCCCCAACACCCAGGAAGGTGTGTGTCGCCAAACGGATGCCAGTTTCACTCCGCATGACTGACACCTTCCGTGCACGTGACACACGTGGTCAATAGGTTGTGTCGCTGTCACACGGGTCTGTGTCACACCATCTGCCGTCAAGCTAAAGTGAGAAGGGGAGAAAGAAAAAGTGTCGCCACGGAGGAAAAAAAAATGTCGCCTTGCGAACGTTTGTCTCCGGTAAAGTGCGAGCGTCGAAAAGTCTGGAAAAAAAATATGCACACACACACACACACACACGCGCACGCACACGCACACGCACGTGCGCGCGCGCACACACACACGCACAACACACACACACACACACACACACACACACACACACATACACACCACACACACACACACACACACACAACACATACTCACACACACACACACACACCACACACACAACACACACACACACACACACACACACACACACACACCATACTCACACCACACACACACACACAACACACACACACACACACACACACACATACTCACACACACACACACACAGTCACACACACACACACACACACACACACACACACCACACACACACACACACACACACATACTCACACACACACACACACACACACACACACACACACACACACATATTATATATATGGAGTTCGAGAGAAGCAAGGGGGGAGGGGGGGGGGGATACAGAACCCTTCGAAGGCTCGTTCTTGTAATGTTATATTGTACACTAGGAGACGATTCGAAACGCTCTTTCAGACGACACAAATGCTCAAATGCTCGCGCTTTTTCAATGCACCCGTTTCTTAGTCTCCTTCGACCGACCTGAAGGGATTTGGAATCTGCACAGGGGTGGATGGACTTTCGAAGACAACAGCTCACCGAGGGGGGATTTGAACCCAGGTCTTCAAGGATGAAAGGAACAAACGCTCTACCACCGGGCCTAAACCTCTTTCGTTTTCTTTGTTTGTTTTGTTTTGTTTTGTTTTGTTTTTGTGTTGTTGTTGTTGTTGTTTCCTCTTGTTGTTGTTGTTGTTGTTTTTTCCAAGTGACATTCTGTCGAGGACTCTTTATTTCACAAGGGGGCTATGTTTTCCCCATCTCACCGGTCCCACTGACATGCGCGTGCGCAGTAACATCCCTAAGTGGAAGTGACGTCTTCTGGCGGTGGCAGATTGCAGGGGTGATGGCAGCCAGAACAGCGCGGTGGTGATGAAAACAGAGAGGCCCCCCGAGCTTTTTGCGTGGGCGGCAGCTACGCGGTGTACGTGCGGTTGCTCGTGTGCGTTGTGTGCAGGGCGCGTGCTCGGGGGTCAGGGAGGTCAAGGGATTGTGTCAACGTTGTGTCAGGTTTGTCACTGTCACTTGACTGGTGGTGGTGGTGGTGGTGCTTCTTCTTCTTCTTCTTTTCCTTCTCTACTCTCTCTCTCTCTCTCTCTCTCCCCCTCTCTCTCTCTCTCGCTCTCTCTCTCCTTCTCTCTCTCGCTCATTGTCTCTCTCTCTCTCTCTCTCTCTCTCTCTCTCTCTTTTCTCTCTCTCACTCCGTCTCTGTCTCTCGTTTCCTGTCTGTCTGTCTGTCTCTCAGTCTCTGCCTCTCTGACTCTGTGTCTCTGTGTCTCTGTGTCTCTGTCTCTCTCTGTCTGTCTCTGTCTCTCTGCCCCTCCCCCCCCCCCCCCCCGCCCTTTCTGTCTCTCTCTCTCTCCGTGCGTGTGTAGATTTCTGTCTATCTGTCTGTCTGTCTCTTTCTCTCTGTCTCTCTGTCTCTCTCTGTGTCTATATGTGTCTGTGTCTGTCTGTCTCTCCCTCTCTCTCTCCCTCCCTCTCTTCGTCTCTCTCTCTCTCTCTCTCTCTCTCTCTCTCTCTCTCTCTCTCTCTCTCTCTCTCTCTCTCTCTCTCTTGTTTCAACCTCCCTTCCACCCTCTTTTTCTGTCTGCCGGTCTGTCTGTCTGCTCGTCTGTCTGTCTGTCTGTCTTTCTATTTCCCTCATTCTGTCTTTAGGTCTTGTTTGTATATATCTCCTCTCTCCCTCTCCTCCCTTCCTCCCTTCCTTCCTCCGCCCCCCCCCCCCCACCCCTCACCCCCTCCCCGCCACACACAAAACACTCTCTCTCTTCGTCTGCTGTCCATATTGTCATAGTTTTGTGTGTGAATATATTTTCCAGTTTTTATTTTCCCTAGCAGTGTAAGCACATACCTGTCTCTGTCTTTTGTACGGCGACTGTTCAAAAACATAAGATGAAAATGAAGAAAGATATTTGGAAATCAGAAACACAGAAGAAAAAAAACCCAAACAAACATTTAGTCATTTTATTCTTAGGTTTCTTCAACTTTTTTCATCTTGATGTCGGACTGTCATGTCCAATGCAGCATTCATTCTGTGTTTTTCTGTCTCTCTGTCTGTCTGTCTGTGTCTGTCTGTCTGTGTCTGTCTGTCTCTCTCTGTCTGTCTGTCTGTCTCTCTCTCCTCTCTCTCTCTCTCCTCTCTCTCTCTCTCTCTCTCTCTCTCTCTCTCTCTCTCTTTCTCGGGGAAAACTATGTAATGCAAGTGTGTTTGCTTCGTTCTCCGTAAAGAAGAAAAGATGACATATGCTTCGAGCTACATCCACAACGGCACACACACACACACACACACACACACACACACCACACACACACACACACACACACACACACAGAGGCGCGCGCGCGCGCACGCACACACACACACACACAACACACACACAGTCGCGCACGCACACACACACACACACACACACACACACACACACACACACACACACCACACACACAACACACACAAGTGCACTCACACACAACACACACACACACACACACACACACACACACACACACACACACACACACACACGTACACACACGCACAGACACACACACACACACACACACACACACACACACACACACACACACACACACACACACACAGGCGCCACACACACAAGCGCGCGCGCGCACGCACACACACACACACACACACACACACACACACACACACACACACACACACACACACAGGCGCACACACACAAGCGCGCGCACACACACACACACACACACACACACACACACACACACACACACACACACACACACAGACGAGACGTTTCAAGCAGAACCAATCTTTAAAGAAGACAAATACCAAGCTTTAATCTTCTCCTGTTCCATCCTCCTTTTTTCTATAGATCTTAAAGCGAACTAATTAGTGAACATCGACCAGACGAAGTAGTGCATCTCTCTTTCTCTCTCTCTCTTCTCTCTCTCTCTCTCTCTCTCTCTCTCTCTCTCTCTCTCTCTCTCCCCCTCTCTCTCTCTCTCTCTTTTCTTGAAGTAACGCATCTCTCTCTCTCTCTCTCTCTCTCTCTCTCCCCTCTCTCTCCTCTCTCTCTCCTCTCTCTCTCTCTCTCTCTCTCCGTAGTAGCGCATCTATTCCTCTCTCTCTCTCTTTCGATAAAGCGTCTCTCTCTCTCTCTCTCTCTTCTCTCCTCTCTCTCTCTCTCTCTCTCTCTCCTCTCTCTCTCTTTCTCTCTCTCTCTCTGGCATCTTGCCATCCGTCTGTTATTTGTCGGTCTGTCAAAGCCAGTGTTCTTCATATCGATCCTCAACCACAATCGATGGCTGGCGTGTTAGGCCTTGCGCTCGCGATCGTTTGCTCACAAGACACAATACGGAGAAATATCTTTTTGAAAATCCCTCGAACAAAGACAGATGGAGGAGAGAGAAGAGAGAGAGAGAGAGTAGAGAGGAAGAGAGTGAGAGAGAGGAGAGTGTGTGTGTGTGTGTGTAAGTGAGAGACAAAGGAGGGAGAGAGAGGGAGGGAGAGAGAGATGAGAGAGAGAGAGAGAGAGAGAGAGAGAGAGGAGGAGAGAGATAGTGAGAGGG